>BDUI01000021.1:788619-847975 GCA_002335545.1 Apodemus speciosus
TCTGTAGTTGCTTTCTGGTCTAGGCAAGCGCTCTACCACTGAGCTAAATCCCCAACCCCTTGAACTTACTCTGTAGCTTAGGCAGGGCTCGCACTATCTCTCTTCCTCCCTCCGGCTCCCAGTTGATTGAAATTACAGGCCTGCCCCACCGTGGAGGGCTTACAGGGAGGCAGGTTTACAGGAAAATACTCTCTGTATTCTCTTAGGTAATACTCTACGAATGAGGTGTCAAAGTCAAGAGTTGGCTGGTGACCTCTAACCCCATGATGGAAGCAGCGGGCAGCATTCCCAGGTTCCTGCTCCAGTCCTCCAATGTCCCAATGTCCTATCTCCTCCGGTCGTGGGTAGTTCTGTAGCAGGTGGATAAAGGACACTCTTCCGTATGATGTAATCTCCCACTTGTTAAACAAAGACTTAGCTGTTAAGAGAATCCACTGGGGTCAGATACATAATCAAAGGATGGGGGAGAGGGTAGTGGTGTGTGGTGTGTTAAATCTCTGGGAGAGGCTGAGGGCTCAGTTTGGAAGAGACTTCAAACTCGTCTAAGGATGAGGACTTGACTTGCTGACAAACTGACTTTATAATGTGTACAAGTTGATAGCCACACTCTTAAGCACCAGGAGTCCAACTATATTCTGATTTGTTCAGGCAGAATTCTGTGGCTCTAGATTTGGCTTAGGAAGGAAGAAAGCAATGATTATCAGGCGAACCAATCCTGGGAGACTGGTCCTCATCTATACTCATTGGCAAGTCGTTTCCACATCTCTGTCTCTTTGATTCCTTAACCAGTCCTTCTCTGGAATGAGACCATGTATATTACAAGCTCCAAACTGATATTTGAGTAAGGCAACACAAGTTGTCTTAAATTATAAACAAGAATAAAGTTCAAAGGGAATGAGGAGATTCCAAGCAGATAGAGTCGTGGGCATACAGACGTGGGAAAAACAGAATTGCTAAGGGAAACTATGTGATGGAAAAGCAGGGGAAACTGAGTCAAACTGTGTGATGGAAAAGCAGGGGAAACTGAGTCAAAACCTGCCGACTTTGGCTCGAGTCATGGTGCAGCCTCTCACTAGCAGCTTACTAACTTTTCTGTATTTAGCTCGTAACAGTAGTTCTCAACCTGCCTATCACATATCAAATAGTCTGGATAGCAACTATTCACATTATAATTCATAACAGTTGCAAAAATTACAGTCCTAAAGTAGAAACAAAATAATTTTATGGTGGTGGTGGGGTCTCCACAACACAAGGAACTGTGCTAAAAGTTCGAAGCCTTAGGAAGGCTAAGAACTGCTGGTCTCGAGGGATTTTAGAAAGCTTAATGAAGAAACAGCAGGAAATGAGTGGATTTGGAGGAGGCCGGGAGGGTTTGTGGGCTTGAACGGAGTGGCCAGGAAGTACCTATCACAGAGCATAGTACATGCCAGGGACCTAGTTAATACTGACTCAGTGTGTTAATACTGGCTCAGTCTTGGATGGGGAAAGAGGCGGGGTGCCCTTTTAAAAGCATGCATATGGCAAAAGCCATCGAAAGGTTCGGAAGGTGTGGAACAAGTGAGGAGTAAGTATGTGATTTGAAGTTCATGGGGGCCATTCTGTTATCTGGATAGCGAGTGTGTCAAAGAAAGTTAAACAAGACAGGAAGATGAATGAAAAAGCAGTTGCTATATGCCAGATAAAGAGAGATCATTGGGGGAAACTAACTCAGTGCCCAGAGCTATAGGGAGGTAAGGTATCCTGGGGAGAGGAGACACAGCGGAGGCCCATAGGACCGCACACCACAATGCCATCCTGGACAACTGGATGCCAAGGATGTCCATCACTGAGAACGGAGACATCTGGACGTGGGCTTGGAGAAAGTCGGGAGGTTTGCTCCTTACCTGCTTCATATTTGATGTACAGAGTTTGAAAAAAAAGTGGTCCCATATTGATAAGTGGGTGGTAAGCAACGGGTGCTTCGGGTAGATCTAAACCCGTGCATAAGAACTCTGGCCAACCTGTTCAGTGAGACGCCTATGCTTCTGGGCAGAAGTACAGCTATGCCTTGTTCGTTGTTAAAGTTACTCTCTATCTTCAATGTATCTATTGATATTGTTTAAAGAAACAGCGCCCCCCCCCCCGAAAATGATGCAATTACGGGAATCCTCCTAACCCACAAACATTATCATTTATTGTTACACACTGGTGGCCAAACAAAGACAGTATGGAATGCAAAGACAAATGCATCCAGCAGGAGGCTGTCCTTTGAAGATTTTGCCTACTGGTTTTCTTACCACACACTGCTTTTGGCTGAGATGTTTAATTTATTATAACGAAATGATTGTGTGTGCATGGAGACAAATGTGAATGATCTGGCTTTGATCATCACATCATTAGGTCTTTGATCTTTCGAATTCATGTGAAGGAGAGGACCAACTCCACAAGGTTGTACCCTGACCTCTATATGGACACACATGTTCTCACATACCTGCACACACACACACACACACACACACACACACACACACTCCCCCACAATAATGATAACTAAAATTAAATATTTTTATGGTAACTGTGCTTTTTCAACTTTTCTACACAGGCATCTCTGATGAGTATATAACCCCGATGTTCAGTTTCTACAAAAGCATTGGGGAACTGAAAATGACTCAGGAGGAGTATGCTCTGCTCACAGCCATTGTCATCCTCTCTCCAGGTAATTTTACTCTCATATTTGTATTTTTTATACTGTTTGCTTCTTTCTCAGCATAGTCATGATGCTGCATATTAAAGCAAGCATGGAAAACACAGAGACACAAAAAGAAAGTAAAGTGGCCCACAATTCTACCACTCAAACAGAACAGTAATATTATCTTAATATGCTTTCAGTTAATATTGAAAATAATTACCCTTATGATTTCAATAGCTGCCCATTGAACACCTCCTACACAGCAAATATGGCTCTAGGCTTTAGGAGTAAATTGAATAGTGCTCCTACAAGGTTATTGCTCTAGAAAAGTGAGGAAGATAACAAAATTTCTACAAAATATGTAATAATAATAGACAGCCCCAAAGTCTCGTGCCTGTAATGTCTGCACTTGGCTGATAGAGGAAGAGTACAAATTTGCGCTCTGGCCTGGGCTATACAGTGAGAATTCATCTCAAAAAACTTACGATGATGAGACTATATGGGAAGGGGCGGAAGAGACAATGGCATGTTCGTTAGTTGTCAGGGAGGGCTCTTAGGAGAGACACTTGTGCAGGAACATCAAAGACGTGGTATACATTGTAACAGTGGAGAGACAACCTTGTGTAGGGACATCAAAGACATGGTATACATTGTAACAGTGGAGAGACAAACTTGTGTAGGGACATCAAAGACATGGCATACATTGTAACATTGGAGAGACAAACTTGTGTAGGGACATCAAAGACATGGTATACATTGTAACACTGGAGAGACATACTTGTGTAGGGACATCAAAGACATGGCATACATTGTAACATTGGAGAGACAGATACTTGTGCAGGGCATCAAAGACATTGTATACATTGTAACATAGCAGAGATCTGTCTATCCTTTAGAAAACTCTTTACAAGGCTCTTGTTAAAAGTTATGATGTCCCACTGTATGGCTCTTCAAAGACATCCTTAATAGTCACGGATTACATAATTGTATGCTTCTAATTTTATTACTATTTTGAAAATTGTAGACCTGAATGTCTCTCTGCATAAAATCTATTTTTAAAGTTGACTTTAATAATTTGGGTGAAAGTACTACCGCATTCCTCATTTGTAAAACATATCGTGCTAACCTTAGATGAACCTTAGGTGATTTTTTAATATGTGATAAATAGGCAGGTGCTAGTTGGTATGTTTTGGGCATTAATAATTATGATTGAGGGGGAAAAAACATTTGACAGAGACACCTGGAGTTATACAGGCAGATCCCTCATGGCTGAGGAAGTCTGGGAATGTTCTCCTGAGACAGGATGCTTATACCTGTTGTGTGGGTTTCCTTCAATGACTTTGATAGGGGAGGGAGTTTAGGGGGATTTCTGGGAGCATTTGGTGTTCCCTATCTTGGTCTACATGTAAGTCCAGTATATATATATATATATATATATATATATATATATATACACACACACACACACATGTACATCTATGTATATATCTTTGTATGTATATGTGTAGATATGTGTTATGTACATGAAATAACTTTATTATATTGAAAATTGTGTGCATCTAAGTGCATAATATATACGTATATATAAATACGCTTTAAAAAGCTTAGCCATTTCCATAGTTACCCCAATTAGTGTTTTTATTCACTTTCTTAATCTTGCTATTTTATTTCAAACCCTCACATAGACAGACAATACATAAAGGATAGAGAGGCAGTGGAGAAGCTTCAGGAGCCTCTGCTTGATGTGCTACAAAAACTGTGTAAGATCTACCAGCCCGAGAACCCTCAGCATTTTGCCTGCCTCTTGGGTCGCTTGACGGAACTTCGGACTTTCAACCATCACCACGCTGAAATGCTGATGTCTTGGAGGGTGAACGACCACAAGTTCACCCCGCTCCTCTGCGAGATCTGGGATGTGCAGTGATGGACACTGGGCGGGGCTGTCTCCTTGTCCCCCTTGGAGCAGAAACCTTGTTTCATTTGTACCTGGTTTAACCCAAGAATCTCAATGAATATTTATGTAACAATTATACACCTCCCACACTTGTAAATACAGGCTAGACAGAATTGCTTTCCCTATATTGTATTTAACAAGGCTTCAGGAAATCCCACTGGCATGCCCTTTTTGCCTAATTAAATCAATCGTTACTTCAATTCTGTCTACTGAGCTAGGGACAACCTGGTTTTATTCTTCATTCGACAATATTATATATATTTTATTAAAGAGCTGTTTTCAACGGAGCCAATAAACTGAATGTAATAGCAAGAGACTTCTCATTTGGAAAAGAAAATTGACAAGTATCTCTAAGTGATGGTGGAAATCTGATTGAGTTGGAGGGCAGCTAATTTCCAGAAAGTAAACTCTTACAGTAGAAAAGAAATGTTTCAATTCCTGCAGAAGCCATGGCTGATATTCATTCAGGAAGTTAGGGGTTTTTCTGCATAAAATATTCCCTGAAGCAACCCCACCCTCAAGGCAGTTGGGGTCTTGAAATCACATTTACGAAGAGAGTATGCAAATAACTCTTTAAAATGTACACTGTGACTTCAGCACACACACAGCCCCTGCCCTCAATGTTTTCACTCCTGCAGCTGGGTGCGCAGCTGTTAGATACTTCCCCAAAGCAGGAATTGGTTCATTTCCTTCCTTCATTATTCAACTGTGGCGGTCTTCTCCCTGTTCTCCTTTGCCTAATACAATGAAACACCTTCTGTAAGTAATGAGCTGAAATCTCCCTTTCTCCTGAAGCCCAAATGGAGCTTGCTTCGTAAGCAAAGAATCTATAGAGAAATACAAAGCAACGCTAGAATCCAAAAGGCGCCCGCTGCTTGGATTCTATTTGATACCACAAGGAAAGTCCTTTTTAATGCAAAATTCTGCTAAACTCTCTCCGTGCAATATACAGAGATGGTTAAAATCCGGTAATGGCTGGGAGGGGGTTGCAAAGGCGTACAGTGGAAATTACAGTGGGCTAACACAGAAACCTGAGAAAGCCCGTGGTGGAGGTGAATTTCCCCTGGGATTAAAGAATAGCCCCCTAGTCTATGGGCCAGGGGAGCTCAATGTGAAAGATCCGACAGAGACAAAGGAAGGTGGAGACTAAACAAATTCTCCTCCAAAAGACCGGAACTTGGCGGACCCGCTGAATATGCCAACGGTCAGTAGAGCAAACGTTCAGGCCCACCAGAATGAAGACTGAAGTAACCTTCTGAATACTTGAAAGGGAAGATTCGGTTGGGGGTTGGGGGTGTGGAGGAAGAGTGTGGTTTGGTGTCTCTGGATCTCAGGCAACACATGGGGGAAGTGGTGGGAAGTGGGAAGCCGTGGGCACGGCAGACTTCATCCTGTTGGTCTGGGTGTCCTGCCGTGGTCAATGCTTCCCATGTGGGCAAGCCAGCGGGCTACTGTGAGAGATCCAGTTTGGGACGCTATTCCCGGTGCCAGGCACAGCTTCGGAACTCGATAATGGACACACAGCCCTGCCTCGTTCCCGGTTGTAACGGGATTCCTTTGAATTTGTTCTCCGTTTAGAATAATTTGTCATGGAGCGCTTCTCTTACGTGGAGGAGGTATGTTCACTCCAGTCCTGCCCCATCTCTGACTTTTACCATGAAAGCATTTCGTCAAAGGCCTTTTTTTTTTTTTTGAGCTACTGAGATGTTGTGTCATATTGTCTTTAAGTCTGTTTATATGGTTTGTTATTTTTATTGATTTCATATGTTGAACCTACCCTGTATCATTCAGTGGTGAGGGAAGAGGAACATCTTCTGATATTCATAGCAAGCGTCCCTTAACCACATCTAAGCTACATTATGAAAATGACTCTTGGTGGGTCCCTAGATAGCTTCAGGATGAACCAACCACATGGTTAAAGGACTAGAATTCTCTGTCTCAACCCTAGCTTCTAGTGGGTGGGGTAATGGGAATCTGATTTCAACACCAAAAGCCAATGATTAAATAAATCACGTCTATGCAGTACAGTCTCCATAGCCCTTCTCTCCATAATGAGATTTGGAAACCTGGGTTGGTGGCCATACTGGGGTGGTTTGGAGGGTGACATGCTGGGAAAGAGAATGTGGACGCTCCTTGTTCCCCATGTCCTGTACATCTCTTTTGTTTGGAATGAACACTGTGTCTGAGGGTGAGGTGTCTCCCAAAGGCTCCGGTTTGAACTCTTGGGGGTCTCTCCAAGTGGTGGGGTGACTCTGGGTGGTCACGAATCCTTTGGAACATGGGCCTTCACCTGTGGAGGCAGGCTACCGTCCAGATCTGGGCTAGCGCTCTTCTTCCTGATCTGCCAGGATGTGAACAAACCGCACCGCAAGCTCCTGCAGCCGTGGACCGAACGTTCTCCTCAGTGCCTTGGGCTGTGCCAAAGAAGCCCTCTTCTTCCTTAAGTGGCTTCTGTCAGGAACTTTGCCTCAGCAGTGTAAGGGCATGGGATTGATTAATATGGTAATAAAGCAGATTCCTTTGGGGTCTTTGAGCTATTCTAAAGAATTACTAAACCTGAAGAGAGAGTTGCAGAAATCAGCAAGGTAGAGCTGATTGATTGGAATCTGGGGATTGTCCTTAGCTTAGGCCTTACAGTTGTCATTTAGAGTGAGAGAGGAGGCCTATGGGCCCTTGGCCTGTTCATCTGCACTAAATCAAGATAATTATCACAGGACAGAGACAAGGGTGAAGCTCAGAGTCAGAGGGTATACCGAACTTGTTACTCACAGGGCTCAGTTTGCTCCCTCCCACTTCCAAAAGATACTCAGCGTCAGAACTGAACTACGGCCGCCTTATGTCAGAAGTGGATAATGGCCATGCATCCAGTGTTTAGCATTCTGAGAAGTGGTTCACTAGTGGATTAAAAAAAAAAAAGACTTATTTATTTATATGAATAATGCAGCTGTCTTCAGACAAACCAGAAGAGGGCATAGGATCCTATTATGGATGGTTGTGAGCCACCATGTGGTTGCTAGGAATTGAACTTAGGACCTTAACTGCTGAGTCATCTCTCCAGCCCTCACTAGTAGATGTTCTAAAGGGAGAGGGAGTGACAGGCAACTCTAGGTGTTCCTCATTTCGAGCCCCTCCCATTCTCCAGAGGTTTGTCTAGCATTGCCTTGATAAATCTCTGTTCACTCTGCTTAAAGAAAAAAAAAAGAGAGACTGGATGTGGTGCATGCTGGGCCAATAGTCCCAGCACTCTATCAGAGTCAGGGGTAGGTAGGTGGATTCCTGTGAGTTCAAGACCATCATGGTCTGCCTACTGAGTTTCAGGCCAGTCAGGGCTCCACAGAAAGAACTTGCCTGCCAAAGAGCAAGCAAGCAAGCAAGCAAGCAGACAGTTAATCCAAGGGGGCTAGATCAATGGCTTGGTAGTAAGACTGTGCACTACCCAGCACCCATGTTGGGCAGCTTACAACCACCTGTAACTCCAGCTCCAGGGAATCCAGAGCCTCTTGCATCTATGGGCACCTACACTCATGTGTATGCACAGTCTCCCTGCCCCTCGCTCTCAACTATATACAACAAAAATAAATCTTTATTTTTAAAAAAAAATGATCCAAATGGGCCGTCCATCACCTGGACGGGGCAAACTCGGTTCCGGAAGCATCAAGAACGGTGCATCTAAAGACAAGCTAGGAAGCTGACAAGAATGGGTACTTATGTCCCAGAAGCCCTTTCATTTTTGCGGTGGCTACAGCTCTTCCCTGCTAAACCAACCCCATTTCTGAGTTCTAATTCAAAAACATCACTTTGACTGAGTTCCACCCTTTCAATCGCCCTTTATGTGAGACTGGCCCAAATCCTAAACCTGCTTACCTAGACGCCGGAGGACCACTCGACTTCTGAACACCGGCTTCCCTCACCCTCTGCAGCTGCCGGCAGACTTCCATTGCTGCACCCGTCTGCTTTCTTGGCCTCTATCCAGAAAGCACGACTTTCCTCCTCTTAGCCAGCTCCCTCCAAAGAGCCGCTGTTTGTTTTCTTAATTGCAAAAGCCAATAAAATTATTCTTGCCTTTCCCTCTTGGCCTGTTTGTAAATTCCTTTATCTATGAATCTATATACATAACACCTTATAAAAGACTGGGGAGAACATTCATCTCCACCCACTAAAATTGGGCTTGTCTGTGTGTAGGTAGGGAACCTTGACCTCAGCTCAAGACTCCCCAAGACCAAGTTCTCAGCACAAAGCAGACTGATTTGCCTCATAGGGATGGGACAGAGGGCAGGAATAAGGGGTAAAGACGAGAGATAGAGGGCAAGGGAGAGGGGAAGGGAACAAGGGACAGGGAGAAGGGATTTTTGTCCTGGGGCATAAAGGACTGTCTCTGGATAGAGAGGAGATAGCTATGGCTGATAGGCAAGTGGCAGTTTATAAGGGTAAAAGGGTAAATCCCATGTTAGGATGAAGTGTTTAATTTTAATTAGGCACATTAATTAAGTGAGCCAAAGGTGGTTTTGGATTTATGAACTTCAACACTTTGATAGCTGGACCTTGGTAGTCAGGCTCAGGAGGAGGAAGTGGAAAAACCAAAAAAGGAATAGACTTTGGTGGCTAGCTTTGGGGATGTCATCTAACATGCTTTCTTTAGGAAGGCAGAGGGAGTGGGGAGAAGGGCAAGGCCTGCCAAAGCCACATATCCCAATAGGCTACTGTCCCTTCACTGTGTGGCTGGCTTTGGGCTTCGGAATATAGGCAGAAGTGACACTACGTCAGCTTAGAGTCTAGGCCTCTGGAGACCCATGTGTGTCTACTTGCTGCTCAGCACACCCAATATCTACCATCTGCCATGAGGAGGCCTTACCCTGGATATCAGTATGATCCAGAATGGGAGACAGAAAGAGTGCACCTTAACTCAATCCACAGCCTGAAGCAACTTACACCCAACATCCCAGCTGCTAATGTGAAAATCTCTAACCAAGATACATTGATGTTTCTCTTTTTCCAGAAGCTAATGAAGTTGAGGTTTCATAGAAAGAAAAACAATAACAACAAAACCCCCAGCTACTGTATTTTGTTGGTGTTCAGACCTATCCATCCCATTTGCTTCCCTACTTATCCAGGGAAGGTGAGCTAATTCCCTACATTGTATCTGCTCCTCAGTCAGCTGGCTTTGACCGGGTTCTATCAAAAAAGACCCTGCTGGGAGACTGGAAATGAGAAATGATAGACTGTTTCTCCTTCACTCGCTGGTGAAGATGGCTTCTCCTGCAGGGCTCCCAGCTCTACAGGGCAAATTCTGCCCTAGAGCTGATTGTTCTGGCTTTTAACTTCCAAGCCCAGAACTCCCTGTTGGTTTTCATCTCTGGATCACAATTTCATTCCCCATAAAAAACCAAATCCATGCTAAACTGCCTCTTTTTTTGAAGCACCTAGAGTGATTTACATTTTCTAACCTAAGCACAACTGAAGTGGAAACTTCTGATTTCTTTGGAAATTCAGTTATATAAAACTATGTTTTCCTGAAGCAGACACAGGTGAAGGGATGTTTTGCTATAGCGGATGCATGAAAAGACACATGATGAAGGAATTATAAATATGACCCCGCAGACAGTGGGAGAGAGCATCGGTTTGCTTTGCCCTCCCTCGCTATTCTTCGTTAAGGACGTGTTGGTTCGCCTTATATTGCATTGCTGAGCTCCACTTGTGGTGACGTCTTAGAGAGACACTTGCCAAAGAACTTCTTGTGAGATTCCTGCGGCTTCTTGCCACTTCTGCAGACCCTAGGCAGTCGGCAAGCCTTGCGACTCCTTCTGGATTGAACTGGCCTTGCTGGTTTGTGTGTAGTGACTGCCAAGAGGACTGGACAGCAGCTGCTGATTCGTATTTGGTGTTTGCTACTGGACTGAACAGCTGATATCCTGACAAACGAAGATTGGACTCATCCTGAAAGAACCATTTCTAAACAGGTCCTCTTTCCCCATATCTTAATAACCTTTCTTTTCTACTACCTTAGGTGGGTGGTGGGCTAGAAGGGAGGTTAAAACATTTAAAAATCCTTACTGAAAGTAGGTTTTGAAAAATTTAAGCCTGCACACCACTGTACACATATTCACTTATTTATTTTTTTATATTTGAGTTTCTGTTGAGCCTACAGAAATGTACAATTTGTGGAACACATCTTGTAGCCAGAGGGAATCTAGTCAACAGGGACCAGATTCTGGTTGTCTTGATTGCTGTTATATTGACATGAAGAGAGTAACATGAAGAGATTACCATCATCAAGGGACTCTTACAAAAGAAATCATGTAATATGTGGCTTACTTCCAATTTCAGAGTGAATGTATTAGCATCATGGTAGGGAGGATGCTGTGTCATAGGTAAGAATAACGCTGAAGAAGTAGTTGAGAGCTACATCCTAATCTTTGGGCAGAGAGAGAGAGAGAGAGAGAGAGAGAGAGAGAGAGAGAGAGAGAGAGAGAGAACAAGAGAACTGGCCTCAAAGCCCACCTCAGCAATGCACCCAACACACCTTCTCCTACAGGGACACACTTACTCTAGCAAGAACACACCTCCTAATTCTTCCAAATAGTTCACCACCTGAGGACTAAGTAAAATTTTCATTCAAACTACCAAATTGTTGAAGTTATTTGAAATCTCAGCTTATACTTTGCATGAAGTTAGAGAATTTTATCCTAAGGTTAAATATTTCCTTTTTGAGTTTCTCTGACATGAGTTTGAAGTGTTTTTGTGTGTGTGTGTGTGTGTGTGTGTGTGTGTGTGTGTGTGTGTTTGTTTGTTTGTTTTCTGTTACATGTAAGTAAATGTGATGGGAGCTGGCTGATCCTTGGATGGTAAACCAATTGAGAAAGCACGGTTTCCATAAGCACCTGTTAACAACTGTGACATTTGTAAATGAAGCAGGGGACTGGGGGATGCATCTTCATGCTGATGTTCTTGTTGTGCAATTAGATTTTTTTTAGTCTCTGTTCAGATATAGATGGTATTGTCTCCTAGAGTTCCAGCATTGCTAGAAGTTTGCCAGTTTAAACAGACATTCATTCTTTCATAGTTCTGAGGGCCAGATATCTAAAATCAGGATTCCATCGGAGCCAAACTCCCTCCAAAGACTCCACAAACACCTCTTGAATCTCCTGGATTTATAGCAGCTCTTGTCATTTTTTGGTTTGTGAATGCATAGTGCTACCCTCTGTTCCTTCCCTACCCCACTGTGTGTGTGTGTGTGTGTGTGTGTGTGTGTGTGTGTTTCTGTCTGTTATAATAAACTCTAATCAGATTTAGGGTAAAAGTCTACTTCCAAATAAAGTCATATTTTGAGGGCCCAGTGGAGATGAATTGGAGTGTGCAATACTTAACTCAGTACATATATATTAGCCAGAACTATTGTTATAAAATCATACTGGTGAATTAACTATATAACACATTTATTAACATAAATAGGTAGCATTCTTACAGTAGCAGAAAGGTCAGTATTGTTTTTAGTATATTGGATTTCTCAGTTGACCACCTGCCGATGGTGTAATTTAATTGTGAACAAGTAAAGATGTCTATCACCTGGGCTTTTCACTTAGTCCTCCACACAATACACAATCCATAGCTGACACTCAATAAGGTCAGAGCATTAAAACCAGTTCCAAAATGATGAAATAAAAACAAAAGATCTGAGAACCAATTCAAAGCGAAATGAAAACCAACCACAGTGTATTTTAAGGAACCAAAGCATCCTTGTAGGCCTGTAGAGGGATCATATACCCTACTTCAAGGACGACTGGATTTTTGGAGGATCCTTTGTATTTGAAAAAGCTTTTTAGCCAGACAAACAACTTCCTGATGTAATGCAATTTAAAAACGTAGGCTTCCAAGCATGGTGCTTCCTGAAGTGGAGCATACTTTCAAAACTGGGAAGTCAGAATGAAAACACTGTCATCTGGTGGAAGGGAACTGGTGGACCCTGTGCACCCGCCACGTTACAACTGTGCCAATTTCAATTAAAGAGACAACCTCTGAAACATGGCTATTAACCTAACCACCAATTAGAAAGCCTACACATGAAAGTAGATGATAGCTTATTTGATGGAACCTTCAATTACTAATTGCAGTGTTAAGATCAAGGTAGGTGAGCTGGTCGGTATGTTTAAGGGATGGAATCATAATTAGGAACTAATCTAAGTGTAGAGTTGTGAATGAAACAAGGGAAGTGAGAGAGAATCGGGTTAAATTGAAGGATCTAGAGGGGGGCTCATCATCTAAATCCACATTTACCCACTGAGGGATATAGTCTGAAAGGACTGCTTCGGACAGATTTCCAGCACCTGGAACATTCACAACCACACTGTCCTATGTCCTATCTCACCAAATAGACATGGGACTGAGAAGAAAGCAATTCTTAAAGTAGCTGCTGCAAGGTTTTCGTAAGTGACTTTAAAAAACGTTAAGAGCTGTGTGTGTGGAGGGCGACTGTTTACATTCCCATTGAGCCCAGTTTCAGTTTTAAATAAATGGTGTTCAAATATTTAGGCACAAGGCATACACATAAGAAAAAAGTAAAAGAACCATTGCTAAGCAGCGACTCATCAAGATTTGTATAGCATAATTTACTTATTAGTAATTAAAAATTTTTTTGGTACTAGGGATTTTTATACACAGTTACTCTTAAAGTTTTGTAGAGAAGTCCACATATTTTGGTATCTAATTTAAAGCATCAAAATCTGGCTAAATGATGAGGCCTAGCAATAGCCCCACAGTTTTAAATAAAAAATATTGGGAAACACAGGATGATTTTAACAGACTCTGTGAATTTCTGCTGCTGCAATAGCCAGCAAAGAGTTCTAAGATAGGCTGCAATTAGGAAACAGAAAACCAGGAACAACTACGGTCTGATATCATCAAGTCCATTTATCACGTTTGTCAATTTTTAATGATGGCCTTCTCCGCTTAGAATCCCGGGAGAGCAGGATCCCTGGTGCTTAGGACAGAGCCTGCTACAGAGCATCCCTAATCCTTATCTTCTGCTTAGATGGGTTGAAGTGGCTCCAGCCAACTCAGCTGTTATCAGAACATCTCTACTGCCACGCTTGTCTCGCACTTTAAACTGAATACACCCAGCAAAAATGCACACTGGTCCTCTATCTACCACGGCTAGTTTTTCCTGTATTCCTAAGACCAGTGCCACCACATAATAACCAAGGCCACATAAATCACCCTCTTAGTTCTTCCAGACACTTCCTTCACACCCACCTTCTGAGCTACTTTAGGGAGTTGTCATTTTAGGTTGTGTTTTTTTTTTTTTTTTTTTTTTGCTTTTTTTATGACAAATTATTCTGTTATCTTCTTCAAGATTTTTTTTGAAAGTGCACCCCCCCCCCTTTAAAAACCCACAAATGAATTTACTTATTCTATCTTTGTATCCTTCTAATCATCTCACGGGCCCCCAGGGCGGCATCCACAGTCCTCAGTATTTACCAGGTCTACCTTCTTACACACATTCAGACTGCAACTGCTCTGTCTCTCCAGGTCCAAACTTTGGTTATTCAAAATGATTACTTCCAGAACGTTCCATGTGCCTCCCCGGGTCCTACAATTGTTGTTCCTCCTGCCTAGTTCTCATAGCGAGAACTGCCTCTGGTATATTCTTACTGTTCCTTCAAGATTTAGCCACTTCCAAACCTCTGACCATCACCCTGTTTCACAGACTTCCAATTCCATTCCCCTCAACCCTTTGAGGACTGAGGTTGTTTTGTTCCCTATGAAAGCTGTATTGTTTTTGTGAGAGACCAGGTTTCAGTTCAATGCCCACACTTTAGAGATGGAGAAGCATGCACCTCCGAGGTGTCACAACTTAAAAGGAACAGAAGCCGCAGGAATCTAAGAGCTTGGGCCAGAAGACAGAAACTCCAGGCTTTTAGCCAGTAAAGATCAGCCCACATCAAAAAAGCTACTTTTGAAGTTAACTCACATCTATCAGTACAGTGTAACAATCACATGGTTACATTGTTGCTTTGACATCCAAATCTCCTTCCCCCCCCCCCCCCCAAAGTTTCCTGAAGGAAGAGCCAACATCCTCTTTTGGCTTAGGGCTTGTCTCTTTCACAGTAAGGGGGTGGGGGGTGGGCTCTGTCTGAAGGATTTCTGCTTTGGACTGGTCCCTGCTGGTTTGGTTTGTATTTCTGGAAACCTGAGTGCCCCTCCGGACGTGAGTAGAGTTTAGGGTCAAAAGGAGCTCAAATTCCTGGGAAGAATGACAGACCAGGGAGCTCTGAAGCAGCCTTGAGAGGCGGGCTTCACAGACTCTCCTGAACGACGGGACAAATGGGAGGGGTTGTTGCTGCCACTGACAGAGCAGACTGGATCCGGAGAGGTCCTCCTGAATCCAGCCGGCTGTAGAGAGCCAGCCTCTGGAGGCGGGGCGCCCAGACCACGCCCCCGGTTCGGATTGGCTCCTTCGAAACAGGCGGCAGAGCTCGGCGGCGAACTGCGGCGGTGGCGGCGGTTGGTCGCAGGCTTGCTGGCACGCACAGATTGAGCCCGAGTCGCCCCGCAGGGAGAAGTGACCTCGCTCCCGGGCTGGTGAGTGACTTCCCTGTCGGATTTCTCTTTTCCTCATGAACTTTCCGTCGCCTGTCCTGCGGCATCTTTGCTGCACCTCGGCACGGACTCCCCTAGTGTCTAGAGTCCGGGTGGAGTTCAGGTGGGCTACAGAGCTGCAGGATTCCCTGGGGCTCTGCGATTGGCTGACTGAGGGAGCCGTGTGCTCTGATTGGCTCTTGGGGCTGTCATGGTGACGTTCAGCTCGCCTTCCTACACCTGCCCGCTCTGGTGGGTAAGAGGGGCTGCAAGTGTGAGCTCGTCGGCGGGAGGGGTGTGAGGTAGAGCCGTGGCTGGTCCAGCTCTGAGACGCAAGCTTAGTAGTGCGTGGTGGCCGGGGCATCCTCCTGCCCAGCGCCCAGCCAGAGAGAGTCACTTGATTCTTCATCATCATCCTCGGAAAGAAGGGATAGAATCCTTGGCCCAGGGCTGACTACTACTCACGGTCACGCTGCTGTTTTGCCCCGTGATAGGCGCTGCAGGCTCTTCCCTATTTCTCCTCTGCAGAGCTCAGATCTCCCAGACTTAACGGAATTAGGAAACATAAGTGGAGCCCTTTGGCAACACCCTCCCACCCACCCCTGGGTTTGGAGAACTGAATTTGGGGGGAGGCTTGCAGAATGCCCTGGGAAGCGGAGAAACCATTTAGAAAGCTTGCATCCCCATACGTACGCTCACCCTCCCCCCCACCCCGTTCCATCCTATCTCCTTTAAACCTAGTGGCTGAGTCGAACAATTAAAGTGCTCTGTAGTCTTTATTTAAAACGAAGGAACGTGTTTTTCTGCGGGTCCAGTCTAGGTCAGAGTTTGGATTTTGCTTAGCCCGTGTGAGGTCTTTAATGACTACCCTTAGATAAGTAGTTCTGAACTGCTGCGGGCTCACTTCTCTTGCGCTTACACAGAATGATTAAAAATTGGACTTTCCCCACGCCTTTAATTCCCTTCAGGAGGAAACTAGTAAGAATACTCTGGTGTAGGTTCTGACGTGTTGCTGTATCTGACTCATCAGTTTTAAAAACTCACTGTGGCCAACGGACACTGCTTACTAGCTAGCTGTCTGCTGCTTTGACATTGGAGATGTTGGGCAGAGTTCCTTATCTCAATCATGTTTTTCAACTTACTGTTGAGAAAAGTAAAAAATTAAAATTAATGTGTACAACATATTTTACTGTCTTTCAGTAGTTCATATTTGGATTAGGGACACCTTTTCATACCTAATAATGATGTATTGAGAGAATGGGAAGCTAATATAATTCATCTCAAGCTGAGTTTACATTTAATTAGAGCCTCATTATTAGAACTGCCTCGGAAAGAATTTTTTGCAAGGCAGTGGTTAAAATTACATTTCTTGGGTAATTCTTCTTCTTTCTCTAAGAACCTAGCGAGTTTTCTCATTGAATTACACTGTGACACACCAGATGTTTTGGTTAACAGAAAGTTACTACGTATTTTATAAATGAACCATAAACCTTCACAGAACCTGACTATAATAAAGTGTAGCGCGGACATGAAATGTAACGTGATCTTTTTTGGTGATAGCGTCTTGAGAGTTTGGTGTATTTCGTCATCAGTCAGTCCTGGGCTAGGTATTGCTGTCATATTATCTGACAGATGTCTGCTTACTGTCATGCAATTATAAATTGGTTGTAAGAAGGTATTATATTAGCTATGGTGGAGTTAGTGTGTGTGTGTGTGTGTGTGTGTGTGTGTCTGTCTGTCTGTCTGTCTGTCTGTCTTGGGATGGCAGCCTTTATGCATGGGAGGCAAGCACTCTACTCCAGCCTAGGACTGATTTATATTCCTGGCAAAATTAAAGTTGGTTCTTAAAAAATGTTTGACTCTGTTTAAACTTCTTTTCTTCCTTCTTTCCTTCCTTCCTTCTTCCCTTTCTCTCCCTCCCTCCTTCCCCCTCTTCCCTCCCTCTCCTCTCCCCTCCCTTTCTCTCTCCTCTTTTTCTCCTTCCTTTCTCTTGACCTGTGTTGTGTGGTGGTTTGAATGAGAAAGGCCCCACCCTCAGGCTCTTGTGTTTGAACCCTTGGTGCCCTGTTGGTAGAACTGTTTGGGAAGGATTGGGAGGTGTGGCCTCATTGGAAGTGCCTCACTGGGGGACCAGCCTAGAGGTTTCAGAAGCCCAAGCTATTCCCAGTTCGCTCTCCCTGCCTCATGCTTGGAGATCAAATGTCAACTCTTATAGAGCTCTGACTCTCAAATGAGGATGTAAAGTTCTCAGCTGCTGCTCCAGCTTGCCCACCTGCTGCCATGGGTGGTTACAGATTCACTCTCTGAAACTTTAAGCCCCAGTAAGCTCTTGCTTCTGTAAGCTGCCTTGGTCATCACAGCAACTAAAAAAGCTAACTGTTGTAACCAGGATGGCCTCAAACTTGTGACAACCTCCCACCTTAGCCTTCTGAGTGCTGGGATTACAGGCATGTACAACTATGCCCAGAGAAAAGTTTTCCACTCTTTACCCACCTTCATATCTTAGTATTCAGTGTGAATGGTCCATAAGCTATTTGAGAAGTCTTCTGTTAATGGATAATCAGATGTATTTTCTTTCATTTTTCCTGTACTGCATATTTCCCTTGCAGCCTTTTAGTTGAAGTGATGAAGTTGAACTGATTTTAAATATCTTTTCAGTGTTTTGGGGGGTTAGCGGTTGGAGAGATGGCTCAGTGGCTAAGATTGTGCACTGCTTTGGCGGAGGACCCGACTTCAGTTCCCAGTATCCCTGTTACAGAGCAGTTCAAAAACACCCATAATTAACTCTAACTCCGAGAGATCAGACACTCTCCTCTGGTCTCCTTGGGTACCTGAACTCACACGAATGGACCTTCCTCAAAACACACACACACAAATCATAAACATTTTTTTTTTTGTATTCCAAAACTAAACTGAAAATTCTAAATTGAAATCGAGTGGTTCAAACTCAATATCTGCTGAACACTGCAAAAGAGAATTTCAAGTTCTCCAGCAGAGAGACAGTCTCTCTATATCTTGTAAGTGGTATGCGATGCTTTAGTAAGTAAACCGTGGAGCTCTTGCTCCTGCTTTCTTGCAGTACCAGAGACTGAATGCAGAACCCTGTGCATCCTACCCACCCGCTCAATTACCCTCACCTCAGCCTAAAGGTTTACTTTTCTGAAATGTCTTTGTCTACTATTGAAGCTGTGGTTGTTATAGGTTATAGACCATGGATTTGTGTCATTATTTCATAGCACTGTTTAACCTTTAATAACATATATTAGGTACTGATTTAATATTGCCGTATGTTAATTTCTTTCTTTTCAATTTTGAGGCACAATCTTGTTATGTAGCCCAGGCCTTGAAGTCTCAGTTTTCCGAGTCTTAGAAGGCTTCAGAGCAGCACAGATTTATTGTCTTATAGCTTGAGGATAAAAAGTCAAGAGTTTTAATGATGCTTATGGCAGAAGGTATTGACACTACTTCTGTAAGCTGCCCTGTGCTGTGCTGCTCCTCTCCATGGGAAGGAGTCCGCTCTACCTTTCTCAGTGTCCAGGAAGCCCTGCATTCCTTGGCTCCTTTCGTCCTCACAGCCCCAGTCTAGCATCTCAGATCGCTCCCTCTGCTGTCTTCCCCATCAGGACCTCTTGCTGCCTTCTCAACCCTCCCTCCCACTCTCCCTCCCTCCCCACTCTCTCTTTTAAATTTATTTATTCACTTTACATCTCAATATCCTCCCTCCCTCTTCCCCCAGTGCCCATCCACTCAGGTCCTCCGCCAGTCCACCTTCCTCTTCTCTTTTGAGAAGGGAAAGTCCCGCTCTGGTCCTCAACCCTCTATTAAGGACTCTCGTGATTAAATTAGTTCTACCTGGGTAAGCTCTTGTCCCAAGGTCTTTTTTCTGTCTGCAAGTTTCCTTTTTTTTTTTTTTTTTTTTTTTTATGTCAAGGCAGATACTTGTAGGCTCTGGGAATTAAGAAGGGTCATCTCTGGGTGCCATTCTTCTGTCTGATACGGATGACAGTATGACAGTATAGTAAACATGACTCATGTGTGTCACATGTGTGTCACAGTGGTCAGAGTCCTCGCCATTCTGTGCAGCTCTTCTGTCCTGCATTCCTGAGCTCTGACGACTCTCAGCCGTAGTGAGTCCTCTGACTTACCAGCTGGTGTCACTTGCAGTACTTTTAAACAGTCAAAGGCCTACGCCAAGCCCGGAGTCTTTCTCTCTCAGCCTGTGGGTCAGGACGTAGTGCTCAGTGACTTCTCTCCAGCACCGTGTCTGCCTGCATGCGGCCATGTTGCCGGCCATGATGATCATGGGCTAACCTCTGAAATTGTCAGCCAGCCCCCCACTGAATGCTTTCTTTTCTAAGAGTTGCCTTGGTTGTGGTGTCTCTTCACAGCCAAGGATCGGGAACCGAGACAGAGTTAGTGCCAGGGAGCAGGGTATTACTGTGACAAGTCTAATCATGCCGTTTGTTGTAGGAACGTGGAAGACTCTGGACTAGCAACGTGTGTGAGCATTTTAAATGGGGCTTCCTGGCCATCCCAGCAGGAGCATGGGAGATAGCGGTACTGCGAACAATGTAGGTTATGACGGCCTAGCTGAAGAGGTTTCGGGGCGGGGGAAGAATCTTAGTGAGTGGCCCAGAGATGGTTCTTATGACATTTTGGGAAGGACTATGGCTGGCCTCTGCCCACCCCCCCCCAAAAAAAAAAATCTGCCCGTGGCTAAATTAAAGAGTTCTTGATTAGTGGAACTGGCGGCGAAGATTCCAAGGCAGCCTAGTATTGGCCGTGTTGTGTGGTTATCAGTGATCACTCTCATGCAGATCTACAATTAAAAGGATCAAGGCAGACAAGGAAAAATATAAAATGTACAGTTCAAGGAGAAAAGGAGCACCAGAAAGTGTCAAGGCCTTAAGTCCACGATTCAAAGAGATGACATATTTAAAGTAAAGCCTGATGCTAAATATAATAAAGCCAATGGTAACCTCTGCTCTCAAGACCCACTCAGCTCAGCTTCCAAGTTGTAAGAAGGCATAAAAGAAAACGTAAGTAGTGAAGGAAACCAGCACCAGCAGAACACTGAATGCAAGCGTAATTGAAGAAGGCCACGTTTCAGCCCCAGCAGATAGCAGAAACTGGCAGCGTCGGCCACAGGCTTCTGGCTTCAGAGTCAAGAAAGGGCTTGTGGAGTCATGCTCAGTGACTGAGGGAAGCCACTGAGATCAGGCGTGTGTCAGAGGTGTCCCAGCATAGAGGCCTTGTGTCGGAGACCCCACAGTGTTGGGGTTGCCAGAATCATCGTGGGTTGTGTGCCAACAAGAGCTGGTAACAAGGAGTGGGACCAGCCAAAGAGAGAAGTGTGCTGTAGTCAGCAGCGCTGGGGGAATTGGAAATCTAAGGAGCACTTGGATATATACGGAGTGAGAATTCTGAAATTTTGCTGTCTTTAAAAAATACAGAAATTTCATAAAAGCATGTTTTCATTTTCATCCCGGGCATGGGGTATGGGGTTCTTCAGATTGTCCACAGCAGGCGACGGTCTCTTCACCCTCCAGATTGATCTCCCTCTCCCATAAATGCTCTCTGCTTAGCTCTCTCTGTCCCCCCCCCCCCCCCCGTTCTCTCATCCTTTCTCTCGGCTCTTTTTCTTAAGTCTCTAACTGTTTACCCCTTTCCTTCGCAAAACTCCCTTCTGGTTTTCTTCTGTATTCCTTTGTCCTCAGAGAGCTTTTAAAACTAGGAATGAGATCATGCCACAACTCCCTCATTAAAACTGTTCAGTGGTTCCCCACTGCATTTAGAGTGAAATCTAATTTTCTCAACGCTGCCGGGATGATGGGGCCACTCTCCACATTATTCTAAGCCACACGGTCTCCATCCTTCGGCCATTGTGCCTCTTGGAATGTGTCATACTTTCTTCACACGGAGTCTTTGTAAGAACTTCTCTGTGTACAGAACCCTTCTTCCTTTCTTGGCTAAGCACTTACCATTCTTCAGATTTATGCTTTTCTTACAGAAAAATAATTTCAAGTGAGGTCTAAAGTAAACCCCTGTTATTTTTCCTCTTGAGAGATTTTGCTTTTGGCTCTTCTTTAGTGGTGTTTGATATTAGCTCTGAAAGGACAGTAAGATGGTCATCATGTTGATTGTACTTATGGTGACGGGTTCAGTAACGGATCTGGATAAATGTTTATCGAACACCCGAATGTGTGTATTATCTCACAAAACAGGACATATCCTGAAATAAGAAATAAGGCCGAGTAGGACAAAGAATTTATGTTTAAAATACAAACTCATAGGCCGAGGACATGTCTCAGAGAGTGAGAACATGCTGGATAAGGACTTGAGTTCTACTTCTCAGCAGCTATGGAAAAGCAGGGCTGGCTTGAACACGCCCATAGCTCCAGTGTGGTGGAGTGGAGACCGGTGCATCCTTGGTAATCTGCTGCAGCCGCCTCGTGGGTGTGTACAGGTCTGTGCACGCACGCGCATCCCATACTCAGATCACAAATGTATGGAGACTCAGTCTAGCACAGAGAGCCCTGAGTTGCATATTCTAGCTTCAAGTTTTGGTGTATCTATATTAACATTTTTATTTTCATTTATAACCATACATTTAGTGAAAGTCTTGTAAGTTATATTTAATGGAATTCTGTCGGTCTTTTTTTTTTTTTTCTTGAGACAGGGTTTCTCTGTGTAGTCCTGGCTGTCCTGGGACTCACTTTGTAGACCAGGCTGGCCTCGAACTCAGAAATCCACCTGCCTCTGCCTCCCAAGTGCTGGGATTTAAGGCATGTGCCACCACCGCCCGGCCAATTCTGACGGTCTTATCTTTCATTTTGTAAATTTTGTCAAATGAACTATAACTTTGTCTCATCATAGATTTCCTAGTCAAGGGCTCCTACACCAGGTACTTTATATATCATCTCATTTTATTCTTACATCAGACATCTGAGGGTAATGGTAAGAACCTGTTTTTCTGATACACTTAGGTTCCAAGAAGTTAGCACCATCCTGCCCATAGGGCCGGTTTACATTGGAGCAGGACTTGAGCCCAGATGAATCCAGTGCTTTGTACTACTACAGTGCTGTTTTGATGGTGAGTATATTAGTATGCACTTTAAAAATATATGAAAGATATTTGGTATCGATGCAGAGTTTTTTATTTTCTCTGCTAAACAGCTAGGAAGTATTTAACTCAGAAATTTAAAGCGGAAGAGTTTCTGCTTTTATCAGGAATACTATATTCTTGAACTATTATTTTAGAGAACGACATCAAAATGGCGAAGCACCTTTGATGCTCACTGCAGACGTACAGACTAGTATAAAATGCCTTTGTTCCCACTGCAGTTTCAGCTTGGCCGTTGATTTTCTCCTTGCAGCTTCTATGTACTGGCATTCTCTGGGGGCTCAGTGCTATGCAGTAGCAATCCTCCACCCCCCCCCGCCCCTTTGCCTCGAAGAAACTTACCTTATTTGTTTGCCATTTTGGTACTTCCCCCAGGTTTGTGTCTGGATTGCATCATGGGACTTTAAGTCCTTCACATCATGTTTTATAATGTGTGTGGGGGGAGGGGTGGGAAGTGGGCGAAGGGGAAAAGCATCCTGTGGTTCAGAGCCTGCAGCCCTGGGAGAGAATGTTTCTCTTCTGTGATCCAAGGTCAGATTTCAAGGAGAACCTTAAGGAAAACAACCACAAGGACCCTATTATTGCTTTGTTGGGATGAGTGGATTGGGCTCAGTCCTGGTCCAGCTGCACGTGGAGGGCACGCCCTGTTTCTCCCATTTCCCCTGGAGCGTCTCAAAGTCGGGTATAAAGTCCTTAACTTACTCGCTGTGTTTGCTTGTGAAAGATTCCCATCAGGATTAGAGTGCAGTGTAGGCTTGGGGGGTCACTCGAGAGTTCTTGTTTTGTTTTTACTCAATGTAGAGGGGAAGTGGGGGGGACCCAATAACCGAGAAATCCTATTAAGGCTGGTAAAGAATTGAAGGCAGCTTCTCCAGTAAGACAGAGGGAGAAAGGAAAAAGCCAAATTCGGCGCACCCCCAGGGATGAAGTCCCCCCCCTCCCCTAGGAATGATGTGCTGCTGGCTCAGGTTGAGGCTGAGACTTGGGGAAGGGTAGCCATGAGGAAGACGGTGGTAAATGAGTGAGAGGACAGTTGCGGTTGTGCTGCAGACCAGGGCCAGGCCACACACCCACCCCTGGAATGAAACTGGCTTACAAGACAATACGAACAGCTAGATTATATTTTAAAAACCGGCTCTCTATATCCGGGATGTAGTTGAGAACTCATTAAGCGGCTGATTAACTGATTCAGTCTGGACATTTATAAAAGTTTCCCTCCCCCCCCCCCCAATAAATCGTGTACACAATAGCTTTTCATAGCTGAGGATCTGTTACGACGACAATGACAACGTAGCGGAGTACTCTTTTACCCGAGTCCTCTTTTATTGCAAACTAGTTTATTTGTTTATTGAGGTACCCTGGGTTGAGCCCAAGGCCTTTCACATGCTGGACAAGCGTTCTGCAGGTGAGCCATTCCTAGATCTAAAGAAATATTTTTTAAAGGAAACGCGGGTCTTTTAAAGGTAATACTTCCGTCACGTCAGGAGTGCTGTCTGTCCTACCAAAAGAATTTGAAAGCGTGTGACTTTTACTAAAGTTCAAGTGACTGACCATGGTCCTCCCCTGTCCCCCCCCAAATTCTTCATTTTCCTTCATAAGACTGATTCTGTTGACTTTTCCGTAAGAAGCGCAGCTGCTGAACATTCTTGGGAAGGCTCCTTTGTGAATGTGCCACTGTTCTGGGCGCGCACATGCCTCATAATTGTAGCTTTCTTTTGTTGGTAGGCGGCAGCTCCAACTGTTAGAGCCCTTGTCTGATTCTGTGGAACTTCTTTTTAATGGGAACAGCTTCTTTGCTGCGTGTTCTTTTTTGTTTCTTAAAGAAATGGTCTCGGAAGCGTCATACTGTGAACCTTTGTTGGGGACAAAGGGTTATTTATGCTAAAGGAAAATGTATTCCCCGCTGAATTAACTGGTGGGAGGACTTACAAGATTGTTAGCAATGTTCACTTGCGCTTCGGCCTTTCGCTGCGGCTGAGAGGAGCAACGCCATCAGAAAGGGCATTCTGTGGTCTTTGGCCTTCTGCAGAGAGAGTGGGACGCTGCACGCTAAGCTCTTCAGACAGCATTAGCTCGGCTTCTGTTTGTCCCTTAGAGAGCACAGCGTCCGGTTGGCACTGTATGAGAGGCATGTGAGAGTGCTCTGGAGGGCGGGCGGAACGTTGGAAATGCAGCCCTTTAGCCTTATCAAGAGTTTTATGTTGTGCCTGCAGTAAACAAGCAACAAACGTATGCTTCTGTGTAATCTATAGATTCTTTAAGCTTTTCACTAATTTTCTCCCTGCAAGTCCATTAAAGAATTATATGGGTCGGATTTAATTTATTAAAGTTTGTCTTTCTGTTGTAGATTCTAAGAACAGAGCTTTGGAGCCAACGCTGCCGCTTCTTTTGGTTTTTGACAGATTATCCCAGGGAGGTGGTGAGTATTTTTTTTAAAAGATTTCTTTATTTTATTTTATGTATATGAGTACACTGTAGCTGAACAGATGGTTGTGAGCCATCATGTGGTTGCTGGGAATTGAACTCAGGACCTCTGCTTGCTCCGGCCCAAAGTTTTATTTATTATTATATGTAAGTACACTGTAGCTGTCTTCAGACACACCAGAAGAGGGCATCAGATCTCATTATGGATGGTTGTGAGCCACCATATGGTTGCTGGGATTTGAACTCAGGACCTTTGGAAGTGCAGTCAGTGCTCTTAACCACTGAGCTATCTCACCGGCCTGGTGGTGAGTATTTTTAAGTCACGGTTGAAATGGATAGTTAACTTTACTATCTTCTTTTCTAGCAGAAAACGCTTATGTCCAAGCATGTGACTCAGGAAGTCCATATGACTCATAAAGATGTGATCAGCCCAAAAGGACGAAAGACGCCTGAGTTTCAGCAACGGTTGGGGTGGGGGAAGCGTATATATACATCCCGTTTACATGATTGTATATGGGAAAAGGCTCAGGGAGACTGTTCTGTGGAGCACGTTTTGCCATGCGTTCTCTACAGCACCAGGGATGGTGCACCAAAGGGTTTCAGGTTTTTCTTGGTTAAGTAACAGGTGCCTTAACGCAGGCAGAAGTGAGGAGTCTCCGCTAAGTTCTCACTGTTACTTATTCTGACTAGATGCGAAGGGCTCAGGTGTTCTGTCAAAGAGGCAGTCTCATTCTTATAATTTGGGGTTTGAGGGAGCAGGAACTTTGCCGTCGTCTGGGAGCTAATGCCGTCTTCCTTCTCCAGAACAGAAGTTTCGTCTCAGTGTAGATGACCATGCAGCCTGCAATCCAAGTAAGTTTTCTCTTTGTAAAAAGTAAATATAAAGTATGAATTGATAGTATTGATTTAGTTCTTTTTATGGCATGAGTGTTTGTTTTTAAACACTACATTTTAACAATAGGCTTACTGCGTTTTGGCTTTCTGGTTTGGAGAAGACGTTGATTCTGAGTTTTACTTGTGCTAGATCTTTGAGAGAATCAAAAGAATGTTGGGGTTAGTGGGTCAACCTGGGGAAAGTAAATAGAATGTTTTTATAGTATCCTCTCCTTACAATATGATACATGTTTGCAGTTGAAGGGACAGTTAGTGGAAAACAAATACCAGGTACAAGGCTTAGTTTATATAATTGTGCTTATACTTTATAAATGAGCTCATACTTCACTGGATGTTAAAATTATAAATTTTAAAGAGTATGGCTTTCTCCCCCCCCCCCCTGTTTATGATTGGGCAAAGCCAACTGTGTCACAGAAATCATGAGAGTCTAAAGTTTGTGTGTGCTGTATTTATTGCCTTTCTGTTCTTTTGTTTCCTTTCTTTAGATAGTAATAGGATAGTTAAATATTAATTTAAAGGCAAAAGGTACACTGAACTTTCCTACCTAGAAAGATCCAGTCAGCTGCCAATAAATACCTTGGGAAGCCAAAGCTTAAGGGTCGATCGCAGCCTTGTTCTGACCCCACTTCTGTCCTCTCTCAGTGAGAGGCTGGTGAGGTGTCTCGCCTCCTGGGCCTCCGCATCATCACCTGAAAGGTGAGAATAATAGTTCACCTTTTGCAGGGTAGTTGTGAGGCAGCGAGATAGCACAAGCAGAGAACCTGCCGGGCTGCGCATTACCTTAGCAAGTCTTTCTCTAACGTCTGTTTATATCTCACCAGAGGAGACTGGAAATGGGTTTTCTCCCCCTTATAGATTGTCTGCAAGTTCAAGCAAGACAAAAATCTCGCCTATAGTCTAGAAGCTATTTGCAGTTGTCACCTGATAGGAGAGGGAACATCAGTGTTCTTCAGTGGAGTGACACCGGGTGTGTAAACCACACTCCAAGGCCGACCTCATGTTCAGTAGTCATTCATTGGTCGACAGGAATCAGAATTGCTTTCTTGCTCTTCGGGGGTTTTGTTTGTTTTGGTTTTGGTTTGGTTTTTAGTGGGAGCTCCTATGACTTTCTGACCTGTCCATTGTCTGTTAACCACTGCTTTGTTTTCTGTTAAAATATCGTAAGATTCATTGGTGCCACCCGTCACGTGTTTGTTCCCTCTGTCTGCCTTCTCCCTCTGTCTGCCTTCTCCCTGGTAGAGACACACAGCTGGCTGGGCTCTGACACTCTCTAGTGAGCTGTCCTGCTCTGTCAGACACCACACAGAGGGTCACCCTTACACGTCATTGTCACTCACTGCTCTTCACGTTCCAAGTCACCTCCCTCGAAGAACTTCCTGCACACCTCCCTTGGAATACCCCTCTTGAAGACAAGAGCCATTTGTGCCCTTTTTAAAAAAGTGACTTCATGGTTGCTTCTTTCATCGTTTGCACATAGTTTTCTATAAACAATCTGAAAGCAAATTGGCTCATTTCAAATATTTCCAAGTGTTGACTTGATAGTATGTCTATGTAATCTTATTCTTGTTTTTAATTTTAACATAGTAGCAATTATTTTTATGCTCTAAAGGCCAGTAGGCCACATTGAGACTGTTAGATGGACTGTGGGGTCCTTAGATAACAGCCATTTAGAAATGTGTCCATTGTGGATCATAAAACCTCAGATAACCAGCGAGATTTGCTTATAGACTATAGTTTGCCCTTCTAATTGCTTTCATCAAAGTATTTGGAAGAAAATTAAAGATAGCATTGTAGGGCCCGGAGTAATGGCTCAGTGGTTAAGAACAAATGCTGTTCCTTAGAGGTTTTGAGTTTGGTCCTAGAACCCAAATCAAGTGGCTCACAGCTACCCGCAACTCTAGCTCCAAAGGATCTGACACACTCTCCTGGCCTCCTTGGGCACCTGTACTAAAATGCACAACATACCCAGCCACACACACACACACACACACACACACACACACACACACACACACACACACACAAATAATAAACTAAATATTTGAAACATCACAATTATGATTTGAAGTTTGCAGAAGCCATTTGCCTATGCATTCACTCATCCATCCATCTGTTTAATCTCTGCTGTCTGTCAGGGCCAGTGCTAGATGCTGCAAACACATATCTTGTAAGGCAGGGGTCATTAACCCATTTTATTGCTAAGGTGCTGGGGATTCTGGTTTAGATACTAATACACTCCTAAGCTAACAAGTGGAGGAAAAAAAAATACTATTTGTTGAAATTTTTTTTTTTTTTTTTTGAGACAGGGTTTCTCTGTATAGCCCTGGCTGTCCTGTAACTCACTCTGTAGACCAGGCTGGCCTCCAACTCAGAAATCCGCCTGCCTCTGCCTCCCAAGTGCTGGGATTAAAGGCGTGCGCCACCACTGCCCGGCTATTTGTTGAATTTTTATTCTCTGGTCTCTACAGTAGAATCCTTTCATTAATTTAGTGTTTGTTGACATTAATCACTGTATTAAATACTAAAAACATTCCAAGTAGTCCAGTTTTTTTTCTGATTTCTGTATTTTCTATGAGATGATACAGTTTTGCTTATTCTGGGTGGCCTAAGGCTCCTTATCTAAGCATAGTCCTGTGTGGGTTATGGTGACATTAAGCAGTGATTGCTTTCTCTTGGCTGGTTGGTGTTTTGTCTAGGTGTGGTTCGGGGAAGATCTGCCTCTGAGTCCCAGGTGTCCCCTGACTCCCAGACATGGCCCGGGCCTGGCTGATGTTTGTCAGTATGACGAGTGGATAGCTGTGCGGCATGAAGCCACCCTGTTACCTATGCAGGAAGATCTCGCAATCTGGTTATCTGGCTTACTAGGTAAGGCTTACAAAGACACCGGTGCTTCCTGTGCGTTGACGGAGTGACTGCTCGTTCCAGATGCCGGGGATACTCGAGTGAATGACAGCATCAGGTCCTTTGTTTATGCGGTCCGTATAGTCAGAAAGATTCTCTCACCCTGAGCCTTGGCTTTTGAATTATAGGGAACTTGAGATTTGACTGATATAGCTAGTCATTTTGAATAAAGAACATTTTATCTTAATATTATTAGATTTTTAAAAATTGTTATTTCTAATATTGTTTAATTTATTTGTTGGTTTTTTTTTTTTTTTTTAAAAAACTGATTTACCCCAATCTTGAATGAGCCATAAGGTTATAAGTGGAAGGTTATATATCCTGGTTATATAAAATAAGTACAGTTTCTGAAACATGGAAGGATAGAAGCAAAGGAGACCAAAAAGAAAAGACCACTTGGAGAATGCCTGGCATCGTGTGTTTTAGCTTTTTAAGATTGTGATGAGTCCTCTGAACTTTCTTCCCAGTGAGGGAAAAATATCACTTTTTGTTTTATGAATGTGTGCACGTGTATATGTGCATATATATGTATGCTTGGGTATGTGTGCATGTATATATGTGTATGTGTGCATGTTTATATTTATGTCTATCTGTACATATGTGCATCTGTATGTATGCTTGGATATGTGTGTATATATGCTTGGGCATGTGTATATGTGCATATGTATGTATGCATGAGAATGTGTGCATGTGTATGTATAATTGTGTACGTGTATGTGTACATGTGTATGTATGTATGTGTATGTGTGCATGTGTATGTATACATGTGCATGTATATGTGTGCCTATATGTAAGTACAGGTGTGTGTGTGGGTATATACATGTGTGTGAGTATGTGTGTGTATGACCGTGTGCATGCCAACCCAGCTGGCTACAAGCTCCTGAGCTCTGCCTGACTACCCCACAGGCACACCAACACACCTCACTTTTATGTAGGTTCTGGGGACCCAAACTCAGGATCACAGACTCTACTGAGTGAGCTTTCTCCTGAGCCTCTCAAATCACTTAGCTCTAGACTGTCACATAGCATTCTGAGATCTTCAAGAGAAGGAAAAGCCTGAAGATGGACTGGGGCCCTCCTAAGATAAACACACAATAAGCAGTTTCTCTGGTTTTGTCTGGTATCCTCTTGATGATAGGAAAGCTTTTAAAGTTTACGATGTAAAATGCTAACAGAAGCGATTTTAGAGGCGAAAGTCAGTATCCCCAGACAGTTATTCTGCACTGTACTTAACCCATAAATTACAACAAAATCAATCTTATCTATAAAGAACATTTTTTCTTGTACATGTGATATTAATGTGCAGTGAATTTATCTAACGTAAGTGTCCATATGTTTTTCCTGAACCTTATGTGACACAAACTGTTTCTGTTGTCTTTGATTTAGCTCAACATGACTTGTTTTAGTATACTTCTTAAGGGTATATGTATATACATGTCTTGGTGTCTCATCTGGTATTTGTTTAGTTTTCCAGCTGATAGCCAATTGTATTAAAGTTTTATCCGCTGTTTTTGAATTTGCTGTTCCTAGATGTGTCTTTACTTTAAAATGTGCTTTTAGGTGTTGACATCAAGGCAGAAAGATTATTGGAAGAACTCGATAACGGGGTGCTCTTGTGCCAGCTGATCAACGTTCTGCAGAACATCGTGAAAGCCGGCCAGTCTGAGGAGCCAGGGGTGAGTGAGCCGCGACAGCGGGGAAGTCGGCTCCTCATCGCCACGCCCCACTGTCCCTCCGGCTTGTATGTTTCCAGCCTGTGACTGGCTTCAAAAATGCATTTCATTTTTTTGAGCGTCTGAAAGATAATATTTGTAAACGAAAAGTAGAAACATTAGCCCTGAGGCTTGGAAGATGGTCCAGTTGCTTCTCGGGTAACAAGTAAACATGTAACATACAGAGCGCTTGTCATGTAACTTGAGGGCCTGCGTTCAGAGCCCCGGCACCCACGTGAAGGGAGGTTATGGCGGCTTGTGCCTGTCATTCCAGTGCTTGCAGACAAAGACGGGCAGGTTTCCAAAGGCCCACTAGTCCACCTAGTAAGTCAGTGAGTTCCAGGTTCACTGACAGACCCTGTCTTCAAACCAGTGAGCATACACACATGTSGGTGTTTGCAGTAAATCTCCAACTCCAATAAGTCCGTGCAAATGACACACAACTCCTTACAATATTTATAAACTGCACGCCTAGATTGGGCAGAGGTCCCACTACACCACTCTATTCCCCGGCTAGAAGATCTTTTGCAACTTGCTGGCTTCTCCAGGCCAGTGGTTCTGCTCCATCTTCCTTCCACCTCCTCTCCTCTGGCTTCCTCTGTCTCCTCGTCTCCCTCTCCTCCCTCCTTCCATTTTAAAATGCCTCTGTGAGATCCAGCTGCAAGGCATTTTCATAATTAGTGATTGATGGGGGAGGGTCCAGCCCATGGTGGGCGGAGCCATCCCTGGGCTGGTGGTCCTGGTTCTATAGAAAGCAGGCTGAGCAAGCCGTGGTGGGCAAGCCAGTGAGAACACTCCTCCAGGGACTCTGCATCAGCTCCTGCCTCCAGGTTCCTGCCCTCCTCTCCCAACTTCCTCCCATGATATACAGTTGATGCTGACATGCGAGCCAAATAAACCCTTTCCTCCTTCACTTGCTTTTGGGCACGGTGTGTCATCACAACAATGGCACACAGGTCACTCCTTTGTTATTTATCATCATCTCTGCAGTTTTCACCTGCTGCCTTGGTGGTAAAGTTTTGAGTATTGGTGGAATATATTGCATTTTTTAAAAGATAAACTTAAAATGATGATTTGAAGTAGATTAGGTTTTTAATCTTTCTTTTATTAAATGTTCAGTGTTTTTGAGAATTTGGAGCCTGGACATACTATTACTGAAATCTAAAATGGTATCATTGTTCTTGGAGGGCAATAAATATCTATATAGATGCATACATGCACATAGGTAACCATGTATGTAATACTGAAAGTACATCCTTTGGTATATAAAATCCCCTACTTCAAGGAATTTGTTCTAAGAGAAGCACAGATAAAAATAATACAAAAGTTAAAAATAACTTGCTTATCAATAGATATGTAAAAACTAATTGTGGTATCTAAACACATTGAAATATTATATATTTATTAGAAATGAACATTTAAATGTTCTTTTTAAGTCTTAAATATGTCCACAACCTAACCAGTATACATAACTTTAAACGTGCATGCACACACCAATCAATTTGCAGAATCGTGTCTGTATGACATTTTCTAGGTACACAAGCATACCTTTGCACAGGGATATTCTTTCGAAATGTCAGGGAGAGGATTTCAGTTAATACTAATCATCTTTGTATTTTGCTATATTTATTTGTATATTTTTGGAAACGATAATATATTCTGTATTTAATCATGCATGAAGATTATTTCAGTTCTGGAAAATAATAGCACCCAGAAGGAGACACCTAGACTTGGTAATAGCAGTTGTTTCTAGGGAGAGACACTGGCAGTGGTGGAGAAAGCCACCATACCCGCTGCATTAAAAGTGTCACTGTTATGAACTGCCAGGTTCAAAAGCAAAAGAGCTCCCCTCTTCCCTGCCCTAGCCCCAGCCCCGGTAGCAATGTCACAGTACTCTTGAGCTGTTGTGGATAACCCTGGGCTTGTATTTTGATGCTAGTTCCAGTCCTGAAGGGGCTTTAGAAGAGGAGTTGCCTTGTGAACCTTCTCCCTACCTTAACTTTTCAAATAAAGCCTTGAGCCAGTGATTGGGCAGGAGGAAGGAGGAGGAGCTGAGGGTTTGGGGGAGGAGAAAAGGATCAGGAAAAGGGGAGGAGCTAACGTCGAAGGGAAGGGGAAGGAGTGGATGGAGATAAACCTATCCTGGAGAAACCCCAAGTTATATGGGATAATATAGGTAGGAATAGAGTAGTGTAGTGGGAGATCTGCCCAGGCTAGGCTTCTTCTAGCTTGTATTGTTACTGAGTTGCGATTCCTTTTACCCGGGAATTGGGTTGGAAACAAAGTAGCAACATTGAGCCAGACAGTTAAACCCACAAACATAAAAGCATAGGGTTTTCTGAGACTGCGGTCACCAAAGAACCTGAATTAAGGATGGGCTGCGGTCACCAAAGAACCTGAATTAAGGATGGGCTGTGGTCACCAAAGAACCTGAATTAAGGATGGGCAACTACTGAATTTTACAGTCTCCTGCTTCATGGGTCTGTGTGAAGAAGAAAGCAACAACTGAGGAAGGAGTTCTTCAGCTCTAGCAGTGCAGAGTCCCGTGTGCATGTTGAACTGTATGGAGAGACGCTCTGCAGATGCAGATTTAAAGGATTAAAGAAGCTTGAAGCTACTGCTAATTTTGAGTAGATCATTTTTGTAGGAGTCTTTTTCTGGAAAACACTTAAGTAAAAGAAGAAAATCATTTTTGAAGATAGTTATTCCCCTTCCAAACTGTGAAGTCTTTAGGTACATTTAATACATTTAACATTTATTTTGTCATACTGAGATGAGCACCTGATTATCATTTGTTTGTTTGTTTGTTTGTTTGTTTATCCTCATGTCTTTTCTAGAATTTCCCAATGAGAAAAGTGCCCTGTAAGAAAGATGCTGCCTCAGGCTCTTTCTTTGCCAGAGACAACACCGCAAACTTTCTGCACTGGTGCCGGCACATTGGCGTTGATGAAACTTACCTCTTTGAGTCTGAAGGTTTAGGTAAGAGCTGTGGCTGTCAGCGTTTGTTACGATGGTTCCGTGTCTGTCCCTCATCTCCGAGTTTCTAAATAGTGACTCAAAGTGCCACATCACAGTTCCTTATATGATTCATACTTCGTTTATATGTGAAACAGTGGGAAAATCAGATATTAATCAAATGCAGTAAGCCTTTTGCTTATTTTAATGGGCTTTATATATCTAGAATGCTCTTGACCTGGCTGCCAGAAGATTCCGTACTAATGTTCTACTATTTTCCTGAAGATTGGTTCTAGCAGGTCTAAATTACTAGCAATTCCTCTTTATCCAGATCAATACAGAAATAAGAGGTGAAAGGTGCTTTTAGTATTCAGACTTAATTGTAAATAATAGCTACCATCCTTGTTGTGTTTTATACAAAGAAAAAGAGAGAAGGGGTATGTGTGGTGGATGTGCAGTCAGCTGTGGGGGAAGGGCCCATGCTGAGGCACCCCTTAGTATATATCATATAGAATAGAGTTTATTCAGGGCATGGGGAGGGGAATTGAGGGAATAGAGACAGAGAAAGGTGGAGAGAGTAGAGGAGTAGAGGACAACCATGATCATGTGGAGAGGGGGAGGGGAATGGGGAGGTGGGGAGCAGAAGCAAGAGGAGAGAGGAGGGGGCAAACAGCCCATTTTATAGTGAGTCGGGCACACCTGGCTAGTGCCAGGTAACTGTGGGGCGGAGCCTAGACTAAATGCCTACAATCTTGATCCAAAAAGAATGATGGTTTGGACATTTGGTTAAAGAAATCCTGCTCCAAGCTGGGCGGCGATGGCACAAGCCTTTAATTCCAGCACTCAGGAGGCAGAGGTTCCAGGCTAGCCTGACCTACAGAGAGTACCAGGACAGCCAGGGCTACCCAGAGAAACCCTGTCTCAAAAAAGCAAGCAAGCAAACAGCAAGAAGACATGCTCCACTGAAAAATTGTTGATGTGTTTTTTTTTTTCATTTTCTTAAGTCAGCAGAAGTGTTTATATGGTACTAATGGAGCTTCTGGCTGGCTGTTTTACACACACACACACACACACACACACACACACATGCATGCATATGCACACACTCAGGCACACACACATTCCAAAGCATTTATAGCTGTGTGTGTGCATGCATATGCATGTATAGAAATGCACACGCACAGAATGTATGATGCTGTGGAAAGTATAATGCTTTATTGCAAAGGGGAGACTGTATTTCTAGACAGAGGTCTTATCCCTGACGCTGTCTGCGGCTCCTGATTTATGGTGGTGATTAGAAGCAAACAGGCTCTTGGGTGAATTTGCTAGTGTGGCTGGGTCCTGGCGCGGCTGCAGCCTGCTCGCTCGGCTTCTGCTTCCCTCGCCCAGGACGACACCCTGGTTTGCCTTGGAGGCTGCTGAGCCTTAAGCTCAGGTGTGCGTATCATTACCCACAATGAAGCTGGTTAAGTGGGCCGCCAGCTACTAGAGATCAAAGGAAGGGGAACGCTTTGAATCCTCCCCTTGGTGGCCTCCGCTTTGAAACGATCTAAGATTGTCACTTAGTTTTTAAATGTACGAGACATCTTCCAGCAGTGCTGAAGGGTAGTGTAGGACTAAGAAAAATATTGCCAATACCAGAAACTCATTTGTAGGCACYGAAGTGATAATTTTCTTTCTTTCTTTGTTTAACATCTGCTTGGCGCTCAAAGTAATTTTATGAAAGAAGTACACTATTTTAAAGTACTTAGAATATTTATAGAAATAGGTTTGAATATTTCACGATCAATTCCTTTATTTCTGTACATGTTAAATTCACACGGAGGCCTTTCTGTTGCTTTAAACAGTAACACGTTATAGCCAGGCATATTGGTACACACCCATAATCTTGTCCCAAAGCCGTGTATCAAGCAGGACCTGTTGCAGAGGAAACAGATTGTTTTTGTGTATATAATAGATGCTATTCCATCCCTCAAGGAACGGCTGCCCTTTGTTCTGGTGTAGTCAATGTGTGTGCTCAGAACACATTGCACATTGGGTTCCGTGGGGTCCCAAGTTCCTTAAGGTCTAGGAAAAGGTAGAGTCATAGGCTCTGTCCTGGGGAAGCTAGCAGGAGGGCTCTGAAGAGTGTCAGGTTTCTGCTGCCTCCTCCTCCTCTTCTTCTTCCTCTTTCTTCTCTTCCTCCCCTTCCTCCTCCTTCCCTTCCACCTCATCCTCCCCTTCTTCCTCCTCTCTCTCCTCCTCTTCCTCCTCCCCTTCCTCCTCATCCTTTTCCTCCTCTTTCTCCTTTTCCTCCTCCTCTTCCTCTTCTTCCTCCTCCTCCCCTTCCGCCTCCTCCTTTTCTTCCTGGTCCTCCTCCTGGTCCTCTTCCTTGTCCTCCTCATCCTCCTCTTCCCCTTCTTCCTCCTCCCCCTCCCCTTCTTCCTCCTCCCCCTTCCTGCTCCCCATTCCTCCTCCTCCTTCCCTCACTTGTTAAAATTACGTCATCTATCTTTTGTATGGACCTGCAAAGGTTTTGTGTGCATTCTAGATGTTTTACCCCATCAAATATAATTTGCAAATATTTTTCCATCTTTTACTTTATAATAGTATCCTTGGATGTCTAGAGTTTTTAAATGTTTCAAATTTTGTTTTATTATATATTACATTTACTGCATATATTCCATACATAATTATATGTAATATATATCAGTGTTTGGTCTGCATGTATGTCTGTGTATCATGTACGTGCCTGGTGCCTGGGAGGCCAGAAGAGGGTGTCAGATGCCTTTAGACTAGAATTTAGACAGGTCCAGTTGTCGTGTGGGTGTTGGGAAATGACCCCAGATCCCCTGAAAGCTTCAATGCTCATAACTGCTGAGCCATCGCTCCAGTCTCAAATTTATCATGTTTAGGTTTGTCTCTTTATTTTTCGTACTTTGTTGTATCTAAGTACCGTGACTTAACAAAGGCAATGCCGGTTTTTACCTGCTTATCTTGTATTGTTTTGCTGCCCCAAACTGTGGTGTTGAACTGAGCAGATGGGAGAGGTACTCTTCTCTTTAGCCTGGCTTCCGCAGGAAGGTTTGTTACTGTTTACCTTAAATGTAAATGATGCTAGAATGCTATTAGCTGTGGGCTTTTCCTGGATGCCATTTATCAGATTGAGACCCCCCACACACACCTTTTTGTCTTTTTCACACATTGAGATGGTTTAGATTCTTTGAAATTCTTTAATCTGTATGTTACCCCCTTTTTGTGTAATGTAGGCCCACTGTTTCTATTAATTATACTGGTTGATTTTCATATATTCAACTATTCACATTCCTGGCATAAATTGTACTTGCCCACAGCATGCTGCTGGGCTGTGCAGCCAGCGTATTGAAGATGGTTATGTTCATATCTGTGAGGCTTTGATAGTGGTTTTTGGTTTTCTTGTGATATCTTTCTCTGGCTTCTGTCTTTGTTTTGAAGATAATGATGCTTCAGAGAGTAAGTTAGGAATTGCTACTTCCTGTCTTTGTAAAGTTTGAGAACTATATTAAGTCGAGGTGACGCGTCTCTTTGAACAGCATCTCCTGCAGAGAGATCTGCACTAGAATGTGTTCTGAGGAGGGCAGAGGTCGAGCGTCTCCTGTGTTCCCCACCTTATTTTTGAGCCAGGGTTCCTTGCTAAACCTGGAGCTCATCGGTTTGTCTAGGTTGGGCAGCCATTGAGCCTTGGGGTCTTCTGTGTTTATCTGTCTCAGCCCTGTGGTTACAGATGTGAGGCGCCATACTTGGCTGCTGGGGCCAAATGTCAGAACTCAGGGTCATTTATTTGACCTTTCGGACTGAGCCATCTCCCCAGCCCTTACTATAATGTACTGCTATTAAATCCAGTTTTAAAATCTGAAATGCTGTACCAGGTAAACATCCTGGACCATTATCCATTCCTGTTTTGCCTGCTAGTTTACCTTTTTTTTTTAATACAAAAGAAATATTTATATTAGTAAAAATGTGCTTTCTGAGTCTCCTCTAAGCAAGTGAGCCTGTTGTCTTCATTTTTCTTTCTTATACTCTCTCCTCTGTCAGAATGTATTTCCTGTCTTACATCTGAGTCTAAAACGTATGCTCTTTTTTCCCCCTAGTCTTACATAAAGACCCCAGACAGGTGTACCTTTGTCTTCTTGAGATTGGTCGGATTGTGTCAAGGTACGTATTTCTCAGCATTTCAGAATTTCAAAATCATAGCTACCTTTAAACCACTTAAATTGTATCATAGTTTCTATACCCAAAGAACATGATTCTTGATTAAAATGGAGTAACCCAATGTCCTGTGTTATCTTTCTGTGCCTTTATTTACTTGTAGCCACATGAGCATGGGGCAATATTTGTTGTCGTCTTGCCTTCACTTCATGGGAGGTTGTGGAAATTCGACTTACCATTTCCAGATTAGGAATAGAGGGAAAACATGCGATTCAAAGCAGAGCAGGCCCCACTTGGTAAGAAGGCTGAGCCCCTGGGTCCTGCGTGCCTGCAGTAGCCATGTCTGCCCAACAGCTTGTTTTAGAGCTGCCGTTCAAGACTCCAGGAAAAAATACTGAAAATATTACATAACACCAGATATACGTTACGACATAGAGATTGTAGTTGAACTTCTGGGCGATCTGGAATGTTAAAAAGAACACCCAGCTGTCTCAGTGCAGCAGTTTGTAGAAAAGAGTCCTACAGACTTCACTCCAGAAATAAAACCTCACCTGCCTCGCTCTGCAGAGACGTACCTGGGTACACACTAAATGATCAGATCTCCCGGCTTGCTTTCAGATACGGAGTTGAGCCACCAGTACTGGTAAAACTTGAGAAAGAAATCGAGTTGGAAGAGACCTTGCTTAATGCCTCGGGCCTTGAAGAGTCCATCAGTGTCCCCAAATCCTGCTGTCAGCAAGAAGAACTACATGAAGCCGTAAGCAACCTCTGTCCTCTGTGGGCTCTGCCAGGCAGTTTTATAAAGTATTTTTAAATTGCTACTGGAAATATTGTATATAAAAGAAAGCGGTTCCTACTCAGAATATATCCCAGTTTCTAACCTCCTCTCTGAGTTCTGCGTGTTTGTGAAAAACAGATGTATACTCAAAGAATGACAGGTAAAGGCCACAAGAAGGAAATGGGTCTGTCTTTTTTTTTTCTTTGTAACTATAGTGGCATTATAATCTGGCTTGTAAATAATCAAGGATTGCTTTCGTGGTCATATATTGCATTTGTTTTATAGTGATAGCCCAGGCATGAGGTGACGAGAGGTTGAATTTGGACACAGTGGTGAGCAGTGGAGCAAATGAAAAAGTATAAGTCATGTTTGGGAAGTAGAACTGACAGGACATAGTCAAGGATCGCGAGGGAGAGACAGTTCCAAGGTGGCTGGCAAGGGTGAGTGGGTGGTACCCAGATGCTAGCAGGATGGAGGAGGCAGAAAAGCTGCGAGGATAAACTGATGGGTTTCTTTGAACGTTGTCCCTAACAGACCGGATGCAGAATTGTTGTATGGTTTTCTCCACAGTACGTGCTCCTTCTGTAGAAATTAATAGAATCATTTCTATATGTCCTAAATCTTCTTCAGTGACTGTCGCATAAGTGATGGAGGTGGACGGAATATCAAACATTTTCTGCTGACTGTAATTTAGAGTAACTAGAAGACTTGTAGCATTTTAAAGAAAAGCTTAGTGTAGGAAATTATTCAACAACAAGAGTAGAACATCAGTAATAAATATTTCGTAATGCTTCTTTTCTTGTTTAGTATAATTTCTGTGATAAATCATTCAGCCCGGGGCCTGGAGAGCAGTTGGTTGGTAGGGGGCCCACTGCACGAGTGAGAGACTGTGCTCAGATCTGCAGCATACATGTAGAAATCAGCTGTGGAGGTGTGTGCGTGTGTGTGTGTGTGTGTGTGTGTGTGTGTGTGTGTGTGTGTGTGTGTGTGAGCGCGTGTGCCTGTGTCCGTCCAGTGCTGTGGGGTGGGAGGTAGCTGGCAGAGACACTGGTTTGCTGGAGCTCGCTGGCCCACCAATCTAGCCAATTGATGAGCTCAGAAGAAGAAAAAGGAGAAGGAGAAGGAAGAGAGACAGGCTTGATATAGAGTTCTTACCTCCACAAACATATGAGTTTACACATGCATCTACACTTGCATTATACATATCAACATATAAAACACATATATCACACTGAAACACACACACATATATACACACAAAATAAAATAGAATAAATATTCAGGTTACCTTGTAAAACAGACTGTCAGATAAAAAGGCATTTATTAGCTCAAAAGTATTTACCTATATTATTGATACATTTGATGATTGTAAGTATCAGAATGGGAAGCAGGAATAATATAGTAGGTAGAAATTATTTAAATCTTCATGAAGCCTTAAAGAATGATAATTAACAAAGGAAACTGAAATACATTTTGTTAAATAAAAAGTTTCGATATAACTTATTACGTGATGAAGTACACTTGATAGGAAAAATACTTTCAGTGGGCAGAGAGGCAGGGACTCTTCATACAAGAAGAAAGTACAATGTTGAAACTTAGTAATTAAGGAAATAAGATAGCAACAAAATACCATTTTGTTCCAATAGCAAAAGTTTTAAAAGTTGGGAAACTGAAAGCTGTATAAATCGTGGTTAAACTATACTTAGGAATTGCTGTTGTTAATGAAAACTAATGTATAATTGTGAAAATAGATATTAAGAGCAGTACACATACTCTCTTTTCATTTTTATTATAAGAGTTCAGTAAAAAATAAACATTTTTGTTTATTATACTATTATTTATAATGGGGAAAAAATAAGTAGTATAAAAACCCTCGCCGGGCAGTGGTGGCGCACGCCTTTAATCCCAGCACTCAGAAGGCAGAAGCAGTCGATTTCTGAGTTCGAGGCCAGCCTGGTCTACAGAGTGAGTTCCAGGACAGCCAGGGCTACACAGAGAAACCCTGTCTCGGGAAAAAAACAAAAACAAAAACAAAAACAAAACAAAACAAACAAAAAACCCTCCAATAGGGCAAAGGCTTGATAAATTAGGATTCAGTGTTGTCAAAGAATGATCATTTCATGTGAGCGCTATGACAGTTATGTAGCAGGGAGAAAATGCTTATTTTGTGAAAAATATGTGTATGTGGAAAAAATGGGTCTGAAGAGAATGAAAAAAAAGGCAGTTTCACTGTAGATTATTTCCTTTAGCTATTTCCTGCAGTGTAGTCAATTATGTAGTTAGTAAGTAGATCTAAAAAAAAAGTTGTTATCCCCATCTCATTACCTTTTGTAGACTCTGCTAGTGATGGCTGCTAGTGCAAACAGCTTTATATTGCCAAATGTAAGCTCCGATCTGGATATTCTAATCAGGGAAAACAAGGGCTACAGACCTGAATTGTTATTGTGAGACCTACAACCAAACATAGCTCTTTGGATATATACCTCCAGTGGCCACCTATGCGTGGCCATTATATGCAGATGCCCTAGATTAATATTTAGCATATAGGGCAGTTGCGATTTGGTTTGTCGTGTTGGAGCCTATTGAATATGAAGTTTTGTAAACTTAAGGAAGTTTGACTTGAGGGTCTTGTGTCATGTGTGTGCTGACGTGGACGTGGGTGCACACAGGCTCATGCTCCCTGGCTGTCAGCAAGAGGAACTTTGCTGCGTGACCTACAGGGGCCAATCCCAGTCGTTTACAAGCACATTTCTTGTTAAGTGAACACCACATGGAAATAGAATCTATTAGTATAATGTTCTTATCAGACCCTCTGAATCTGTAATTGTTAAACTTATTTTTGGTGGATAATTAAGGCAATCATAAATATCTCTTTAGTGCACAGCTAAATTGGATGTATCCAAAGAGGATGTTTTAAACATTAGGATTAAGTTCAATTAAATGAATATATTATGATATATTTAGTATGATAAGTAATTGTGAAAATAGACATGACCTTTTTTGTTGTTGTTTTGTTTTGAGATGGGGGTCTTACTATGCCGCACGGGCTGGCCTGGAACACAGTATGTAGACAAGGCTAGCCTCAAACAATTGGAGCGCTCCACCCCGTTCCTCCTGCATGCTGGGATTAAAGGTGTCAAACATGACTCTTTTTTTTTTTTAATATGAGGAAAAAGCCCAATAATTTGTCTTAGAGGCAGATATATAATGTTTTATTTTTCACTTAACCATATTTCAGAATTGTAAAATATAGATTTACTGAGTTTCTTTTTCTAGCTAGTATAATTTTACCTTTTTTCTGAGGTTCAGGGAACACTGGGGAAAGGAAGGTCCCAAGGCTGTAAGAGCCAGGGGACATGGAGGAGCACTGTGAGATAGAACTGGTGAGAAGGCATGGGGCTGGAGAGATGGCTCAGCGGTTAAGAGCAATGGCTATTCATCCAGACATCCTGAGTTCAATTCCCAGCAACCGCATGGTGGCTCACAACCATCTCTAATGTGATCAGAAGCCCTCTTCTGGTTGTCCAAACACAGTGACAGTGTACTCACATACATAAAATAAGTACATCTTAACAAAAGAGAGAGAGAAAAGTCATAAAGTTGGGAGAGGACTTGAAGAAGTTGACAAATGGGGGTGCTAGAGGCAGATGTGGTCAAAATTCATTGTATGCATATTTGAAATTCTTTTACTTCTTCTTCTTCCCACCCCCCAGACAGGGTTTCTCTGTGTAGCCCTGGCTGTCCTGGAACTCACTCTGTAGAGCAGGCTGGCCTCGAACTCAGAAATCTGCCAGCCTCTGCCTCCCAAGTGCTGGGATTAAAGGCGTGCACTACTACTGCCCAGCATGTTTGAAATTCTTAATGACTCAAAAAAGGTCTTTGAGGGGTAGAAGTAAGCTTTTTCCCCCTTCGGTTTCCTCATGCTTCTCGAATTGAGATAGTTTTACCCAATCCTGAGCATATAGGCGTACGCCTCTGCTTATTTTAGCAGGAACTTGGAACAAATCTAGGTATTCCCACGCAAATACCTTAGCATTGTCTTAATAGAAAAGTGAGAACTCTTATTTAGCCTGTATCTGACTAGATGGTCTTTGATTTGAGGCAAATTTAATTATTTAGGGCTTAAAACAATTCAGACTTAGTGATGAGCTCGTACTGCCCAAAAGTCCAGCAAGTGTGTTTGAACTGACTTACTGTTTACAGCCCTTCAGTGTCCGTGACATCAAGCCTGCTTTCAGTTGGTCTAAGTGGGGAGGGGGGGGGGAGGCCTGGCCCTCGTCACGGCTGCTGTTCTAGCGATTTCAAAATCTGTTAACAGGGAGGGGAGAAGAGACATTGTGGAGTTGAGCCGGCTTTACGTTTTCATCTTTGAGATTCATTTTCCCATCAGACAGCATTGCATTTCAAGTTTCAGTAGGAAGTTTCCCTGGTAAGCACTGATGGCGATGCTTATTTCTCACCGTAGGTTAAGCACATCGCTGAGGACCCTCCTTGTAGCTGTTCCCATCGGTTTTCTATTGAATACTTATCTGAAGGGCGGTACCGGCTGGGGGAGAAAATACTCTTTATAAGGGTAAGTCTGCTCCTTACAACCTGCATTCATGAGATTTGTCTCGCACCCACCTCCTTTTGATCCCTCTTTACCTTGTAAAAAAATTAGAATAAAGGGGCTATTCATGGAAGGATTTCACTGTACAGGAAAAATATGGTATGCTAGATTCCAGGAATTTTAAGTAAATTTGAGTAGATGCTTTTTTTTTTTTTTTTTTTTTTTTTTTTTTGGTTTTTTTTCGAGACAGGGTTTCTCTGTATAACCCTGGCTTCCCTGGAACTCACTTTGTAGACCAGGCTGGCCTCGAACTTAGAAATTCGCCTGCCTCTGCCTCCCAGAGTGCTGGGATTACAGGCGTGCGCCACCACCACCACCGCCCGACTGAGTAGATGTTTTTTAACATTCAAGTAACTAACTTGAAGACAGCTGAGACTGCTTAAATATTGAATGAAATTAAAAAGACTTGCATGTGCTTCTGGGAATTTACTGAATTTTTCAGATTTTCTTAAATGGAATAATTTTCTATCAACTCCCTAAGAAGAAATGGACAAAATAGTGTTCATTAAGATCAGTATTAGTAGTCAGAAAATAAACAAAAATATTGCCACTCATGATGAGAATACTTCCAGGAGGCAGCATAAGGTCTTTGTCTTAGGTCACACAGCAGTATGGTGAGAATGCCCGGGTTATGGCCTTCCTTTGTCTCATCCGTAGTTGATTACTTCTCCCTTTTATTGATAAGACATTAAAATGTCACCTATTTGGCATTTTTCTTCTTTTGATATAATTCAAGAACTGCTTTCTCTCAATTCAGGAACACAATATAAACGTACTTAAATACAGTTCCACCACGCATATCTCCTCCAGTTCACACAGAGTCCTCACGTTCCCACCCTGGATCCAACTCCTGGAGAAACCCCAGTTCACTTTCCGTCTTTGAATTCGCGTCCTCTACGCCTCGCACATGCATATAACGCGTTCTGATTAGGCTCCATTCTCTTGTGATCTCCCCTCATCCCGATCAACTTGACTTCCTCTTCCCTACCAATCCCTTTCTGTCCTTTTGGCTTTTTGGTTTGTTTTGTGACTTAGTTAAGATCTTCCTTGACCGGCAGTGTAGGTATTGGATTGAAACTATCCACTGGAGCCTAGCTGGGCTCACCAATGGGTATCCAATTGAAGGCAATTTCCCCTCTCCCTGAAGCAATCAATAGCAAATAGTAGCAGGTTAGTTGGCTGTTAACATTAATTAGCCGAACTAACTGGAAGAGAGACTTGAGGATAAGTGACTGTGGGGTCGTCCATTGTCCATTCTTAGCAGATAGTCAGCAGGGAGAGGTAGGGTTCCCTAAGCCCCTCCTCCGTCCACGCCTGACTGATGGGCCCAGTCTTGCGCAGGCTCAGTGCAGCTATCCACAGCTGCTAGGCGTTCATTACTGCAATGGCTGTGTCTCACCCAGAAGATAACATTTCTGAGCCTTTCTTCCAGTCATCTCTTACACCCTTTCCACCCGCTCTTCCAAACTGTTTTCTGAACCTCAGAGGGAATAAATGACTTTACATAGACTTGACACTCTCTGAGGCTGCGAATCGGCGTTCACCGTGGCTCACTCCAAAGAGCGCATTCTTTGATTAGGGCCAAGAGTAAGCAGCACTTAACTATGTCGTAAACACGAGGCACACAGACTGGGATTTAGAGCTAAAGTTTAAAGCTGAGCTCATATAGATCTGAAGACCTACCAGCTGAGCGGACGGGGACCTGAAATCCAGCCTGGTCACGTTGGCAGAGCCAGGTTTGTTTTATCCCCACAAAAATACCCATGTAGGGGCAGCCTGGCAGGTTTGAGGCTAGCCACAAATATCTTAATCTCTCAGAGCCATTCTTATCTGCAAGCATAACTTATATAAGTGGTTTGCTTTGTTTTAAAGATTTATTTTATGTATACGGGAGTACACTGTTACTGTCTTCAGACACCAGAAGAGGGCGTCAGATCCCATTACAGATGCTTATGAGCCACCATGTGGTTGCTGGGAATTGAACTCAGAACCTCTGGAAGAGCAGTGAGTCTTAACCACTGACGCTGAGCCATCTCTCCAGCCTTCTATAATAAGTGTTTTAAAGATGAAATTGATAGACTATAACTTTCAAATTGAAAATACAAGTTTTAGCTGTTCTTTCTAGTTACTTTTTTTTGTCTACCATGAGACCCTCTGCTGTCTCCTTGCCTTCTGTCAGCACTCAGTCCATGGAACCATATTGTTATTTCAGTTTTCTTTATTAATTGTGTGGATTTTAGAATACAAACAACTTGTAAATATCTGTATCACAAAGTGAAGGGCTTTTGTTATTATGTATATCCTAATACTAAATTTATTATTTTAGTATATTAAAAAAAGTGTCAATTTGAAAGGAAACTGTTGACATGTACCCGGAGTTTCCCAGGTCATAGCAAATAAATAATGCACATTGTGATTATGAACAGATTGAAGCTGTAAACCTCACAGTCTTCCTGTTGACTTCTTTATTTTCATTTTTGGGGCAGATGCTTCATGGAAAACATGTTATGGTCCGTGTTGGCGGAGGCTGGGATACTCTGCAAGGATTTTTGCTGAAATATGACCCCTGTCGAATACTGCAGTTTGCTACACTAGAACAAAAAATCTTAGCATTTCAAAAAGGAGTTTCTAATGAAAGTGTGCCAGATTCGCCTGCTAGAACGCCTCAGCCTCCAGAAATGAACCCTTTGTCAGCAGTTAATATGTTTCAGAAACAAAATTTAAAACCTGGCACACCAGTCAGCGTTCCGAAGAAGGAGAAACAGGTACGCCCACCAGGTGCACGGCTGCCCGCATCGTCAGGAAAAGGTAATTTGGCTTCCCCGTCTACCCGTTCTAAACATCCAGATTCTCCAGCATCATTTCCACATCCCAAGGTCACATCTTTGAAGGGCATAGCAAAAAAGACAAATGCTCCTTCCACCAGTGTATCGTCTTCCCTGGCTTCTCCAAATCCAGGGGCTAAACCACGCACCGCACAGCATGCATCAGAGTCGGTGAGAAAATGTGTCACCTTCCCCAAGACTGCTCAGCCCAAGGCTATTCCAGCCCAAACTCCAAGAGATCTATCTAAGTCTAGACTTTTACCGAGTAAACCTCCTGGAAAAATTGAGCCAAAGCATTTGAAACACAATCATCTTTCTTCCAGGGACGAGTCACATATAAATTTATCACCCAAGTGCCCAAAGCTACCTAAAGGGACCATGCATGGAAGGCCCAGCCTTTCTCCTCTCCAGCCATCTGCAAAAGGGACAAAACCCAGTTCTAAAGCCAGAGCCATAGGTCTAGGGACACAGTCTCAGCCACCTGGTAGAACCCCAAGATCAGGGGCAGTGTCAGCACAGAGACTTCAGTCTACACTGAGTTTAAACAATCCGGCTTCTGCGTGCTCAGGGGCCTCTGCAAAAGCTACTCAGGAATCGAAAGGTAAGAATACAGTTTCAGTTGCCAAAAAGCAACCTCAGCGTACGGGTGTCTGCCAGAGTCCGGGACCTGGCTCTTCCAAGTCTCCTGGCCGTACCCCACTCTCTATTGTGACTGTTCCCCAATCTGCTACCAAGATGGAAACTGTCTCGAAGTCAGCAAAGACTACCATGAAGAGTCAGTCCTCAGCTAAAGGGCCTCCCAAAAGCAGCAAGCCAGCAGCCTCCTCCAGGACCCCACCCTCATCCAGTAAGGGAGCAGACCGTGGAGATAAAATGCCCACTGCCAAGAAAAAGGAAGAGGACGACCATTATTTTGTTATGACTGGAAGTAAGAAGCTTAGAAAATAAATATACTTGTATTGTTTCCACAAATCAGGGTGATCAATGAATGGCAATCCACAAGGGTCACCAAAGATCTTCCTGTTTGTGTCCGTCTGGAGAGCTGCAGACATGAGGTCAAGATGGGACAGAGCTGGGCCAGGGAAAGGACTCATGCATTTTGTGTATTTAGTGGACAAATGTTTGGATTTTGATCCACATCATTTTGCTAATGTCCGCTGTTCGAGGGGAATGTAGAAGTCCAAGAACACTAAGAACCTTAACTGTTGTTGGTATATTTTTGAATCAGTGTTAACTATGGGCGTTATCTGCTAATCGCAACTCTGATGCTCTAAACACTAGTTACTGTTCTTGGTCACAAAGCAATGGTTTGCTTGGTGTTACTGTGTACCTGTAACCCCAGCTCCGAAGGCTGAGGCAGGGGTGTATAGTAAAACCTAGCAGGGTTCTGAAACGTGCTGTAACAGGCACCTAAGTTAATTTATTGGTCAGGAATCCGGGTCCAGCAATCCGAAGTCCCAATGGGCCCTGCTGCTTACTTTGATATTATTCTAGATTAAATGGAATTCTTATTATTTAAATCGCTATAACCTTTCCATATGAGAAGGGACTTTTTTTTTTTTATTATTAAACTGGGCTTTTATTAATATTGGTATCATTTTATAACCAGTATTTTTGATAAAAAGAAAAAGAACTCAACCAAGTAAGTTAACTTATTGACTCATAAGCTGAAATTTAGTAACAATTAAGTTTTTTAAAATATATATATATATATATATAATAATCTAGACACTTTGTATCTTATATTTTTAGATGGAGTTTGTGCAGTGTGATGGGAAACATTTAATAGCTTTTAGCACATTAAAATATTTTAAATAGACATTTCCTACATGTACAGATAAAACTTTTTTCTCATTAAAATAATGTTTTGATACCAGAATTAGATTTTAATGATCTTAAAATTAAAAGGGATGGGGGTGTGGCTCAGTGGATAAATCATGTCTAGGGCAGTCGTGGGCACTGGAGTTTGGATCCCCATACCTACATATAAATCTTGGTGGGCTTCATGGTCTGCCTGGAGTCCAGCACTCATGAGGAAGAGGCAGGAGCTCCCAGGACTAGCTGGCTGGCTAGTTGAGCCAGTGAATGAGATCCAGCCTTTTTGAGAGACCCTGCCTTAGTAAAGAAGGAAGATACCCAAAGTCAATATCTGCTGTCTCTGTGTACAGACCCATACATATATATCTGCACGCATGTCCACACACATATATGAAGGCGTATATATATACACAAGCACATGCATGCATGTACACCACATATATTGCCACATGTAAAAAATCAAGATGGTATTAAGAGAACCTTAGAGCGACACAATGCCCACATCCCACCAAGTGACTTGATTTTCTTTTGATGGCACACTATCGATTTTAATTAGAGTCTCAAATTATGTTCATTTCATTAGTCAGGCCACGCTGTGCTCAGTTTTCCAGTGCCCAGCAGACAGTGCATGTGGCGCCTTCTGTTCTGTAGGCAGATTCTCTTCAGAGATACCAACGATGTAATGACAGCATAGACACCTTCCACCCACAGGGGTACTTGTAAATGATTTATGTATGGGCTTGTCACTATTTAAAGTGTATTAATGTACTTTGAGAACTTTTAAGGGTGTTAAGTAACTGTGGCATTACCAGTTATCTTAAGTTTTAGGAAGGAAAAACAGGTCCAAGAGGTTCAGGCTTGTAATTCCATTGCTTGGAAAATAGAGTCGGAAGGATCAGAAATTCAAGGTCATCGTCAGCTATGTACTGGAGACATGTCTCAAAAAAAAAAATGGCATTTTTGACTTCTATTTTATAACTCAAATACCCTCCCTTTAAAATCTCCTTTCCATCTTCTTTCTCCTCCTTTATTTTCTTTGCGATACTGAGGATCCTGTGCAGGGGTGTCTCACATCGTTAGATAAGCATTTAGACTGAGCCTCCTCTCCAGCTCCTTCAAATACGGTTTCGAACTCAAACAAACTGGCGAGCATCGTAGCTGGGCTCCTGGCATTCTCTGGACCTACATACAGCCAGAGAACCCTGTGTAGAGATCCAGTGATCTTTACCCAAGCAGTATGCTGAAAATCAAAGATCCACTCAGGATAGCTTGCAACAGAAAGCCACCAAAAACTTCCCAAACCTCCTTCGGTTCTGAGCATCAGGAATAGCAATATCTACACCTTTGAAAGCGCCTCCAGTACTCGAGAGATGCCAGGAGCATTTCTAGTCATCAGGAATCTCTAACACACCTTTCAAAGAGGAAGAATTGTACCTTTATAGAGGCTATTCCCTCATAGAGAGGCCCATAAAACCATTTTCTAGATCAGTAACTTCTGAGAATTAAAAGAAAAATATAAATTATACTATAGGCGGACTGAGCCTGTGACTCAGGAGATTGTACAGTTTTATAAACATTATCTTTTGTGCTGGGTCATCAAGACTGAAGATACTCCCAGACACCTGGCACGGAGTCCAGAATTAACTTTAGAATTATTTATTTAAAATAAAGGTTTGGGGTTTTTTTTTTTTTTTTTGTCTGCTCTTCAGCAGAATTTATGCAAATACAATCATGTGTAAGGTGAATTTCTTTTTCTGTGTACCCTGTCTTCCCTAAACATAGGTTATATGTGAATAAGTAGTTCAGTTCCGTGGGGCTAGAGAGAAGGCTCCGCGATTCGGAACACTTGGTATTCTTGCAGAGGACCTGGCTTCTCCTTCCAGCACTCAGAGGGAGGCTCCTAAGCAGCTAGAACTCTTGTTCCAGGGGACCTGATGCCTGCCTCTGGCCTCCACAGGCACCAGGCATGCATATTGTACACATACATACATATAGGCAAAGCAGTCATACACCCAATCAATCAATCAATCAATCAATCTAAAAAACCCTTCCCACCCAAATTAAAAAAGAAGTTAAATTCCTTCTAATATGTTTTGGTATTTTTTTTTTCTAAAGGAGCTGGTAAATCTCTGTCACAACTTAAAAAAAAAATTATACTGCAGTTGTACTCCTTTTTACTAATAGTGTGAAATTACATGAGGTCTTTTTGTGTTTAATATTTAATAAGCCAACTATTAAGCATAAAATGCTGATGTACCCGGAAGATGCAATGTGTGGTTTCTTAAAAAAATAGAATGCTTTTCTTTTTGTAATAATTTACTAATGTGTAATTGTATAAAGCTGAACAGGAGCGAGCGTGAAGTGATCACTTTGATGCTAGGCTTCAAGTGAGGCGTTTGAGGAGAGCACCTTCTGAACCCACGGAGTGTCAGTGGCCTTGACCTGTCATCTCCACAAAGTCTCCTTAGGCATCTGTGGCTTGCCTGGCATTCTCTAGGTAGTCCAGGCTGGCCTTGAGTTCATAGCAATCCTCCTGCCTCAGCCTCCTGAGTACAGGGTTTGCAGATTGTAGCCACCACATCCAGCTTGAACTTGTAGCTCTTAATGGACAAAGGAATAGTTTGGAGAAGATAATTTCTTCTGCCATCTTTTTTATGTCTGTCTAATTTAAAACTCTGTTACTTCCTTAAAAGGAGCTAATAAAGGTTGTGATGGATTCTTACATCCCAATTTTCATCCCACTTCTGTGTCATTTGGATTTGTATATATTCTGTTGTTTTTTAATTGTTGTTTTGTGCCAGCAGTATTTGTATCCAATTTAACTTATATTTTATCACATATTAAAATGTCAACATAAACCTGTCTCTGTATGTTTTTTTCTTTGATGTATTCTGTGTTTTGATTATTTGACCCATGTTGGAAATTGCATATATGAAGCTGATAAGAGTTTTGAATCTCACGTTATTTTAAGCATTTTTATTGTATTGTTTCTAGATATTTGTTTCAGAAAGTCCAGATTCATGGCCCATTATCTTTGAGATAATAGAAATGATCAGTTATTAAAGTCAAATTCTATAGGATACACCAACACTGTGCTTACAGAAAGTCACTGATGATACAACTTCAAACTTCTCCCAGAGCAATTATTAAAATGCAGTTAACCTAGTATGTATTTCCTGTGCTGCTTCTAAGAATAAAATCCCAGATGAAATTTTATGTTTTCATAGCTTTATAAGGATAAAAAAAATAAATATAAGTGTGTTTTATGACATTCTGGAAAACATTAGGAACACTTAAAACCTTTTCGGGTAAATATGAAAACACAGACAAATTTTATTAAGTGGTTTTGCAATATCTATACTGTTACTGTAGAAACCCCACAATCTTGAAGGAATAATGCAAGGATAATGTATTTCTCTTTCTACAGTGGGTGGGAACAATTCAGGTGCTGGTTGGAGATACAGCGTCAGCACACACCGATTAAAATTAACCTCTGTGGCCTGCCTTTTATGGTTTTCTACCAAGTTTCTTACGTCGCTTTAAATTACTTCACATATTACGAAGGCATGAGCAAAGAGAAGAAACTGGAGTTGTAACAAACAACAGTGTCCGTGCTGGGCTGCTAGGGGGAGAGAATAAGAAGGATGTTGCATTCGAGATCCTCGGGTGTCCATCACTTTTAGTTAGGTAACACCGGGATTTCCAAGAATTCCATGAGAATAGGTGTTCTCTTTACCAGACTGTTAGAGCCATCAGGGAGGCAAGAGTTACAGCTGTTGTTTACCTCTGTGTTCTCAAGAACGAAGTTTGGCACGCAGTAGGCATTTAGTACTTTTTATTCATGGAGAATTTTATACAGTGTGTCCTGATCATGTTCACCCCAGGTCTTCCCTGGGATTTCTTCCAGAACCATACCCGGACACTCTGTTCATGTCTTTTCCTCCTCCTCTAGAAGAGACTGTCTTTCAGTCCATGTCCTGACTCCCTGGCTTTTACAGTCTTTCTTCCTCCTCTTCTGTGATGTTCCCGAGCCTTCAGTGCAGGGGTCGTATTGTAAATGTATTCACCATGGGCAAGCATTCCATGCTCAGCTGAGCTCTGTGCTTTGACCATTTGAGGCTTCGTGTAACGACCCCGACTGCTGCAAAAAAGAGGCTTTGGTGAGGGGTGTGAGCTGCACTAATCTCTAGGGGTGAGAATAAGCATCAGAATGCAGTTAGAGGTTACACTGGCCTAGGAAACCGCTGGGGTCAGCTCTCCTCTCGGTCCCAGATCACGTCCTCCAGATCCTGTGCCCTAAGTGTGAAGTCTTCAAGATGTCACCTTCTTTTTCTGGAAAGTACCAGGAACAAAGGTAATGGCCTATATTGTTTGGGGGGGGGGGGGGAATGTCTCTTGGATTCTATGTCTTGACTAACAATTCAAAATGGGGGTTTCTATGCCTAGCACTGGGGTTTTTATTAGTCTTGTTTTAGGGGGATGGGGAGCATTGCCACCCTAGTTTGTTTGATCTCAGTTAATCTCTCTCTCCCCTCCCTCCCCCACTCCCTTTCCCCCTCCCTTCTCCTTTCTCTCCCTCCCACTCTCTATATGTACGTAATTTTAGATAGTCAAATATAATTCCCTATATCTTTTTCAAACACCCTTAGCATTATGTATCACTCCATGTTGCTATTTCTCTTCCTCCTTCTCCTCTTCCTCCTCCTCCTCCTCAGGTAAGTCTCCCCCACTGTGTCTTCATAACAAATGTATTCAACTCTTCCCTATGTGAACGAGTTTCATTTTTAAAAATGTATATTATTATTTGTTTGCTTGTCTCTATGTCACACACGTGGTTGGATTCATGAGCCACAGCGCTAGTGTGCAGGTCAGTCTGTTCTCTAACTTTACGTGAGTTCCAGGGATCAGTCACCCATGGTCAGGCTTGTACAGTAAGCGTTTGCGCTAAGCTAGCTCATCAACCTAGAACTCAGCGTCAGTCTGTGAGAAAACTAAGAGAGTTGCTGAGTATATGTAAAATACCTACCTCAACTGACTAGTTGAAGTTTACTTAAGGGACAACTTTTTAAATTACATTTATTTTCTGTGTGTAAAGACCAGAAGACGATTTGCAGGAGTTCTTTCTACCATATAGACTATAGTGAAAGAACTTTTTGTCAGCCTTGGTGACAAGTGCCTTTACCTAGTGAGTCAAGTCACTGATTTGTAATTTTTTGTAAAGCTATTAATATTCTCTCATTGTTGAATTGCTCTTTATGTTGATGTGAGCTAGAAAATGGTATTTATGATTTTTTTGAAGATCTGCTTTTCATTTTCTCTGCTTTTTTACCTTAGAAAAATCTCGATATAATTGCTTGTTGTTGTTGCTTTGAGACAGGATTTTTTTGTGTAGCCCTAGCTGTCCTGGAACCAGCTCTGTAGACCAGGCTGGCCTCGAACTCACAGAGATCTGCCTGCCTCTGCCTCCCAAGTGCTGGGGGCACGCACTACCACCACCACCTGGCTAATAATTGCTTTTTAAGTTAATAACCCTTTTGTAAGTATTGTAAATGTTAAAAATTAGATATTAGCTTATTCTTAAATTTTACTTTAACTATGAAGTTCTTTACTATGTTTATTAAAATAATAAACTATCGAATTAAGTCCCCAGGACAACTGAATAAAAGTGCTCTGTAATTATCGCAGGTATGTGAATGAATAAGAAAAAAAAAATAAACGTTCTACAGAGAACTTATATCAATTAAGTTTCCAGATAGTACAGTGGAAGTGGCTGTCAGTGAAAGATGGTATAGGCATCTTTTAGAACCTCCTTTATTACAAAATAAAACAACTAACGATCCCGAGTAAGCAGGGTTCACAGACCTACAGAAGGGTTAAATCACAGCCTTGAAGATGGGGGAGCTGTGGTCCGCAGAAGCCTGCAGGAGCGCGCTGCATGGATGCCACAATGCTGTGAATTAATTATTGTGTATCTTATTGCGTATCGGAAGAAGAGTGGGAAGTGACACCCCGCATCCTCAGCTCTGAGATAAAACCTAACCGGCAATGTGCAACGATTCCATTTACCTTGAGCAGCAAGCAGCAAGAACACTGTCTGAAGTTCAGGAAGCCCGAAGAGCTTTTTTTCTTTTTTGATCTTTCTTCTTCTTCTCTTATTTATKTATTTAAAATCAGCCCTGCTGAGAATGCCACCTTTGAAATCCTGGAGTCTCTGAGGCTTAAGGGCAGGTTAAGAAGGGAGAACAAGGTTCTGAGGGCTGAGGCTATCCCAGCAGGAGGTGAGAGCCAAGAGTGTTGAAGCTATCCCAGCAGGAGGCAGGGGCCAGGAGCTAGCTGTCCCAACTTCACTCCTTCCCTCCGCCTGACCTGACCCAGTTGGGTCAGCACTGTGCTTCGCGCTCAGTCTGAATATCACTCAAGGGCTTCCAGATCTTCCAGGCTCCGGTGGCTACTTACGCTGTTCTTACTTTAGATCTGACTGTGTTGAATGTAGCAGTGGAATTTTCCATCATCCTACTCCCGTCCCCACCCCCCAGGAAGAAGAAAAGCTGGCTTGGGAGCAGGACCTCGTTCATCGCCACCTCTCCTGAATTTAAAACAGCACCCAAATGTTTGTGGAAGGAAGAGAAGGAAATATCGCTAATGGAAGCAAAATGCATATGTAAAATGGACCGCGGGCTTCATTTTAAGAATCTGCAACAGTACAAGAATTTTCCAGAAAAATTCCAAAGTGGGTTTGAAAAAGCATATATAACCTTACTTTTTTAAAGAAGAAAGGAGGTAATAAGAGGCCGTGAAGCGAAGAATTTCCTCACGTGTGTGGTGGTTTAGCAGAGGCTGTAGCGTTCTTACAGATATTTCAAGGAGCAAGAGGCTACTCACCATAGCATGTTATTTGACTTAGCCAGTGCCTCGTTACCACGCCTTTTCATCCTCACCCACCGAACATCTGGAAACTGAGGCCAAGCAACCGTTGGCATGGTCAGTGTTAATTCTTCCAGACAATGTTGGAACAGGAAGAAGTCAGAGGGGGAAGAGACAGTTCTCCTAGCTGTTCAGCGAGTGTCTAATTCCCAGACCCTTCAAAGGGAGCCTCTGGATACCCTGCGTAGAGTCCAGCACATTTCTTGGGTTACCTGTGTTTACGATTGGTTTTAAAGCAGCAAACGCCAGTTCATCTAGTTGCTCATTCAGCAAACAATTCTTCTGAATGCTTAACAACTAGGTGCTAGGGGTTTGGTAATAAGCCACCCGAGACTCCTATTTATTACGGTGGTCATATATTTATTATGATGGCTTAGGTAAAAAGACACAAGGAAAAAATGTTCTTTTAAACCGTCGACTCAGTTTTTTTTTATGATTAATTTACTTCCACAAGAACAGTTTATGTTTTCTCCCAGTGCTTTGGATCGGAAGCCCACCTAGAGATGAGAAGAACGAACAGAAAAGCAAGGACAAAACCACCAGTCGAGCGACTGGTATTCTAGTATTTGTGTGTGAGCCTGAAGAACAAGAGACATTTGATGCTAAGAATTGCTACTCAGAACACAGAACAGAGAGAATCAAGTCGTAAATAAGAGGTTGACTCAGAAAGGAGCCTGAGCTTTGGGCAAGCCTTTGGTTTAACCATGAAGAAACATGCCACGGCTATAAGGATGTGTGGGACAAGGGCAATGTGCCACCAGACAGAACTGGTAAGGCTGATTGAGCCCAACCCCCATGAAACTCAGAACTGAGACCGGTAGGCGTGGGGCCAGCTCCCTTCCTAACTCTACGTGTAACCATGACACCCCACTGAGCGGACCACAGCCATCAGTCACATAGCCTAGTTCTCCATGCTAATGAGGTGTCTAGATAAGACCACGAGTGTTCAGCCAATGAGCTCCCCTTTCTGGGCACTCCTTCCTGCTTAATCACTGGTTCACCCTGAGTGAAGTGTATGTATTTACAGTTGCCATCTGTACTGGCTGGTTTTGTGTGTCAACTTGACACAGGCTGGAGTTATCACAGAGAAAGAAAGTTCAGTTGGGGAAGTGCCTCCCTCCGTGAGATCCAGCTGTGGGGCATTTTCTCAATTAGTGATCAAGGGGGAGGACCCCTTGTGGGTGGTGCCATCTCTGGGCTGGTAGTCTTGGGTTCTCCAAGAGAGCAGGCTGAGCAAGCCAGGGGAAGCAAGCCAGTAAGGAACATCCCTCCATGGCCTCTGCAACAGCTGCTTCATGACCTGCTTGAGGTCCAGTTCTGACTTCCTTTGGTGATGAACAACAGTGTTGAAGTGTAAGCTGAATAAACCCTTTCCTCTCCAACTTGCTTCTTGGTCATAATAGAAACTCTAACCCTAACTCTGACTAAGATACCATCAAATAAAGCAGTTTGAACTAGTAAGGACAATCTCTTTATCAAGGATGGCCTCGGGGTGGAGGAGCTAAATCTCTTGGTAAAGAAAGACTTTCTTGCTGGGCAGTGGTGGCGCCTTTAATCCCAGCACTTGGGAGGTAGAGGCAGGCAGATTTCTGAGTTCAAGGCCAGCCTGGTCTACAAAGTGAGTTCCAGGACAGCCAGAGCTACAGAGAAACCCTGTCTCGAAAAAACCAAAAACCAAAAACCAAAAAAGAAAGAAAGAAAGAAAGAAAGAAAGGAAGGAAGGAAGGAAGGAAGGAAGGAAGGAAGGAAGGAAGGAAGAAAGAAAGACTTTCTTTTTCTCGGTTCCTCAGTACTCTGCACTCACTCGGAACCAAACCAGGCTCTGCCTCCACTCCAGGCTCTGCCTTCCTCTTCCTGCCTGGCACACAGATGCCTGGGGGAGCGGAGAATGTGTGGACCAGGGACCCAGTCCCCAACTCCAGCGGTATGCAGCGGCACCTGAGTACACAGGAAACTGGGGACCTCAGCAATTGTCCCAGACCCCTCTGTTTCCCACCTGCGAAACCATTGACTGAGCCTCCTCTGAGCCACGTAGACAGGCAGATGCGCGGCCAGGCAAGGACGCTTCTCTAACTGTATTTCTAGTAATACTAAGGATTGGCCTCTCCTACCTGCACCAAATCATACCAAACACTACCAAATACACTATAGAGCTGAGTGTGTAGCTGTACCCCTGTAATCTTAGAACCTGGGAGCCTGAGGCAGGAGGATCAAAACTTCCACACCAGCCTTAGCTACACAGTTCAGTTCTACTCAGGGCTACATGAGGCACTGCCTAAGAAATATTTTGGTTTAAAATAAACAAAAGCAGGGACATGAGAAAAGCCCTTTACCTAATGATGGAGTAAAGTTTACCATGAAAACAGGTTTGAGGTCCTCTCCAGTCCCCTGAGCAGAAGATGGTTTCTTTCCAGTCACTTTAGTTAGTTAGAGGAGGGGTGTTCCCTGTGACATCGCCACTGCCTTGGCAGATGACAGAGGAAAGATGTCCTGTAAAACTAATACTTATGAACCATAGAAAACACCTTCTGAGCTGACTTCCTGGGGGGGGGAGGGGCACCTAGGGGCATCCTGGAAAGACCTGGCATTTTTAGTTCACCTCTTTGGAATTCACAAAGTAGATTCACTCCATCTTTCCCCAACAGCAGGTTGTACTTATGGGCTCACAAAGCCAAAAGGGAGAGCAGGAATCTGGCATCAGCCCAAAACCTTTCTGGGCAGTGAGCCTCACAGAAGTTCCAATTGGCGACTCACACAGCTCATCTCCCTGCCGGAAGCCGGGAGTCGACCTCCCTCCTCCTCGCTGGTGCTCTGCCACGGACCTCCTTTCAAGCCTCTGCTTTTGAGGCTTCGCATTTTCTCTAACCAACCAACAGTAAAATCTGCCTGAGACTTTTCAAGTTCGGTCTCAAGAGAGAATCTGTTTGTCTTATCGTTCTTGTGCCTTTTGGGGGGGGGGCAGAGCTTCTAGCAACAGACCCCTGCTGCCCCAGGTCACAAGCCACCCTGTGACTTGGCAGCTTTTAAACCTTGACAGATCAGTATGTGAACAGAGAAGTCAAATGTTCTAGACCCTGACGGGGTAAGAAAGAAGACTAATTCAGTTCTCACGTTTCTCAGCAGAAGTTGATGCCAGATAGTCCTTCTTAGAAGATTAATACTCTCGGGGGTGGGGGGAGCCCACTATTTGCTTAAATTTGGTTTGTGTTACCTAGAGAGTTCTTTTTTGTTAAGGAACCATTCATTTCCAACGTCGACCTTTTAGGTTCTCAGGACCAGAAAGATCCAAATGTGTCCCTTTAGACATCTAATCCATGCTCCTAATCCAGAAGAGCATTTTTGGTGCCTGGAAATCCTCAAGTACATGGATGTTAACACAGAATGAGTAAATGAATAAAGTGTCCATATCAGCAAGGCTGTTTCATCCCGAGAGCCTGGAAAACCACTGGCTGAAGACCACACACTGGGATCTTCCAAAGTTCATTTCTGAGTAGGAAAGAAACTGTTCCCTTGCGTTGCAGCTTTGTTTTAAGATGTTCCCCCAAAGACCCACTTTAAAGAATTGGTTTTGAGCCCATGGTATTATTGGGAAATGGTGGAACCTGTAGCAGCTTGGATTTAATGGGAAGAAGTTTACATTTCGGAAACACTACTTTGAAGGGGTTACTGGGACCTCCCATCCTTTTCTTAGGAGCCACAAAGCAAAGACAAGCCACATGCTCTTACCACAACAACGTCTCCACAGATCCAAAGCCACATGGCCAAGTAACCATGGACTGAAATCTCAGACACAGTGATCCAAAGTTGAATTATCTGAGGCATTTGTTACAGCAACAGAAAACTGACTAACATACTTCCTAATTGTTGCGTTAGGATGGTGGCTCATAACTGGTCAGATCACACCAGGCCAGCACAGCACCACGGGAGAGGAAGGTTTATTGGGGGACAAGGGGGGAAGAAAAAAGGATGAAGGGGGGCTAGGAGAAGTTGGGTTGGGGAACAAGAAGAACACAGAGAGAGGTTGGAGCGAAGATAAGTAAACACTTGGGCATAGGCGACCTCTCTCTATTTAGCAGACCACTGGCAGAATGCATAAAGATCCCAAAAAACTCTAACACCCGAAAAGAACACGGGGTTGCCCAGCACCCCATGCCTCTGAAGGCAACACCCCAAATCACTCGAGAGAAATGGTCTTGATGCAACAGCAAGAGGATTTTTATTCCAGAGGCTCTGGGGTTCACAGTTGTACACCACACATGGGTAGAGGACTGTGAGCCCCGAGTGCAGAATCGGGACAGCTTTTATAGGTTTACAACAAAACCTGCACATAACAAACCAATCATTTCTTAGCATCGAGAGCCCGAGCAGTGCAAACCAATTGATTTGTACCACTCCATAGCTTCTAAGCCAATCATTTTAAATTATCCAAGCCACTCTGAGGACCAATCAGTTTTCTATAGGAGCCAGGTAGCAACTAGTTAGCTCATTTCCGCTTACGGGGCCAGGGCCACGTACGCATTTCCTATTATGAGGCCAGGGTCACATATGCATTTCCTGTTACGGGGCCAGGATTACGTATTCACAGGCCCTCCAGCCAGTAGCAGGCACCCAGGGACCTGGACCCGAGCACCCGCCAGGCGCGAGCCCCGCGCCCCAGCTGCTCCCGCAGAGGAGAGACGGGAAAGGAGCCGGGGACCTTCCCAGCCCCGTGGACCACAGCCAGACACCTCAGGCGGGTGGGACGTGCGCACCCCTGGGCGGGCTCAAGGAACGTGACCCTTCACCTAGCTTCCAACAAAGAGGGCCAAGCCTCTGACTTTTTGGGGTCATCTAAGAGTTAGGCACGGGGGATTTTTAGCCTGTAATTCTCATCCTTTCGAAACAATTGGATTTAGTGGGTCATTAAGTGGCCATTGTGAGCCGTTGTCTAATGGGTACTGAATCCAGACCTTACTGCACAGGTGTATCAGCTTCGATGCCCTCAAGGATGAAGAGGGGGAAGAAGGAGGAGGAGGAGGAGGAGGAGGAGGAG
>BDUI01000021.1:879546-894546 GCA_002335545.1 Apodemus speciosus
CTCTCTCTCTCTCTCTCTCTCTCTCTCTCTCTCTCTCTCTCTCTCCCTCTCTCTCTCTGTGGTTTTATATTGTTTTTCTTAAGGCATCCTCTTAAGTTGTGTAAATTCCAAGCCCTGCCAAGCCTGGTTTTACTCTCTGAGAGCAACACACATGTGGAAACAAGAGCATCTGTAACATCCAGGGAAGGCTTCTAGGTGGCATTCCTTGCAATGACACTTTAGAAAAAGAAGGAGTTTTTAGCATTCCATAGGAGTGTAGATAGTATCAGCAGTGGGAACAGGGCACATGAAAGACAGAAGTGACTACAATGTCGCAGCTTCCTCAGGAAGACATCATGCTTTTCTTCGAGGTTGTATTTCAGAAGTTTCCCCCCACAGCAGGGCAGATGGTGGCTTGGAATTAGGGTCACCAACCACCTGGCTTAGGCACTCTTCTTCTAACTTCTAATCCTGGAATTTCTTCACCCTCAGAAACCTATATTTCAGACAAAGCAGGACAACCAATGACCCTACCTGGGGAATGGTGAGCCCACAGCCAAGACCTGAGATGTCACCCGAGTCACTTCTTCAAACCCCCTAGACTATTTCTGCACCAGCTAGCATTACTTTGATGCTGGCATTCAAGAATCAACGTGCTTAAAACCTCAGGACTGTGAGCTTTGTCAAAGTGAGAATGGCGTGACTTACTCCTCAGTCTCTATGTATCCATTCAAATCTTGTGTGCACAGTGAGGCCTCTCTTAAAACCCTTTATATGAGCAAGACCCCATGCCTACTGTGCCTTCTTGCTAAACTTGCTTTGGTTTTGTTCCAAGCACATACTGTTGTCCAATATGACACTTGTACTTTTTCCATTAATCATTTTATTCATTTATATTTCAAATGATATCCCCTTCCCAGTTAACCCTCCACAACCTTCCGTCCCATCTCTTCTCTCCCCCCCTCCCCTTTGCCTCTATGAGGGTGCTCCTCTACCCACTCACCTACTCCCATCTCACTGCTCTAGATCCCCCTAAGCTGGACCATCAAGCCTTCACAAGAGCAAGGGCCTCTCCTCCCTTTGATGTCAACTAAGGCCATCCTCTGCCTCATATGTATCTGGAGTCATGGCTCCTTTCATGTATACTCTTTGATTGGTGGCTTAGTCCCTGGGAACTCTGGGTAGTCCAGTTAGTTGATATGAAATACCCAACAAAGGGAAGATATGATCTGTAGAGATCACCTCCAGTAGATAGGCATGGCCCCCAGTTGAGGGATGGGGCCACCAATGCATCTCAAAAATTTTAACCTAGAAATATTCCTGTCCAAAGGAAAGACAAAAAACAGAGCAGAGACTGAAGGAAAGGCCATCCAGAGATTGCCCCACTAGGGATCCATCCTATCTGTAGATGCCAAACTCCCACACTATTGTGGATGCCAAGAAGTGCTTGCTGACAGGAGCCTGGTATGACTGTTCCTTGAGAGGTTCTATCAGCTCCTGACCAATACAGAATGCAGATACCCACAACCAACCATTGGACTGAGTCAGGGGACCCCAATGGAAGAGCTAGAGGAAGGACTGAAGGAGCTGAAGGGGATTGCAACCCTATAGGAAGAACAATATCAACTAACTGGACATTTATATATATTTTTTTAATGGCTGGTTTTCTCCACTAGTAAGAAACACTGTAGTCTGTTTCCTTGAACTGTGTCTGGGATGTATTTGGTGTATCTGAATGTGAAATGGTCCCCACGAGTTCACATGTCTGAATGCTTGGTCTCAGTTGATGGTGTAGTTTAAGAGGCCCTGGGATCTTTAGAAGTTAGACCCTCCATGGAGTATATAGGCCACTGGGAATCAGCCTTGAGGTTTAACAGCCCAGCCCTACTTCTTTTCTGCTTCGGACTTTCCGACTAAGGGTATGAGGTGAGCAGCCGCCTCCTGCTCTTGATGCTATGCCTTCCCTGCTATGATGGACTGCACTCTTGTCTGTGACCCTGGGCTGTGAGCCACAACAAACCCTTACCTCCTTATGCTTCTTCTTGCCTGGCCAAAGCAATGAGAAACCTGATATTAATCACCAACAATATAGTTTTATTGAATGAAGACATCCTTCGGTTTTCTCTGGTCTATCACATGCAATGCACATCTAATGATCAGCAATTCTGTTGGCTTTATGTCCAAAATAGATTCAGAGTACCGTCAGTTCTCATAATCCACTTCCCCCTACTGAAGTGGAAACTTAAGGGTTCTTTGGGAAGTCAGTTGGATGGCGTTTTGCTAGAGCAAACACGTGAAGGAACGTTTTCCTGAAGTGGATACAGGTGAAGACTAAGGTAGACTCGTGAAGGAATACGTTTAGCTGAGGCAGACACAGGAGAGAGGATGTTCTGTTAAAGCAAGCATGTGAAAGGACACATGATGAAGGATTCTTTGCTAATAACACATATGTATTGGTCCACATTACATTTCGTAGTTGAGCTGCATTTCAGTGCTGCAGTTTCTTGCCACTTCTGTGGATTTGGGATGTGGTAAAGTGTATCAGCTGAGACAGATATACATGCTGAGGCAAGACCCATGGAGAACAGGTGATGTTTGGAGGGTATAGATAGGACTCGACAGATATTGACGGTGGCTGAGCTTGGTTTGCTTATAGAGATAGCTGTGCAAATCTTGTTAGTCTTGAGTCTTTGATCTCCACTTCACTGAGAGAGGCACAGCTGAGAACTTCTGGCATTCCTCCTGGTCCCTCCTGCTGAGGCTGAGACCTGGCTGTCTCTGCCAAGGAGTGCCACTGCTGGTGACTGCTGGTATATCCATGAAGTGTTTGCAAGTGGACAAATTAGCACTGTTGATCTGTGATGTGAACTGCCGATTCCCAGGCATCACGGATGGGAGTTGCTCCAAAGCACCTTTCTAGACAGATCCACTTCCCCCATATCCTTTCTTTCCTCCTACTTCTGTTGGGTGGTGGGCTAAAAGAGCTAAAAGTATTTCAGAACCATCATTAAAAATATGGTTTGGAAAAATTAAAGTTATGCCCTACCCTGGCCCAAGCTGTAGGATCACTCATAGAGAGTATTGCAGCAGCATTCTTGTCTGGGCTTCCTGTTTCCAGCTCTATTTCTCTGTGTTCTTGTTTTCAAGTTGGTTGCCAGGAAATCCTGATAAAATGAACACAAAATCATGTGACTCTTCTTACAGATGCCACTAACAGCACAGATTCCTTGCAGGGCTCTCTGGATCGATCTCTAGTTTTCCTTCTCTCTTCATGTGCTTATCTCCGCTTCTCCAAGGTCACCTTCAGCAAATTTCATTTGCTCCCCTTCCAGCTACTCAAGCTTTCCCTGTGTGTTTCTGTTTTCCTTGGTCTGCTCTTGCCTCAGGTCTTGTGTACCGGTCTTTCTCTCTGATTGATAGTCTCAGGTTGCATTCCTAAAGCTCAAATGTCTCCTTACGGGAGAGTCTTCTCTCCCACACTAAAGGAGTTTGCTACACCTTCACACTACAGAAGTCTGTGTGTTCTTGCTAGGTTTACCTGTGAGTTTATCATTTCTCCTCTCCAGATACTATTCCTGGATTCGGTTTTGCCCATGAGCGGACAGCTTCTTCACAGCGGGGACTCTGGGTCATTGACACCATCTGTACCTGGGCAGTCTCTGGCACAGTGTCAATACACAGCATGTTTGTGGAGACCATGAGAGTTGGATGGACAATATAGGCAAGACACAATGAGGATCTGGATCATGAGAAAATAAGACGAAGAGGGTATGAGCTTACTGGAAAGAAAAAATGAGAATCAGAGTCTGGCTTGACATCCTCTCAGTATGTCTCCTTGTCTCTCCTGGGATTCTGTCCAAAACAAGTACAGTGGAACCCTTACTCTAGGATTGGCTTCTAAGGAAAGAAGCCAACGACGGCTGTGCTTCTTGCCTTATGCTGAGCAGATTCCAAGAGACCAAGCTGGACTGTTGACCCAAGCTGCCTGATTTTAGTGCCCGTGTGCTTACTCATCTTATCCTAGTCTCATCATTAATTTGTTCATTCATTCATTCATTCATTCATTCATTCACTCATTCATTCAATGTAGCCATTGCTTTCCCCCAATGTTATAAGTTATAGCAAAAAAAAATGACTGCTTAAAAACAAAACAAAACAAAATAGAAAACTCCCAAATACTCCATCACATCAAACTTGTCTTGAGAGCTCAACTGGATAATGCTAGCATCTTTTAAACTATTATTTTCAGATTGAAACTGCAGTTCACAATGACAGAGCCACCCTAGCCATGAGAGGGTGTATTCCCACGAGTCCTCAGAGTAGCATTAGCGAGGCCCTTGTCCACTTGTCTAATGACAGGAAGAAGGACCAAGCTGGATTTATGATGTTATAGATCCTCTGCTCAGTTAAAATGAATTTTCCAGAAACATGACGAAACAGAGAGAAAGATCTAACAGTCACGCCCTAGAATGGATGGAAATCACGGAAGGCATGAGGAGCCATGGGCGAGAAGATAATGGTCAATCTCCTTTTAGGATTCCATAGGAAGCCTGCTTCTGCATCAGTCAGCCTCCAGACTGGTGGAGATGACTCCGGCAGCAGAGGTTGTATAGCTGTCTGCTCTGAACAGGACACTTTGGGGCAGGGGTATTATTTATTTTGAGCGAATGCTTCGATGCAATTATTTTTCCATTAGTTTATGTATTCATTTTACATCCCGATTGCAGCATCTCTCCCTCCTCCAAGCCCTCCTCACACAGCCCCTACCCCCATCCTTCACCCCCTTGTCCTCTGAGAAGGGGAGGCTTCCCCCAGGTATCATCCACCCTGGCACATCAAGTCATTGCAGGACTAGGCACTGAGGCCTTCCACTGAGGCCAGACAAGGCAGCCTAGTTAGAGGAACAGGATCTATAAGCAGGCAACAGAGTCAAGGTAAGAGCCTGCTCCAGTTATTGGGGGACCCACATGAAGACCAAGCTGCACATCTGCTACATATGTGCAGGGGGCCTAGGTCCAGCCCATGCTTGCTTTTTGGTTGTGGTTCAGTCTCTGCAAGTCCCCAAGGGTCCAGGTTACGTTGACTATTTTAGTCTCCTTGTAGAACCCCTATGCCCTCCAGGTTCCTCAGTCTTTCCCCCAACTCTTCTACAAGACCCCCCCCCCAACCCCAGCTCCGTCTAATGTTTAGCTGTGGCTCTCTGCGTCTGTTTCCATTGGAGAACACTTTTTTTAAAAAGAGAGGCAATGGAAAAAATGTTTCTCTTAAAGTCAAACCTCTTCCCTGCTTTTAGAAGAGGTGCCATTTTGAACTGCCAAAACGCGTACTGATTTTGAGGATGCTAAAGGAAGATGCTGAGCTGAGCAGAGCTCGGGGAAGCCAGGGGGCGTGGCAGCTTGTGGAGGAGAGAAGAAAGGCATCCTGGGACGTAGGAGCATGCGCAGCTGCCGATGGACGCACAGCCTTGTCTGTTACCTTCTGGATTGACACATAGATCTCTCCCACACACTTTTCTTTTTAAAGGGAAAGATTGATTTGATTTTGGCTCCTGATTTGAGAGGGTGCAGTCCATCATGGCGGGAAGGCACAGCGGGACTCTGTCATGGACTCTACCGCAGTAAGGCACAGCTGAAATCTTGGCACCCAGAGTGGTAGGGCTGATTCCTCATCCCCGAAGAGCAGAAAGGAGAGCTCAGTTCCATGAGCTTCTTCAGGGTTTTCCTTCCTTCACATCTTACCTCTTAGGAGATCCTTGGTCACCAGGTTTTCGTATTTTTCCCAACCTACCTCTTTTCTGCCTTAATGTCATTCACACCGGAGATCATCCTATCTGACTTTGTATATTCACTTGTTTGATACGGGTCCTTTAATGAGATTAGCCTTGTGAAGGCGGAAACTCCCATTTCTAGAACCGCTCCCAACATCGGTGCTTGACAAACATGCGATCAGTGAGTGGCTTCTTCTTTCTCCGTCTTCAAAAGTGGTGGACTGTGAACAAGACCCCGCAGATGAGCTCAAAGCAGAGGTGCTAAGGACGGGAGCGGGAGGTGGAACATACTCAGCCTCTGTGGGACCCTCTCTCTCTATCTGACTCCCCCAGACCACAAGGAAGCATCCCACAGATGCGGATGGAATTTCTGTCTCTGAATGTCATTTGCTCTCCTGACGCTCTCCAGAACTTATTCTAAACCCTTCACAAGGTTTTCTTTGAAACTCCACCTTCCCCATAATCCTATAGGGTTCACGAGACCACCCCTGGTTGTGGACATCTATTTTTGATTTTTTACTTTTCTTTATCTGTTTTGCCCTCTCCCGTCTGGTCATCTTTCCATCGTTAGTGGTTCCACCCATGGTTAGCAGTTTCATTGAAGAGAAGTGTTCCTCTTCAGTCTATAGCTCAATACCGCAGGAGAGCGAGTCCTTGATTTAAAAATTCTAGATGAAACTCCAGTGAGTGACTAAAAGCTGGGCTCGTGACTCATCGAACCAAGGAGGAGCCCCTTTAGGACTTGTGCTGCAGCTGCCAAGAAAGTGGCTCCCTACTTCAGCAGTGGCTTGTGGCTTAGTGGGTAGAACTGATAGTTATCTACAGTTCATGTATAACTAGTATGCCTGAGCATTAAACAAACCTAGAAAGATACAGGGCTGAGAGGGAAAGAGGCAGCGGATTTCTAGAGATGAGGATCCAGTTTTGACATGTTTGAATATTTTACGGTAGGTTGATCAGCTATTTTTTTTTTTTTTTTTTTTTTTTTTTTTTTTTTTTTTTTTTTTTTTTTGCTGATTAAATGGATCAATGAACAAACTATTTCTCTTTGAGCCTGCTTTTGAAACGGGGACTGTTCTGTTAACTATACCCTTCCCATTGATAAATGACAGATAGTAGACAGATGACCAATACACAGATAGATGACCAACACATGCTGTATATGTTATAGCAGCAACCAATAATGTTTTTACTCTCCGGAACCAGCTGCTCGCGCACACAAGCACGCTATTCTGGTTCTCAGTGGAAGAGCATGTCTTCTGCTTCAGTATACCTCTCTTGTCTGTAATAGTGTTTGCTGAATAAACAGGAATAAGGTGTTCCCTACTGTGCAGTAGGGTTTGAATGGGAAATTTCCCTTTTGCTTCAGGCATTCGAGAACTTTCTTCCTGGTGGATAGTGCTGTTTTAAGACTTTATGGGAAGTTGCTCTCTTGCTGGAGGAAGCTGGGGTCAGGGGAGGGGGGTTGGACTTTGAAAGTTTAATGTTCCCCTTTCTTCCGGTTCACCCTTTTCTTTTGCTGTGTGCGATTGAAGATGTAACCTCTCAGCCTCCTGTTCCTTTCAGCATGCCTGCTGCTTGCTTCCACGCCTCCTCTCCATCGCGGACTCTACTTCCTCTGGAACCATAAGCGAAGATAAACCCTTTCTTTCTATAAGTTGCTTCTGTCACAGTGATTAACACAGCAACAGAAAAATAACTCCCTCCCTGTACATGTAGAATGTTCTGAGACTCAACTGAACATAGGTCATGTCTCGGAACCTACAAGACTAGGAACATCCAACCTACTCTGTGTTTATGTCATGCCAGTGGTGGTCAGCCTCAGAATTTTCTAGAAGAAAATGTTAAGGAATCATTTGATACCATTATCTTGATGAGAGAGAAAATCTACATGTTTTGTATACTACAGCCCCAAGCAATATGGGCCCAAGCCAAATGTAATAATAAGAAAATCTTTATGCTACTCTGTGTCAGAATATGCCTCAAGCATTTAAAATGCATCGATTCATCTGATATGACATTTTTTTTTGAGGTAGATGGCATTSTTAGCTCCATTTACACTGGTGGAGACAGAGAGATTTACAACTCACTCAAATCACAGAGGTAGCACACGGCAGACCTTCCTCATAGTACTAAGCACATTGTCAAGGATAGTGGAGGGAAAAAAAAATCCTAGAGAAGTTTCTAGAAAATGACTTATGTCAGTAGAAGAGAAAGCGAGCAGGAAAAGCTTCATTTTATAGATAAAGTCCAGATCACGGTTCTTTTGAAAATTTTGCTTTTGCAAAATAAGGAGTTAGAAAGAATTTGTGTGAGCTCTTCTCCTTTCAGTGTCCCATTTCTCCAGCCCAGAGCCTTCTGTGCTTGTTTAACTTGGGCATTTAACTCCCTAAGCCCACGTCTTGAGTCTCCCACTTGGTTAAACTTCCTTCAGTTCCTGTTTCCTGTTGGGCCTAGTGCACCCAAGCATAATGAGTGCTAATACATTTACTTTTTTTCTTTCTTTTTGTTTATTATCCTTTCCATGCAAGTGCTTGGAATTCAAGCAGAGAGCTTCAGAAAACAGTAATAAAGTCCCTTAGCCAAAGCAATATTTTGGCATATAATTATAGGCATAGAGCTCCAGAGAAAGTTGGAAGCTTTTAATAAGAAAATAATTGTGGCTGATTTCCAATAGATGCTTGTTTTCAGGATAGCTTTGTGTCCAATGTTTACATGCCATAACAGACACTGTTTGTTCTCATATAGTGTGTTGTTCCATTCATTTCTCCCACACTAAAATAAATTGCTTTTTCATCTGGGCCTGTGGGTAGATAGAATGAAAAAATTCCCAGCTACCTCTGCTGCTTCTGTAGCCGTATGGTTAAGTTCTGACCAGTGGGATACAAACTCTTGCTGCTAAGTGGAGTTTATGGAAAATGTCCTTAAGGGAAAAATATTGCCTTTTTGTACCGTGTGCTGAGATAACTGTCACTCATGCTAACCTCCCATCTTAGTTAGGGGTTCCATGGCTGTGGGAAAACACCATGACAAAAAGCAACTTGGGGGGTGTCTTAGTTAAGACACTATGGCCAAGGCAACTCATAAAGAACAGCATTTAACTGGGGCTGGCTTACAGTTTCAGAGGTTCAGTCCATTATCATCATGGTGGGAAGCACGGCAGTGTGCAGGCAGACATGGTGCTGGAGGAGCCAAGAGTTCTACATCTTGATCCAAGGGCAGCCAGGAGGATGATCTCTTCTGCCTGGGTGGAACTTAACCATAGGACCTCAAAGCTCACCCCCACAGTGACACACTTCCTCCAACAAAGCCACACCTACTCCTACAAGACCACACCTCCTAATAGTGCCATTTTCCATGGGCCAAGCATGTCCAAACCACCACAGAGAGTAAAGAGAACTTAAGCTCTCACTCAGGTCACACTTCATTGCTGAGGGGAGTAAGGGCAGGGACTTAAGTAGGGTAGGAACCTTGAGGCAGGAGCTCCATGCCAAAGCTATGGAGGAATGCCAAGGCTTCCTCTCCAGGGCTTGCTCAGCCTGCCTTCTTAGAGCACTCGGGACCACCAGCCCAGCCACATCAATAACCAATCAAGAAAAATGTACCACAGGCTTGCCCACAGACCAATCTGTGAGGGCATTTTCTCAGTCAAGATTCTCTCTTCAAAACAACTCTACCTTGCGTCCCCACTTGACATAAAACTGGCCGACAGAGCTTCTAAATTCAGTAACCTTATAAGTCCCATCTTTTGAGGATCGTGGAAAAGCTAGGAATGTTATTCTGGTTATTCTAATGAAAGTTCTCCAGATGGAAACAGAAGAAATAAGAAATGAGTGTTCAGGTTTTGTTTTGTTTTGTTTTGTTTTAAGTTTCACTTTTACTTTTGGAAAATTAAAGGTAAGTAGACATAGCTTGGTGGGGCTCTAGTTCAGATCACCCAGATTGTAACCCCCATGTGCTTAACCATTATGGTATGATTTCTGTTAACAGTTTTAAGATAGTAAATATTTAACTAGCTGGGGTTTGAGGGATGATCTCTGATTTCAGCAGTAGTTAATTTTCTTGTTGTCAATATCTCCACCAGGACAATCTCAGGCCAGTTCAGGAGCTTGCTTGCGAAACCCCTCAAGAGTTAGCAGTTGGGTTTTATGAGCAACTATAATAAGACAGCTACACAATAGCCAGGGGATATTCTTAGGAGCCTAATCCTGGAAGTAGCATGAAATCTCCGGTTGTCATTCCTAAAACCCAGGTTTCATGGCTTTGGCACTAACTACGATGATACCATTTCAGAAGGAGAGGAACAACTCTTGCTCCCGCATGATCTTGTGTGTAAAGTGATTAGAGTGCTGGTTTTACCCACTGCCTCTGAGGGATGTCAACGTAGGAAGTGCTGTCACTTTCCAAATTCTCTTTAGTGGATTGTTTTTCAGAGTGGCCGCAAGTAGCCACTGTCTCTCCTGGCCAACAGTTGCAAATTTGCTTCCTGCACATCAAATGGCGGGAATGCCATTGCTGGAGCCAAGGGAATGTCCTTCTGCAGGAGGCTTAGGGCGCTCGGACTGACTGAAGAGGACATGCTCTGTGTCACAGATCCACCGTCAGCATCGTGCAGGGCATATCAAAAGACATGGTCTTTCCTGTAGGCATCAATGGATTACAGATTCAGAGTTCAATGAGATGAGTAATTTGAGCATTTCCTGGGGAGGAAGACAGAGGCTCTTTAATTCTGTAGTGCCAAGGGCAACAGGGCACACGGTGGACAAGTCCTGGGAGCCTTCTCTTAGTTACCACATATTTATGAGGAAGGGCTAGGAACTCTTCTTGATGCACTGTGACTTTTTGGTAGTGTTTAGAAGGTGAATTTGTGCCACAACCATAAACAGCACAGCAGGCTTATTTATTCCCATTAAGTCATTTTGTTAGCTATGCAGATTTCTGAGCCAACACACTCTTCGATTTTGTTGAATCGCGGGTCTCACTCCAAAGAACTTTGAGATGAGATTCACTCACCCTTGATTGATGCAAGGCAATCAGCGCTCACACAGAATCCTCTCAATAGAGGCCCCATTCCCACGGGCTGCAGAGCATGGAAGGATACCTTGGGTTGGCTATGTTATTCAACTCTCTTTCTGTCCCCTGAATGAATCTCCACCAAGCTAAGATGCTGTAGTCTTTGATCCAGAATGCTTACTTTGGATTTGTTTTATTGTTCCCCAGGTTGAAGTAGCAAAAACACACACTCCAAACAGATTCTCATTTTCTTCTCCAACTTTTGAACTGTAGGTGTCTTACCTGGAAGCACTGCAGGCTAAGGGATTGTCTTCCAATCCCACCAAGTTCCTGTTTACAGAGGCACAGCATTTGCATATCGTTAGACTATGGACCAGTTTTAAGAGCTTACAGACTCCTGACTGGCAAGGACTGTGCTACAGTGCTCAGTTTTCTGGGCAGTGAGTTCGTTAGCTTCTGATGGGACTCTGAAAACTGTCCTTACTGTTCAGAAATTTAACAGGACTGGACTTAATAGTGTGTTCTTTGTTTCCTACTGGTACTTCTTATACTTGGCGACCATGGTCACTCAGTGTAATCTTTCTGTTACATTAGAAAACCAAACCAAACCAAAGCAAACCCCTGGTCTTTTCAAGAAAGCCCTTTGTCCTATAAATAAACACGTAAATGGAGAGAGTTGAAATTACTATTTCTAATCTAGGTATAGTGCATCTTGTGCAAAAAATATTGAAGTGTTGAYGAGATGAATTTTAATTAGCAAAAATAAGTAAAATGGCTCAGTAAAAAATTCAATATGTAGACAGGAAAAATTAATTTTCACCGGAGAAAGGGTATAATGTATTTAAGATTGAGACAGAAAGCAGTGATGGGGTAAGGAATCATCAGTTCCTGACAGCTTGCAAGGTATCCATGGGCAATTGGAATCTGTATCTTAGAGGACAATACCGAGGAGCTTACATACAGTGAAAGCGAGGGACACTCTAGCCCAGTGGTTTTCAACCTTCCTAATGCTGGACCCTTTAACACAGTTCCTCATGGTGTGGTGACCCCCAACCATAAAATTATTTCCATTGCTACTTCATAACCGTAATTTTGCCACTGTTAGAAATTGTAATGTAAATATCTGTGTTTTCTAATGGTCTTAGGGGACCCCTGTGCAAAGGTCACTTTGACCTCCCAGTGGGGTCATGACCCACAGGTTGAGAGCCTCTATTCTGACTCATGTGACATTGTGAGACTCTGAAAGTCTTTTGGCTAATAACCTTTCATCTGGTGTTTTTTTCTCTCAATGATGATTTAATCACTATAAAGGGGGGGAAAAAAAGGAGTCTCTTCCTCCCACCCCTACCTCTTACCTCTCCTAGTATGGAAATCTGTTTCTCTTGAGAGGCACTGCTGACTGCCAGCTGCTTTTTGTCCCCCTAATCTCTGAGCACTTCCTTGCTGTGTGACAAAGATGTCTCTGTCTCGTCTTTGTGTGCCCCTGTCCCAGGCCTGGATCCAGCTTCACTCCTCTGCCAACCACATGGAAGTACCTCCCCTCGCCCATATACACAGCCTTACTGTAGAGCGAACCCCCAAACTTCTGCCTGGGAATGGGGGTGGGGCAGACAATAATGGTATTTCWTTGTACTTTCTTATTTATTTATTAAAAACGTTTATTTTATGCATAGAGGTATTTTGCCTGCATGTATATCTGTGTATCATGTATGTATCTAGTCCCCACAGAAACTAGAAGAGGCTATTAAATCCCTTGGGATTGGAGCTATGGACAGTTGTGAAACACCTTGTGGCTACTGGGAATGGAGCCTGAGTCCTCTGGAAGAGCAGATCATGCTATTAAGTGCTGAGTTGTATCTCTAGCTCCTTGTAGTTTCTATTTGCTTATTTTTAATTCTGAATAGTAGAATTGAATGTTAGCCATTTATTTAGAGATCTAGGGGTGTCTTTGTGTGAGCCGACTACTCCTTCGGTTCTGGTCAAGTGGGTCTGTAGTGTGTATTCTAAAAGTCATGAAGTTCTGTTTGTACCTTTCAAGTTAAGGAAAGACACCCACAATGTGTCCTATTTGATCCCTAAAAGCGTTTGAAGAGCTCATGAAGAATAAGGACAGCGCTGTTGAAGTGAAACAGCCCGAAAGGCCGTCTCCGTAATCCGGAAAATAAGGATGCGGCTGCAATTATACGCATGGAGTGTCTTGTCTGGTGCTGTTAGGGACCTTGAGCGGAATGCTCCTGGCAGAGGATTAGCAGTGCTGGCGGAGGGTGGGTCTGTAACCACGCGTCTGAGAATGAAAGGGAGCCTGAAACTGCCACAGGACGCTCGGGTTGCTTGGAGCGGAGAGAGCATCTTAGTTAGGGTTTAACTGCTGTGAACAGACACCATGACCAAGGCAACTCCTAAGGACAATGTTTAACTGGGGCTGGCTTACTGGTTCAGAGGTTCAGTCCATTATCATCAAGGTAGGAGCATGGCAACATCCAAGTAGGCGTGGTGCAGGAGGAGCTGAGAGGTCTACATCTTGTTCTGAAGGCACACGGGAGAACACTGGCTTCCAGGCAGTTAGGACCAGGGTATTAAAGCCCACGCCCACAGTGGCACGCCTACTCCAACAAGGCCACACCTCCTAATAGTGTCATCCCCTGGGCTAGGCATATACAAACCACCACTGAGAGGTGGAGGAGCTACAGGGACACCTACAAAACACTACAGCCCTGGGTTTCTGCACTCGGGTTTTGTAGGCTTCTTTTCTTCCAGTCTTTTGCTTTTATTTTTCTTCACTTGCAGAAAGTAATGTGAGTTCTCCCCAAGTTTCACAAGAGTTTCCGACTCCATGAGATTCCGACTCCATGAGATTCCCCTCCCCGAGAGTCTTCCACTGAGCAAATGTAACCCATAAATATGAGGGGGTGGCATGGTCAAATTATTGGAATTATTGCTCAGCAAGTGCAGAGTTCTTAGTCCCATGCATGGCTGACCCAGAGCATGAGTTTTAGAAAAATAAAGACCACTGGTCTCTGATGGAGTTAAACTCCTCTGCCGGAAGTCTGTCAGCATGATCTTCTCAAGGGAAGTGAGAATGCAGCTTATCCACAAATGACGTTGGCCAAGGACACCACAGGATAAAACTCAGAGGGCAAAAACAAGCTCCCCAGCTTCCCCATTTACCTGAAACAAACCTAGAATAGGGGTTCTCAACCTGTGGGGGGAGGGGAGTTTGAATGACCTTTTCACAGGGGTTAAGACCATCCATCAGAAAACAGAGATATTTACATTATGATTCAGAACAGTAGCAAAATTACAGTTACAAAGTAGCAATGAAAATAGTTTTATGGTGGGGAGGGTCACTACGACATGAAGAGCTGTATTGAAGGGTTACAGCGTTAGGGAGGTTGAGAACCACTGCTTTAGAAGAAGTTAGGAGAGAGCATGCTGTGCCTGTTATCCGTCAGCCACTTATTCATGGGCAGGAAGTCAGAAAGAAAAAACTGCCCCCCCCCTTTAAGCTAGGAACTGCCATAGCGGTTGCATTAAAAATGTGTGCTGGGTTGTAACTGGACAGGCTGGATGACTCTGGATCCATGCACTGGACGCAAAATAGCTCCTTACCACCACTGGCAGGATATTCTTCAACTCAAAGACAGATCAGAAATGATGGCACACAGGAAGTTGAATGCCATAGGAAGTTAAGGGCTGATTATAGATGACACAGAGTCCGTTAAAAGTGAGAAACAGAACACAGACCATGGAAGACAAAGACGAGTCAGGAAGCTGTATAGTCATACATGAACTTGATCAAGACATCCATTGTAAACAGTGAAACGCATGCATTTGGGAGGTTTTAACAACTGTCTACACCTATTCTGCGGCCGTTACTCAAGTGCAGGATGTTTCTTCAGTCTCCCGAATTTCCCCCTTTTGTCTCTTCCCATTCCAGGGGTCAGGTAACTGCTGATCCGTGTTCAGTCAGTTTAGATGCGCTCAAACTTCCCTTCAAGGTTCACTGACTGGAATCACGCACTGTTTCACACTCCCCTCGTCTTCTTTTGCTCTATGCAATGGTCTGTGATTTGCCTGAGTCACCAGTTAGTTCCTTTCATTTAACTGTTTCATTCACGTATCACAATTGGTTACTGTATGCATTCGTTGATCGACATCGGACTTGTTCACTGTTCGGGTCTGTTATGAAGTAAGTTGCTATAAACATTTAGGTCTGAGTAACTACAGAATGGGTGTCCACA
>BDUI01000021.1:899546-936878 GCA_002335545.1 Apodemus speciosus
ACCCCAAACAATCAAACAAACAATATCAAGACACAAGAACTCATGGTCTTTGATAAAGGTCCCATTTCTAACCGTGACACTGCATTCTAGAACCTTCCTGGCTTTAGCTTCTCCATGGTCTCTTCCTGTTGCCTTTCAGGATGCTCTCTGGAAGGCCAAAGATGAGCTCTTGGAGTATTGGAGAGTCTTTAAAGAATGAGTATGTTCCCTCCTGACCTTGGTGGTACAACATTGATTTGTTCCCTCCTACTTTAGTAAATATTTTAAGACTCTAAATTGGACTTTTAAATATCAGAGTCTTATTTTTATCAGTCATAAAACTTAACTGAATTAATATTGGAGCACCAAATGATTTGATTCTACATATTTGTTGAATAAGTCTTTCTAGAAGTCTTTTAATTGCTTCTTTGCCAAGCACTGGCCTATTCTGCACACAGAGCCAGCTGATCTGAAATAGTTGTAAGACAATCTTATAATTGTATTATGGCAATATTATTAGCCAGTAGAAAAGTTTTGCAAGCATGTGGGGGTCATTTAGGAAATGATTCCCTGAGACGTGAATAACTTTGGAATGAGTATAGAGGTTAGCTTGAGTAGAAAGTGACTTTTAAATGATTTATCACTAATAGAAAAATGTTAAATTACAATGAATAATCATCACCATTTTTGAGTGATAAGTGTGTTTTAGATACTGAGTTGACCATTTTTTTCACATTTTCTCGTTTGAAGCTCACAAAAGCCTTTTGAGACAGGTGCAGTTATCATCCCAACTGTGGGAGGAAGGGAAATCTAAGAGAGATTAAATGTGTGCCCAACTTGCCTCAATTTGAAGGTGAGTTTGACTCAGACAAATGCTTGTGCCCTTGTTTCTTAATTACGGGGACTTAATAGTTTCCTTCTCTGGAAATGGAGCTGTTGGGTCACATCCAGGATTCCTCATTTAGAGACTACCTTAGTGATGTGCTATTCTATCTCCTTCAAAACATCATCTGCTGTTCAGACTGATGGCTGATTGGCAGCTCATGGCCAATGGCCAAGCACTGCCTGGTCACCAGGCGGTTCAACTGGAATCCCTCCAATGGGCAGATTTGGTTCGGGGACTCCTCATCAAATGTCCAGGATCTTCTCAAAAGTATGCTCCCACCTGTCATTCTTTCTATCCAATTCTCCCCTACCTTTCTCCAGGTTTTCAATCAAAACAACAACCCGAATGAAGTCCCCCCCCCCACCTCATTCCTTTCCCAGTCTCTCCCAGCTCATTCCTATCTGAATCCCACTCATCCTTTGCAGAAAATTTCCCCCATGTCTAATCCGGTCACGGCACGTGCTACTTAGGGGACCAGAATTGATACAACTTCCACAAGAGGGAGAGTAATAAAATATTTCAAAGGGTGACCCTGTCCAAAGGAATAATAATGCCTTTGGATCCTGGATCTCACCCATATATAGACTGCAGCATCCCAAAGGGATAAGGACAATAAATACAATGCAGAAATCATGTAAAAACATTGGTGAACACACAATGCATTTTATCAGTGATTTTTCAACCAGCGAATTTCAAAAGGATGGTGGCTAGAGAGATCATCGTGCTTGAAAGTACTGGGAGACAGTGGGTGAGGTGGATGTGACTCTGGAGTTTGCGGGGGATCACAGGTCCTCTGGCATCTGGCAGGGTTTACTCGGCTTCTTGCAGGGTAGACATAGGCAGGTTGTCTTGTCCCTCTGAATCCCCGTCCCTGCAACCGAAAGCTGGAGCTGCTGATAATTACTGCCGCAGACGTGAAGTGAGACAGGTGAATCTAGACATTTCCTAGCACGGAACAAGGATGCAGCGAAAGTCCGTCCGAGTTGACGGCACCCGTTGTTCCATCCTTTTGGTCCCCCTTCTAATGGGATCTCATTAGCCCTGGCCGTTCCTCGAGCGTTGTGGTCCTCCTGTCTCAGCTACCTAAGTGCCGAGAGTACACCGCTGCACCTAGTCTTAGTTTCAGCTTCCGGTGCATCCTTCTGAAGAAACTGCACCTCTTGCTCAAAGTAGTGCCCGTCCTGTGAGCTCGGACCTTCACAACTAACTGCGCTTCCCTTGTTCATCTGGAATAATCCATCCCAGAGCATGTTTATCTACATGTAATATCCCTTCACAGCCAATTTGTCCTTAATGCTAGGGCTAGTGTTAGGGCGGAAACACAGAGTCCAGGAAATCCATCACCCATGGAACTCATCTCCAAAAGACGATTATTTCGGGCATGTTTGAGTACTTCAATTCTGGGGGGCTGGGCAGCTTCAGAATAATATAAAGAATTATTTATTGAAGTGCTGATTTTACAGTTGGCAGCGGCAGAAATTCTTGTGGGGCAGCTCATTAGTAGACAGGTGCAGGCACAGCTGTCCTAATTAATGCGTTAGGAATCCAGTTCTTGACTTCCGCCAGGGATCAGAGAAAGGTTTTCCCTCTCTACCTGATTACACGAAAGCCCGGGTGAGGCAGAATAACGTTAGGGCAGCTGCTGGCCGAAGGTAACAAAATGCACAACTTCAGTACGGTTTGCTTTCCTCATATAAAAATAAACAAGACCCAGAAGCAGATGTTTGCTGGTATTGGTATTGTTAAGTTGATCCTGCCCACATTTATATTCCTGCAGTTCTTTGGGTCTTCCTTATATGGGGCCCCAAGTGACTCTGAAGGTTCTAATTGCCATCCACAGGTTGGCACTGAGAAGGGAAAACAGTACACAGGCAGCCAGCATCCTTGGAAGCAGTCCCCATGTTTGAATCTCTTGACTGTTGTAGGAAGCTGGCAAATTAAGAATTTAGCTTGAGCACCTTTGTATACTGAATATAACAAGGTTTCTAGCACTAAAATAGTAATGAAAGCAACTTGTGAAAGCAACTGGTCCTACTGTGGGTAGGAGGCAAGCCCAGGGATATGGCTGGTGTTGTATCTTGGGTCCATTTTCTTTTCCATCACGGGAAGAAACAGAGAGATGGATGTTATGACCTAAGTCCTGGAGACCAAGCACACCACGGCAAATCTCGATGGGTGCTCATGGTTCTTTCTCTAGTTAAACATCCACAGTATCTTCTAGGTCAACACTTAGACATCTTATTTTCGTGATGAGGAAATCGGGTGTATGTAACAATGTCAGAACAATGTGATTTACCTGCAATGAATGACACAATGCAACAGATTTCTTTCTTTCTTTTTTTTTTTTTTTTTTGGTTTTTTCGAGACAGGGTTTCTCTGTGTAGCCCTGGCTGTCCTGGAACTCACTCTGTAGACCAGGCTGGCCTCGAACTCAGAAATCYGCCTGCCTCTGCCTCCCAAGTGCTGGGATTACAGGCGTGCGCCACCACGCCCGGCTGCAACAGATTTCTTATGAAATCGCCTCATTTCTCTGAAGCAGTGAATAATATTTGGGATAAAGTACTGGAATCTGTTCGCGGGGCAGTTGAAATGTACTGAAACTTGTTGTCTCTAAGTTCACAAAGTATACATATATTTTAAATACTCAAACTACATCAGGAGCTTAAGCAGAATATAAATAGATCCTTTAGTCCTGAGGTGTGCAATATAAAATAGGCCAGGCCTCTGGAGCTTCTTCAGAAGACGTCTGCACTGTGAACTTTTGGACCCTGATTCTGCAAAAAATTATCCATCTTCGGAGCTTAGGTAAAACTGTGGAAGTTGAGCAAGTATCTCTCCACACTTTTTCTCATGCGTACAACATCTTGCAACCTTTGTCTGAGCACAATAGAAATATAAAATTTGCACCTCATTTATATGTCACAGACATTATTTAAAATTGATTATGTACTTGTCAAGGGTAAAAGTTTGACAAGTATATTTTTGCATTACTTATATAATTCTCACCTCTGTCAGTATGTTTACTATGACATTTAAAAATTGTTAGCTCCCAGAATCTTTTAGTGGCATTTTTTAAATTAAAATATAATTTCATCATTTCCTTCTCCTTTTCCTTCCATTCTTCTCTTTGTTTTTATTTCCTCCAATGTCTCCCATATTCTGCTTTGCTCTATCACAAATTTATTACTTCAGTTTCTTTGTTATGATTATATATACATATATGCACACACATAAACACAGTAAATGACAGCATAAAGAAAAAAAAGATGATGATATTTTCAGACTATGTTCTTTCTGAAATTTTCAGACTATGTTCTTTCTGAAAATAACAAAGCAAAGGAAAAAAGAAAACCCCAAACTGTTGGAGACATTTAGATGCATTTGTTGGTTTCTAATAGTCACGCGGTCCAGTGTCTAAGATAGATTTGTACACACACATACAGTGATGGCCTGTACCATCTTGGGGACAATATAATACCATTCTACACTCAGCCGACACTTGGTGAGAGAGGTCAACCCGCAGCACTTTGACAGTAGAAGTGACACCAGGGAGGACAGCAGACAGTGAGAATTGGAAGAGGGAGCCACAACTACCTGTCCTCTAACGCAGTATGAGCAGAGCCTTTATGTAATAAGCAAGAACCACTCAAGCTAAGTACTATTATTCAGAGCTCAGAGATCACACAGGGAACACTTGTTCTAATCATCTTGTAACACAGCCTGTCAGGCAAGGAAACTGCAAACCTTCGGTTAAAAAGCTTTGTGTTTATATCTGTAAATTTTTTGTCAATACATCTCTCATATTTTGAGGATAAAGCTTTAGAGCTACTTAAGAATAACGCCTAGCATCTCAGATCTGCTGAACTTCCCCCTCAGTCTAGCAGCTAAAGGGTTAAAACTGACAAAGCAACAACAGGCTTTTGGTTTGCGGTGCCTGGTGCAGGGTTCAGTATTGTGGTTGGCAGTCTCTGGGTTCTTCCAGGGGATCCTGGGTGTGGTAAAATGACATTAACTGGTATGGAAACTTCTTCTTGGCTACATCAGCCTTCAGGACACTGGGGTTATGGGTATGAACTGCTTGTCTGCCTTGAAGTCATTTCGATCAGCACCATTTTATAGGAAAACAGAAGCAAGAGGTTGTGTTTCCACCCAAGGTAACTAAGGGCTCCTTTATATTATGCACTTGGGTGACCCAGACCTTGTGGTTAAATTTCCCCTCGGCTCTGCCTTCTGGGACTCAGTGATTAGTGCGTGCTGTGTTCTAGTACCCAGAGTTCTGTGCAAAGCACTCTGGGTGAAAGGAAGAGATGTAAGACCTTAATCCTGTCTCAGCGCTTAGAGAATTCTCTCAGGCGTTCCCTGTCTCCTCTGCCCTGCTCTGAGCAACACCCATGCCCCGTCCCATTTCAGGAGAGCACTTAATGGGAAAACATCAGAGTAAATATTTGCTGCTAAGACTATTAATTTCTCTGTACTCACTGTGGATTAGAAAGATAGCATTAAAAAAAAAAAAAGAACTAGTCTCTTTCTAAGGAATGAAAATGGCTTTTTAAGGCCCAATGTTTTATTTTTCCCACAGGGGTGGATGTATGCGATGGTGTTGCTCAATAATATAAATATAAAATAAAGAGATAAACTTGAACCCCATCCAGATTAGTCTGAATATAAAATGTTAACTTAGAACCATTGCAACACCCAGAATCAGACAAGAGACATATATATCATTTATAAGATGTAATAGAGAGGGGGACTAATTTTCTTTGATCCATTATGAGAAACAAACAAACAAACAAACAAACCATTTTCCTGGAAAGATTTAGTATACAGCCTTCTTCAAGGTTATAGTAGTTTATATTTTAGCCCTGAAAACAGGGCAAATGAATAAATCATAGAGCTTGATGGACAGGCTTATCTTTAAGACACGTTATTGGCAGCTTACAAGAATCCTGGACTCATCTTTCAAATGTCACTGACTCAGTGAAGTCGTGTGTGCACCCCGCGGAGAGAACCCTCTGCTACCCCAGGGAGTCTCTGTGACTATTCGTGGGGTGGCATTCCAATCCTTCATTTGCCATGCTCCCCAAGGGTGGGAACCAGCCGCTGAGCGCCCTTCCTGCTGCACACAGGCATCCAGATAACCTGCTTCAAGGTCTCCATCACAGCACAGGACGTGAGCACAGCTGACAAGTTCCCTGCCAACCTGACAAAGAATGAGGTCTATTTTGCCACCGGTTCCTCAAAAAGAGACACGGTGTTCACAAGTGAAATTCTGCCAAAGCGTCGGAATAGCTGAAGGACTTGGCTCTACCTGGACGCAAGTTCACCTACGTAGCCTTAGGAGAGGTAGTCATTAATTAGACACTAGCTTTTAGCTCTTGCTAATTAGAAAGAGCTGTCAAGAAGAATTAAAGTGCAATTTGTAACTCACGATTGTCTTTCCTCGTGTCTCTACCTGAGCAGGAACAGCGGCAAAAGGAGAAAGAACTTAGAGGTCAGAGCCAAGACCACATGGCCTTGGGAGCATGGAGGGCAAGCAGAGGCAACTTCCGGTTTAAGGAAGATCCACTGAAGGCTAGATGATGACAGGGGTTCGCGTTAGGTAGAGCTTGGCAGAACGAAGGTGAAGAGACCCGGATGGAGAAGCAGCCCTTAACTGGGAGACAGAGCCCACCCAATCCCCAAGGCAGTCCTGTGTGCTGGGCAGGGGAATACTAACTTTGCAGAGAGTGAAATGGAGCTCTGAGAGGGAGTCTGGAGAAGAGTCACCCAGCTGGTACCTGGGACTGGCCTGGCCTTCCTCTGATTCTGGCCTCCTTTCTCCCAAAAGAAGGAAGCATGAGCACCCAAGTTTCCTAGAACCTGGCGCCCTGGTTACCTGCTGCGCCTTGCTGCTCTCGACCATTAGCCCAAAGGGAAGTGGAATTTGGTCGGCAGGGTTAGGCAGTCAGGCTGACAGCTGGGGTGTTGCCCACTGCCAAGCGTCTCGAGTAGGTGCCTCTAGGTCTTGCCTTGCCTACATTCTCTTCCTTGTGTGTTGCCACGTGAGATGGCACAATCCCTAGCGTGGAAGACTGGCCTTGATCACATCTCTTCTATCCAAACTCATTAGGTGCTGGGTTCTTTTCAAAGTGAAATCACCACGGTCACTATCAACCTGGTGCGGTAATGTCAACCTGGGGCCACAATATCAAGGACGTGATCGCCATCCGCAAGACCGCACTGTTGGGAATTGTAAAGCCTCCAGGGCACCCGACCCTTAGGGTCATTGAGTAACCTTTCCTTTTCTCGTGATCCTCTGCCCGTGGTTGTCACTGGCTTCTCAGCCCCCCTTCACCCGCTCTCCATATCCAAGGCAGACATTTCCAAAGCCAGCGTTTTCAAAACAGGATGGGTGGGTTTGCAAAGAGGGTTCCATTCAGTTACCCAGCACACTCTTGTCCTGCCCCCACCAAGAGGCAAGAGCAGAGTAGTCAAAAGTGGGGCGGAAAGCTGCTAACAGCTCCCAAAGTCCCCCTAAAGGTAATAGGTTAATGTGCTGGAATGGGTCTGAACTACTGGGGTCAGACTTAGGGAGTTGGTGGTCAATGATCAACGCCTACACTAAAAGTCCTCCAGTCAAGGTTGCCACTCTCCCTTGGGGCTTTGGCTTTGGAGACCAAGCCAATCCTTTCCAAGTCTGTCCCCTGGACTGGGCATGTTGCCCGAGAGGAGAGTCAGAGACCGAGAACGTGGCACCCACCCCCTGCGTGGTCCGGGGCGCGCTCTCCAGTGGAAATCGCCAAGGAAGAGAGGGAGGCTTAGTCGGGAGGTTGCAGATCCTCCCGGGACTCCTAGGCTTGTCCCTCATCCCAGGACCATCCCCATCCGCCCGGGGTCAGGTCAGGGAAACACCCTGACGGGTCCTACGGGCCACCGCCCTCCTCTCTGCTCCGTCGCGCTTGCGTCCCTGCGGGCGGCCCCCCAGAGCGTGCCCGCTCCCCACGCCCTCACCGCCGAACCCCAAGCCGAGGCTCCCGCACCTCTCCCGGGCGCGGCGAGCTGACTGGGCATGCTCCGGAGCCCGGCCCCGCGCCGTGGGAGCCGAGCGCATGCACTCTCCGGGCAGGGGGCTCGCCGTCCAGGGGCGCGGCGCTCAGGCGGCCGCTCTCGCCGACGCGCTGGCCAGCTTGCGCCGGACGCGAGCCAGGATGGCTTCCCTCACCGCCTACGGTACGGCTGACGGGCGGGCGAGCCAGGCGGGGCGGGCGAGCCGGAGCCGGCACCCTGGGAAACTTCGGGGTTCGGCTATGTCTGCAGGGCTGCCAGGGAGGGAACCGAACCCCGGGGCTAAGGGATGCATATCCGCAGCACAGAGAGGATGCTTGGGAATTGGGAAGGGGGTCTGTGCCGGTATGGTTCCGGGGACCCCAAAAGGCTTACATTGGGGAGCTTCAGGACTCCAGAAAATTCCACACGCTCTGGAGTTCTCACAAGAGACACAGGGTGTCAGCTCCTGTTTAGAGTCTCAGCCTTGGACTTGGGAAACATGCGTTCCCTCAGAGGCTGTCTTGTCCCTGTCTGACCTTGGACAAGTTATTTAAACTTTCCTGCTCCAGCATGTCTCCATCTGTAAAAAGTGAGGCGAGAACATCCCTGACAGATGCTGTGAAGTTAAAATAATATGCACCGAATATTTTTCTGATTTAATGTAAAAAGGGAAATTATTTTGGCAGTGAAAGTTCCGAGGCCGTGGAAGGTGCGATTCCCTTCCCCAGGTTTCTCTGGTAAAGACTATGTGTCTGAGTACTTATAAGCCTGTAGACATACAGGGTGTTGCACAGTTCTGAAGGCAGTGAGGGTTTGAGATTCAGAGAGGAATCCCAGCAGGACAGCTAGCTTCTTATCACCATTCCTGCTTGTGTGTGTGTATGTGTGTGTGTGCGTGGGGGTGGGGGGGAAGCAACTCTCTCTAGTCCCTTATCAGAAAGGCTGCTGCGCGTGGGTTATAGGAAGGAAGCACGCAGTCTGCCCGCCTTCCCCTGCTTGCAATCAGCTGTGATACGATCTAGATTTTGAGTTTCAAGGGGAAGGTGCGAGCATTCTTGGCGAGTGTGCTGCGGGGACATCTGGAAGTCTGGGGTTACTGGGAGGGCAGTGGGTGCTCCAGGGTGTTGAGGTTTTTGGTCGCCAGGCCTGTGATGTCCCCTGATCATTTCCCCAAGGTTAAAGGGGTGAGGTCCTCTCTGATGGTTCGGGTGGGCATCTCCTGGTTGTTTCTTGGGAACCATGAACACACTGAATCGATTATAAAGAGCACAGAGTGGCCTCTGCTTGTCTGTTCTTTTTCATTCAAAGCATTTTTTTTTTTTCTGTTTTCCGGGATGCGATTGTTCATATACCTCACAGATCTGACATACAATTTCCTCCTTCCTGCGTTCCCATGTGGTGGATAATTCAATATTCTGGTGGTATTTGATTGCCAAAACCCCACTAAATTTACACCTTTTTCTGTCAAAGGATCTGATGTCTGATTTTTTTTTTTAAACATGATGACTTGGTTCTATAAGTTTCTAGAAACTCTAGAGAATTGCTGGGTGCCCAGGTACGAAAATGAAGTCTTAATAAAAGAAATCATGTCGAAAAGGAAGTATATTCAGTAATCAAAGGAAATGGGGTCTGATTAATTTGAGGGGGGGCACTTAAGAATTGTATAAGTTCTCCTTTAGATACTTAAAAGGAGGAGAAACCAATTTAAATAGTTATCAGTTAGCATTTGTACTATTTTGAATATTTTCCTTCTTCCTCTATTTCTGACGTGAATATAGTTAGCTACGGAGTCTGCATTCATTCTTAGGTCCACAGTGAAGGTCCACCAGAGTTTTCAGCTTGCCGAACCAGTTAGGGAAAACAAATTGCAGCACATTCAGTACGTTCTCGATTCGTGGGATGCTATGAAGATAACTATGTAATGTATTTAGTGGGGCTTGGGTACCCACACACATCCTTTTTCAGACAACTGAACTGCTTTTTAAAACGCTCCACTTCGCTTCTTCTGGATATGGGATTCGGTAGCACGCTGCAAGATAGCCTGAAGCAATTAATTTTGCCCGGACTTCAGAGGGTCCAAGTTTTATATTCATTCGACTGATCTAATGAATGCTTTAATCCTCTCTGTAGTACTGGAGTTGCTGAGAGTGAACAGTTATACCGTAGGTCTCATGTTTTAGGTTCCAGAGAAATCTGGCTGAGGCGTGCATTTTCAATGGCAGCGGACTCCAGTAAACCCCCTGGCTCCCTTCCGAGATGCATTTTCCACACAGCATTAGAACTTTGGTCTTTCTATATTGTAAAATGAATTTTTCTTCTAGACCACTGCCTAAACCCAAAATTCCTGTGATATGAACTGAGGCGGGGGGTGGGGGGTTAATACGTACTTGCTGCATAGGCTTCGATAAATGTCCACTCCAAGAATGGGATGGTTTGCGCCTGTCTTGATTTTTTGAAACCTCAACCCTTTCTACTCACCATCGACACATCTTTCCTTGTCCTTTAAATAGTTTGGGCTCTTAACCACTTTTAGCTCATTACATAACTATATGCACACGGCTAAAGATGAGTTTAGTTGCAAGTCTGTTTTAGAAAGAAATGAATGGACATGCAATAGAAAGCCCAGGGCCACATCCCTGTCTGATCCAGAAAGAGCCTCATCTTTGCACCTGCCTGGGCTGGCCTTGAGTGGCAACCTGAGATCTCAGGGTGCTTAATCAGTGACTCAAAGAGGTGACATAGTGGCTCTTTCACACAGGGAAGGCCTCTCTGGGAGATGCTTTGAACAGGTCAGAAGAGGAGGAGCAAGACATACCACCAGATAGGGAAAGAAAATGGCCCGTGGCAGGAATGAACTGGTCACATTCAAGGCTAGTTAGGAGAGCGATGCAGTTAGAGTAGAGAGAACAAACAGAAGACAGGAAGATAAGGCAGTCAGAGCTATACCATTGCGACCATGTCCCCTTCTCCGTCCTTGTTTTCTGACTCTTCAGTGTAAGTCAGTGTTCGCCTGGGTTTTGCCCTTGGCCTTGCATACCCTGACTCTCAACCATATGGAAAGTCTTGGTTAAATACTTACGAAGTGCTGGACAATGACTCTGTGTGTGGACCCTGTCTCTTACTGGAAGACCAAACTAGAGGGAACAAAGTCTTCCGACTTTAGGTAGAATGTGGGTTGGCCCTGAAGGTAAAGAGTAATAACAGTACTCTGTGTGAATCCCCCCCCCCCCACAAATCATCACAAAGGACCTTTTAAGAAACTAGCATGCTGTTCCTCACTTATTCATTGAAGAAATTGTGGCACAGGTAAGGTCGAGGAACTCGCTTAGTAATGATGAAGGGGAGCTCGAATAGCAATGTAGGGGGTTTGGGCTCTAAAGCCTGGAGGTGAATGTGTATAGACAGAGGAAGAAGGATGAACAGATGTGAGCATCTGCAGGAGGATGAGTAACGCTAGCCATGATGCTAGCTTTAGCCAAGGCTAGGAGACAATGGCCATCGGGCCAGCGCTTCTGCTTGGAACTGGCTACAGGGTGGAGTGTAGGGGAAGACCAGCCTAAGAATGTGACATGAAAATCAAAAGAGCCTCAAAGAAGGGGCCCAGGATGCAGTTCCCCTTCTTGGCTTCATTTCTGTTCAAGCGTCTCCACCTAGAAATGATTTCGGAACTTTGCTCGTGCAAGAGCTGCGTTTGCTTACCAGCTGTCTGCCAGACGTTTCACTCGCGTGTCCCCTTGCCATCGCCAACTGAATGAGGTCACAACGCAAAATTCTCGAAATGTCTCCAGCTACTGAGCTCACCCCATGTGTCAGGTTACTAACTCAAACCCAGGATGAAGGAGACAACACTGTTTCTCTCCCAAATGGCAAAGTCAAGGAGAGTAGATTGTTTCTTAAATGAAGAACTAGAGTGCATGGCGATGGGTGTTCTCTGGAAGAGGAGACAAGAGTTAGAGATTGATGGGGGGAAAAGAAGGCATTCTGAGAGCAACAGCGATGTAAGCAGGGATGAAAGAGGGCCTTTGGGAGTGAAGGCAGCTGGATCATACACTGCACGTGGGAGCATGACAGAGGAGACAGGGAGTGGCCAGAGAGGCGCAGGGGTTACTGCATCCTCTGTGCTCAGTCATCACACAGGCCAGACTCCTGGGAGACTGGACGCTGGTCCTTGGGTAGTTTAATCCCCCTCCTACACCGTTGTTACCTTTAAAATCTATAAAATAGGATCATGATGAGCTTTAGAGACAACGGTACTGTCGATTCCATTTGAATGGCATATGGTAAGAGCAGCTGATGCTTGATATATGTCTCAGTTACCGTTCTCATTGTTGTGATAAAATAAACCCATGGTACACATAACTTAAGAAAGGAAGGATTCATTTGGGGTCATAGTTTGAAGGTATAGTTCGTCGTGGCAGGAAACTGAGGCAGCTGGCCACCTTACATCCTCAGGAAGTGGAGAGAGAAGAATGCTGGCTCCCAGCTAGCTTTTAATAAATGTGTTTAGGACTTTGGACCATGCTTTGGTGCCACTTACCTTTAGAGAGGTTCTTCCTACCTCCGCTAACTTAATGTAGAAATTCCTATAAGCTCTTCTACGTCTAGTCAAATTGACAGTCAAGATGGCTCACCCCAGCCCACAGGACCCCAAATCCATGGATGCACAAGTCCCCTGTACAAAATGGCATATTTTCCTATAATCTGCCCACATCCTTCTGTATTCCACACTGCTGATTAAACCTACTACAATGCAATTGCTATATAAGTGGTTGTGTTTAGACAGTGATAGCCAGAAATAAGTCTGTATGAGTTCAGCGCGCACACACACACACACACACACACACACACACACACAATCTACAATAATATTTTGTATCCTTAGTCAGGTGACTCCTTGGATGCAGAACCTGTTAATGTGGAGAACTGACTGGTCTCTGGTCACTTGTGTATCCCATTCTGCTATTTTTCTGCTTAAAACTCCTTACTGGTTCTACTCTGCTGAAGATCGGGGTCTAACCTGCCCCACCCTTCTTGCCCTTGACTGTAATATCTTAAATGTTAGGGAGGCAGGTGATGAAGACTTTTCTGGGTACATTTTCTGCAACATTCCTCCACCTTCTTTATCCAGATCTCACCTCTTCTCCTGGAGTCTTCTCCATGTCACACGGTGCATCTTCCAGGACTTCTTAGGGTAAAGCTGAAGAATGATTTGCCTAGTAGCTTTCTGTTCTGTACTGCCACGAGTGTATCATAAGATGCCAGAGTACTGTCTACCTGGTGCCTGGCACCATGCCTGGCATGTGACCAATCCTTGGCCGCCTGGCTGACTGAAGGACTGAGACTCCAGCAGAGAGCATTCCAGCAGTTCCACCATTCCCAAACTGTTGCTTTCCTTCATACAGATGGAATCTTTGTTGACTCCTGGGCTCAAACGATCCTCCATGTCCAGCTACCTGAGTAGCTAGGATGAGAGAGAGGTGCATCTGGCTGTCACCAACTGTGTACACACTTGTAACATTTAATTTTATTCTTTTGACTGTTTTTGCATGCATATAATGAATTTTACTCCTTTTTTTGCCACATTACTCTGTCTCATCCCCACAACTTCTGATGAAACTTTCATCCAACTTCTCAATGAGTGCCCCTCATACTTTCAAGTTGTGTGTATATGTGTGTGTGTGTGTGTGTGTGTGTGAGAGAGAGAGAGAGAGAGAGAGACAGAGAGAGACAGAGAGAGAGAGAGAGAGAGAGACAGAGAGAGAGAGACAGAGAGAGAGAGAGAGAGAATGTGCATGAGTATGAATGTGTGCCTGGTTGTGAGTGTGTGTGCACACGTGTGCCTGTGTGAGTGTGTATGTATGTGTGTGTATGTGTGTATGTATGTGTGTATGTGTGTGCCTGGGTATGAGCAAGTATGTGCATGCATGGGCATGAGTGTGCGTATGAGTAAGTGTGTGTGCATGGGTGTGAGTATATGCATGTGTGTGCCTGTGTGCATGGGTGTGTGTCTGTGTGCATGGGTGTGTGTGTTGTGTGTATGTTGTTTGTGTTATTTGTGTGTGAATAAGTATGTGTATGTGTGCGTGTGCGTGCGTGTGTGCATGTGTGTGTGTGTGTGTGTATGTGTGTGTGTGTGTGTGTGTGTGTGAGAGAGAGAGAGAGAGAGAGAGAGAGAGAGAGAGAGAGAGAGAGAGAGAGAGAACGCTTAATTAGGCTGTTTGCAGGCACAATTGGTGGAATTCCCTGGAAGATGGACAACTTACCAGCAACTACACCATTAATAAGTTTTGAGTTTTCATTTTCCTATTGAAATTTGCAAACAAAATAGCTTTCTTTTAGCTTCCAAAACCCAGGGACATGCAGAAGAGCGTAAAGCATTCTTGCTACAGTGAAACGGGACACATGCTAACTGACTAGGACTCACATGTCACCACAAATGGCGCCAAGGGGCAGTTTGACGACTTCTGTGTCCCCATCGCTACCTGCCATGCTTCTGTTATGTAACACAGGCAATCATGGTCAACACTGATTGAGATCCTTTGATTAGGGAGCTTGTTTGAAGCGGACAAGGACTATTGCTTGACTTTGAGCCCTTCATATTATGTAAGTTTCTTCCTGGGGTCAAAGTAAGTTGAAATTTTATTTTGATTCTATGAAGAGTCTTTTTTTTTTTTACTTCCTTCTTATAAAACATTGCATATTTAAAAATAAAAGTGTCTTAGTATATTCCAGGCTAGCATACAACAAATACCATAGATGGAATGGTTTCAACAGCACACGTTTATTTCTAACAGTTTTCAGGGCGGAAAATCCAAGATTAAGGTGCTCTTTGATTCCATGTCTAGCAAGGGACAACTCCTGGATCGCAGATAACTCCCTCCTCAATGTGGCTGACTTGGCTGCACTCAGGTGTGTGCTTAAGGGGAGAATAATATTCTTGTATTCTTTAAGAATGCTAACCTCATCATGAGGGTCCTCCCTCTAAAGTCAGTTGTAGTGGTTTGAATAAGTATGCCCCCCATAGAATCATTTGTTTGGATGCTTGGCCCATAGGGAGTGGCACTATTAGGAGGTGTGGCCTTGTTGCAGGAAGTGTGCCACTGTGGGGGCGGACTCTGAGGTCACCTGTGCTCAAGCTATGCCCAGTGCTCAGTGTGACCATGCCATCTTTCACACCTGCAATTTAAGATGTAGAACTCTCAACTCTGTCCCCAGGACCGTGTCAGCCTGTATCCTGATGTACTCCCTGCCCTGACAATAATGGACTAAACCTCCGAAACTGCAAGCCAGCCCCAATTAGATGTTTTCCTTCATAAGAGTTGCCTTGGTCATGATATCTCTTCATAGCAATAAAATCTTAACTAAGGCAGCAGTTACCTCCCCAAAGAACCTACACCAAATACCACCCTAACAGGGGTTACAGCTTCAGCATATGAGTCTTGGGGACACAAACATCCAACTCTTAACGAACAATGATGTGGATTTTTCTATGAGAACATAGACCTAGATAAATACTCTATCCAGTGCTCCCAAAGAAGGTTCTAGAAAAGCTAACTCAGTCTACTGTAAGCCTTTGTGAAGGCTTACTGTGTGCTCAACACCGTTTCTTGAAATACAAATAAAACCTGCCTGTTTAATGAATTTTACAATGTAATAAGACTCAAGTCTTTACTCTTTGAGAAAAGCAGAACATGGATTGTGTTTTCAGCATGGAACTAAGCAGGTTTAAGCAGGAAAGGAAAGGATTCCTTAATTAGGGTTCATGTAAGGGCTTCATGGTGCCTGCTGCTGGAGTGGATCCCAATGGGGAGTATCAGGCACAGTGTTTTAAATGCATGAAGAGATTAAAGGGTTTGAAAGCTTTCTGGAGGCGTTTGGCAAATGTTTGTTGTGCCTTGTGTACACTAGACAGGGCCAGGCATCATGAACAGGGCTGCCTTGGGGATCTCTGCCCTCTAGGAATGTGGTACTTGTTATTATGCACAAGCGGTGGGAAAACCCAGGAGATCCCCAGAGCCCTGTAGGGCTGGGCACACGGCATGCTGTTGGTCTTTATCACAGCGGTAAAGAGATCTGGTTTTATGGAAACGGCTGCGGAGGCAGACTTACTGCACTTTGATGGGTTGTTTGTCAGCGTCTTAGAGAGAAGTCCCCACACGTCTGTTTGTATCAGGAGCTGCTCTGGGCCTGCAGTGCATGGTAGGCATCAATGTGCTTCAGAACACACGGCTGGCTACCGGTCAAAATACAAAGAAGGAAGTCTCTGGGAGAGGAGGCGGTAAAGGAGGAAGGGTCAGGGCTCCAGTATCAGAAATATTTCTGCACAGCAAATGGGATAAACAGACACCACGAAACGGCATTCTCGTGGGTGTCAGCAGTTTGAGCCACATTCCTCAGAACTCATCCCAGAGATGGATGCTGGACTAACTGGCCGTTTATCTGGTGACATGAGGGCCTCTCCTCAGCTGCTGTTCTGACACATTTTGGGGCAATTGTCCCCAGCCACTTCGTCTAACCCAGATGTCCTTCCTTGCAAGTTGAATTCTCTTCATAGCACTTGTGTGATAGGTTCATCTTGGGATAATTTTTGCTGGCTCATGAACTGGGGATTTGGGTATCTTATTACAAGGGTGTTAAACTCCGACTCACAGGGCTTCTTTTTAAAAGATGTTTTCCTCCTCAGAGCAAATCTTTCTGAGTAGCCCTGTAGCTGTCACCTCTCCCTACAGCCTCAGGCTATCTGTGTTCTGAAACTCCTACATTACCTTGTCTTTTGTCCTTCCTGACAGGGCACATTGCGGTTCTCCCAGCTCCCAGCACAGGCTAGATCACACAGACCCTTAAAAATATCTTCGGTTGGTGCCCAAGCCTTTGAGAGTATCGCCTACAAGCATTAAAGTTATGCCGTAGAGAAGTGCTTCTTATTTTAAGGAGCTAGCAAGCCGTGTGTGTGTGCGTGTGTGTGTGTGTGTGTGTGTGTGTGTGTGTGTGTGTGTGTGTATCTTGGTGAACTGGAGATCTCGGTTTGTAGTTCTGGGGGCACAGTTGAGATTCAGCACGTCTAAGCCTTGCTGGTGGTGCTGATCTTCCTGGTTTGGAGACTAAATCAAGATCTCAGACTGAGTTACTGGCTTGTGGTGCATGTTTTCAAGACTTTTATTTTTTAAGTGAGAATTCTTGTTGAGTGTGGCTCTGGTTAAAAGAACTAGATTGGTGCTTCTCCCTTCAAATATCTTAGTTGCAGCTTACTTTCTGTAAATCTGATGCATACTTTCTTTTGATTAGTAGTGGAAGATTTTTTAAGGGCCTGCCTGTCAAAATTGATGGTTTATGCTCATGTGTGAATGTACACACACACACACACACACACACACACACACACACACACACACACACAAATGATGCAATAAAAGGAATTAAAAGTGTGCATGCTCTCTTGGGAGTGGGGATCTGACTGTTAAACTGGTATTATTTATTTCACTTTTTTCTTCGTGTTTGCGGAACACCAGAGGTCAATGTTGGGGGTCTTTCTTTGATGTCTCTCAGCCTTTATTTTTGAGGCAGGGTCTCTCACAGAAGCTGAAGCTCATTGATCTGGCCAGGCTGGGGCCCAGCCGAGCTTCAGGGATCCACTTGTTTCTGCAAGCTCACCCTCCAAAGGCTGGGCTTGCAAGGACATGTTTGCCTCCATGTTTGGCTTTTTGTAGGAGTGAGGGACCCAGTTTCAGGCCGCCATGTTTACCTGGCAGGCACTTTGTCTACTGAGACATCTCCCTAGTCCTCTATTAACGTTTTGAAAAATGCTTTTATTAGCATATGGTAATTGCATATGATAATGAGTTTCATGCATATGCATAATGCATTTTGATCATCCTAACGCCCACTCCTCCCCATTCGCCCACTCTTCCCCATTACCCTCTATTGTCCTCCTCTTAGTACTGATTATCAGCTTCCTTTTTCTGACTGGTCTTCCTATTCATTAGGGGCGTGTGTGTGTGTGTGTGTGTGTGTGTGTGTGTGTGTGTGTGTGTGTGTNTGTGTGTGTGTGTGTGTGTGTGTGTGTGTGTGTGTGTGTGTGTGTATGTGTGTGTGTGTACACGCGCGTGCACTACATTTTTACTTATTCAACCAATCAATTACTAAATCTAAGTTACAATCTCCCCCTCTGATGGAGAATTTGCCAATCTCTCCTTACAGTGTCATATATCAATAAATTAATTTCATTCTTCTCTCGTACATTTTATAATTACTTTGAGTGTACAGCTTTGAACTTTCCGTATCTTCCTGGAGAATTAAACTTTGAAATGTCTGTGACTATTAATGACTCTTTTGTAGTCTTTTCATCTAAAGGTAACAGATACCTTGGTTTTACTTGGGATAATATTTGCTTGCTGTATGTCATCATTCGTATGTTTTTATATCTTCTACTTCTGGTGTTTCTTGGATCTCATTTTAGATGTTTCTTCCCTAAACAGTGATTTGTTTTGTAAATCAATCTCACAGTTTCAAAAATAGCAGCATCAGGCCGTTTACTGTACTGCTGTTACTAATAGGGCTGAACATTCTTACATCATCTTGGACTCTGTCTTTTCTTCTATGTGTTTTCTTATTTATTTCCCTTTGCTACATTGGACTTTTCATTAAATCCTGTCTCTCATTTTCTACCCCACTTCTACTCCTGAATCCAGTGAAGGGCTCTGGAAATGTGTGGTTTTCTATTGATTTTTGCTTTTATAATTGCTCTTGTGACTTAACATTTCTTAGCAATCAACATTCTCATCACGTTTTGTAGGTAAATTTGCCACTCTAACTATTCCTTGAGTTCCTGGCTTCTTGCATACTTTTATTTAGTGCTTTAAATGTTTATACCTCTCAGATCAGACTAATTATTACTCTATATTAATAATTATTATCCTATATTAATCATTTTTGTTCAGCCTTTCTACCAGGTTTCCGTGTTGAGTGGAAACACCAGACTTCTTTCTCTGTGCAGACAATTGGAGGGCGCCTGGACCTGACTTGCTGCTGCTGCGGCAGTGGCCGTGGTTGTCTTTAAAGCATGTCGTTTATCAGTGTGCTGAGAAAAAACTGAGACAGAAGCGTGTGAATTTGTTCACACTTTCTGCCCAGTGGTCCTCTAAAGACAGATTATGTTACTCAGAGACCCCTTGCTTCGCACAATGGATAAATGACTTTCAAAGGCACAGCACAGGGCAAGGAGCACTTCCTGGGACACACTGGCTTGCATAAGCTGCCTTCTCCTTTGTTTCTCTTCTCAATTATTTTTCTTTTTTTTTTTTCTGTATAAAAATAGCCAACAGTTTATTTTTTCCTCTTTCCTTTTTTTTTCTTCTCTTAAAACTTTTCGCCAAGAATGTCAACTAGAATGTTAACTGTTTGAGTATGGGCCCTTCTCACACACAGTTCGCTTGTCTGATCTCTCAGGCCGCCTTTGATTATTTTTCTAGTGTAAGATTGCGACTTCCCAGGAGGGCCATTGCAAGCAAGTTCCTTTACTTTTTAAACCCTCAGTTTCTTAGCTGGGTAGTGGGATATGCATACCTGTCTTAAATAAAATACTGGGTCACATGGAATAATGTTTGTTTAGCCTGGCAGACAACAATGCTAGCGTAGATCTAACTCACTGGTTCTCAACCTATGGGTCGCGACCCCTCCAGAAGTGGCACTGACTGAGGTGTTGAATGACCCTTTTACAGGGGCTACCCAGGACCATTGGAAAACACAGATAGTTACACGATAGTTCATAAAGTAGAAAATTACACTTATGAAGTAACATCAAAAATAATTTTATGGTCACCACAATACAAGGAACTGTATTAAAGGGTCATAGGATTAGGAAAGTTGAAAACCACTGGATTAATCTTCTGCCTTCTCTTTCTTTTATGCTTTTGTAGAATTTAATAGTCCAGATTTGTCATACCACAATATCCACCCTTCTGGTTTTTAAAAGTCCTGAGCTACAAAAGATGAAGGAACCGCCGTAGATTGGAGTAGACTGGGGCATATCAGAGCTAATGCAATCTGAGATGCTGAACCATTGTTATGAATTTCCAGGAAGTCTAGGATTATCTCCAAATAACAAGTTTAAAATTAAAAAAAAGTTATGAACTATAACTTTGCACAAGTGGGAAGCACAAAACACAAGTTTATAATTAAACAATACTTTTAAAATCAATACCAGGGGACCACTACCCAAGTCAGGTAACGGATCCTCTTTGGCAAGACCTAGCCATGTCCTGAACCTTCTCATGGTTTAAACTCTCGTTCCCATCCACTGTGCTGCTTACTTAGTGGCAATCGTTGTTATTACTTTTCAGGGCAGGTTTACTGACCGTATGTGAATCCATGAGTAGTGTTACATAATTCTGTTTTTGCTCAAGGGTTTTGATTGTGTGTACGCGCACATTCTTGTGTGCGTTTGCGTGTGCACACGTGTGCATGTGCATGCATGTGCATGTGGAGACCAGAGGTCATCCTCAGGGTTGCTCCCCCTTTGGGTACTTGCCAAGCAGGCTAGGCTGGCCACCCAGTGAGCCCCAGGACCGGTCCTTCCCACCGCTCTCCTCCTCTCACTGGGATCACACAGAACGGCACCACACCATGCAAGGATTTGCCTGTTTGATTTTTATCATGAGTTCTGGGAATCGAACTCAGCAACTCACGCCTGAAAAGCATTTCCCTGACTGAGATGTCACCCCAGATCCTGTTGTTCAAGGCTTTGTGGCTAGAGCCACACCTATTGTTCCTCTTTTTTTTTTTTTTTTTAGTCAACCTCAGGTGAATGAGATTAACCCATGATACTTTGTGAAGGTTTCTGCCATTCATTTTCTTTCCTGTATAATATTCTGTATTATAGATATGCTTATTCTTTTTAAACTATAGAAAGGGAACAATAGTCGATAGCAAGTGGGTGTTTTATGCTGCTAGATGTGGTTGTAGAAAGACATCGTTATTAACTGGTTTAATGTTCATATAATAAGTTTAATGCCTTTATTATTTTTATCTCCCATACATAGAAACAGAATGATAGACAAATAATGTGACCAAGCTGGAATCAATATATATATTGACTCCAATATATTATATCATATTCCAATTACACACACACACACACACACACACACACACACACACACACACACACACACTTCAGTATCTACAGACTTTCATTGATTTCATTCAGCTTCAAATTTCCCCTCTGGTTATATGATATTCTCATTTCACCAAAACTGGTCCCTTAAGGACTAAATCAATACTAAGGTTCTGCTGAAATGTCTGGTTTAAGGGTCACACATAAGCTTTTGATTGATGTTTTCTGTCAAAAAACATCCAAAGTGTTTGGCCCCTAAGTGTGTGCACCTTTCTCCACATGGTCTCCTTATGTCACAGATTGCCACACCTCTTTGTGCCTTTGCTGCCCCGCCCTTACCGTTGAGAGCAGGGTGGCTTTGGCGCTTTGGTTTATCCACAGCCTCTTCCTGGGCAACTTGCTTCTATTCAGGCATCCTACTCCACTATTGGCTCCTAGTCTTCGATAATCTTTTCTCCTTCGTGCCTGTTCTTCCTGCTCATTCATAGTCACCTATCACTAATATGGATTTCTCTCTGTTAGTGTGCATTTCTGATGCCTTTAGTCCTGCCCCCTAAAGAGCTCCTTTCCAGAATCTTCTAAAGACAGGCCATTAGTGAAGGCTTTGGAGAGAATCTAGGATGGCGACTTTGGAGCAGGTAGACCCGTTTGCTACGGCTTAGGTCTGGATTGATCGGCCCAGCACATTCTGCATAGATTGACTTATGTTCCAGGGGTGCCTTTCCTGCAGCTGATCCAGCTCTGATGAGCTGCATCTCATCTCCCTGTCCTTGACCTTATCCTTATCCTTATGATCACTGTGTTCAGGTGGAGACTAACATTGAAAGGAGTTAATCCAGTTAAAGAACTTACATTAAACAAAGCTGGCCTTTAAACCCAAGTCTTCCTATTTCTTGTCTATGACGACAACCTCTTTATAACTAGGAAGAAGCTAAAGCAACCGTTTGTGTTTGTGTGTGTGCCTGTATGTGTGTTTATGTGTGTGTATATGTGTGTATGTGTGTTTGTGTGTGTATGTGTGTATATGTGTGTTTTTGTGTGTATGTGTGTGTTTGTGTGTATGTGTGTGTTTGTGTGTGTGTATGTGTGTGTGTTTGTGTGTATGTGTATTTGTGTGTGTTTGTGTGTGTATGTGTGTGTATGTGTGTNTTTGTGTGTGTGTATGTGTGTGTGTTTGTGTGTATGTGTATTTGTGTGTGTTTGTGTGTGTATGTGTGTGTATGTGTGTGTTTGTGTGTGTGTATATGTGTGTGTTTGTGTGTATGTGTATGTGTATGTGTATGTGTGTATATGTGTTTGTGTGTGTGTATATATGTGTGTTTGTGTGTGTGTATGTGTGTATGTGTGTTTGTGTGTGTGTATATATGTGTGTTTGTGTGTATGTTTGTGTGTGTATGTGTGTGTTTGTGTGTGTGTATATGTGTGTGTTTGTGTGTTTGTGTGTGTATATATGTGTGTTTGTGTGTGTATGTTTGTGTATGTGTGTGTTTGTGTGTGTGTTTGTGTGTGTATATGTGTTTGTGTGTATATGTGTGTTTGTGTGTTTGTGTGTGTATGTGTGTTTGTGTGTATGTGTGTATATGTGTTTGTGTGTGTGTATGTGTGTGTGTTTGTGTGTATGTGTGTGTTTGTGTGTGTGTATGTGTGTGTGTTTGTGTGTGTATGTGTATGTGTGTGTTTGTGTGTGCATGTGTGTATATGTATGTTTTTGTGTGTGTGTGTGTACCTCCTTTAACTTTAAGTCTTCCTTTTGCCTTTTTTTGAGTCAATGAACACCTACATTTGGGTCTGCCCTTGATAAGCTCAAGAATTGCTGCACAAACACGCATCTTGTGTGCTCGGTGCCCATGAATATGAGGGCACCTGTGTCACAGACTTTGTTATTATTTTTCAGTCACAAGCTTTCGTCATACTCATGGTAACCATGAGTTGGTATTAACTTTCTTGTCTTGATTTCTTAACAGACAAAGACGTGAGCAGCGCGAGTTATAACCTGTCCTCTGCAACCACAGGCAGCTACTACAGTTGTGTCAGCCAGATCACCATAGGTGAGCAATCGCAGCGACTGTCGGATAACACGCGTAACCCGGGAGGGAGCGCGGCTTAGGAAGCGGATATTAGCCTAGAAGACTGGAATACCTAAGACACAATCCCCATAGCAAATGATGTCCAAGAAGAAGGAAGGAGTGGCCCCTGATTCTGGAAAGGCTTAATGCAGCAGTGTAGGGAAATACCAGAACAGGGAAGAGGGAAGAGGGAAGAGGGAAGAGGGAAGGGGTGGAAGGGGGAACAGGGGGAGGGAAGAGGGCTTATGGGATTTGCGGGGAGGGGGGACCCTGGAAAGGGGCAAATCATATGAAATGTAAATTAAGAACATATCGAATAAACAAACAAACAAACAAACAAACGAAGGAACAAATAGAAAATACCTGGGAAAGAATTGGTTTTCAGAACCACAGCAGTTGCTGCTGATGGATTCTCGTCCTGGGGCGCCCTCTTGTGGATTCTTGCTGCCATTGAAAGGTGTTGGAAAAACTAGTCTACAGTGGTCTTTTTCTGCTTTACTAAGGTTTCAATGTTTGCTTTACTAATTTCATTGGTGTGTCACCTGAACTGTTATGCGCTTAATATCACAATCAAGTTCCTTTTTAATATCTGTGGAGTATCACTAAATATTCTTTTTATGGAGAAACCTCCTGGTAACTGCAAATAGGAAAGTAATGTTATGAAAATTATGGAAAATTTTGTCCACCAATTCTTGGAGGAAAGGTGCATCCTTTCCTGTCTGAAGAGTGTGTGAAGCAGATGTTAGTGTGGTGCTAAAATCCAAAGACTTTCCTTGTTGGGATCTGAATGAACCAAAGAGAACCAGATGGACATATTGTTTCCTACCCTCTCGGGTGCCTTTCTGCACATTTTCAAGGTGGCACCTTTGTCGACACCTTAAAGACATTCTGTGGTCTGAAGAATCCCATGCATACTAGCTGCCCTGTTCCTTCCTTCTCTGAAACATCTTCACATCCTTCAGTATGTGACATTGGAAATGTCCTCAGATTGGGGCGTGCTGTTCTCTTCCCTCTGCCTCGAGCCAGAAAGCTCACGAACCTGCAGCACACAGGCAGAGTGCACCCACGCTCTCTCCCGCTTTTGTTCCCACCCAAGCTTAGATGTATTTCCTGTGCCCAAAGGGGGGAGAGTAACACATACTGTATTTTACGAAGAAGAGTCTGCACTGCTATCATCCCCTCTGTCTAATTTACTCCGAAGACTGTTGTTGCTCACTGGTACAAGGTCTCTGAATCTTTATGTGGTGTGGGCATCCCCTGACATATCCCCCTTTTCCAGCTCTCATGAAGTCTGTGTGCTGGCGTCACTTCGTTGGAACACCAGAGCAGACTCAGGCATTAAAATTAAATGGTAGAACTTGGTCCAGAATATTGATTTTTTTTTTAAAGTGGTTCACTTTAAAATATTCACTTTAAAATGAAGAGTCATGACACTTAAAAAATAATCCTCTGGAGTTCACCCTTCAAAGTCTGTTTGAGAATATCAAATACTTAAGGTGAGAAGTTTGAATGACCAGCATGGATGAGAGATTATTTTGAGAGTGCGCTTGCCGTGTTTCCGTTGGGGGAATCTGATGTGTTATTCAAGTCAGTGGCTCTGATGACATGAGACGGTAACAAAGCCAAGAAACTGGGGTCAAGAGGCACATCGGAGGGTGAGGGATAGGTTAGTGGGCTAGAGTGGCCATTGACTGCGTCTGAGGGTAAACAAGTGTGCTCTGAGATTTTTAGCTAGGGTGACAATGAGTCTAACCACTGCCAGAAATATGGAAGTTAAGAAAAGGGTGCAACCAATATAGTTTAGATATGTAGTAGCCATTATAGCTTGGATGTGAGCAATGCATGTGACCTCTTAAAATCTCTTGGAGGAAATTAGAATTATGGGTAGAATGGTCAGAGGGTGCAGCCAGAGGCACTGCCTTCATAGAGAGGTTGGCTGAGTGTTCCAATGTTCCAACATGGCGGGTTTAGACTGAAGGAGGCAGCCCATGGTTTTACAGCTTTATTGTAGAAGAGTAGAGTGAGAGAGGGGAGGTAGAGAGGTAGAAGCCAGCAGTGGCCACATGGAGGGGGAAGGGAATGGGGAGAGAGGGGGAGCAAAAGACAGAGACAGGGGAGTAAGAAAATGAGAGAAGAGAGAGGAGGGGCCAAGCATCCCCTTTTATAGTCGGCCGGGCTACCTGGCTGTTGCCAGGTGACTGTGGGGGTGGAGTTCAGCCAGAATGCTAGGGGCCTGGGCGTGGCCATACATGACTGATGGCCACAGAATTATGGAGTTGGGAGCCTCATGGTGTCAGGAGCCTAGTGTCTGGGAGCGTGGGCAAACAGCCTTCTGTCCCTCGTGGATTAAATCCACTGGGTCACCGGGGTTTAAACCTAGCTCAATCAGAACACAGACTGCCCATCACAGCCCAACAGCTGAGTCTTTGGGATTGCCTGGGATCATCAGAGTGAGAGCCGCTACATTCTGTGTGCAGAGAGCCAGGAAGCCTTTGAGAGGAACCCAGTTGGGAGAGAAAGAGAGGCAAAGGGAAGGGAGCTAAGCCAGCACAGTTCTCGAAAATCAGAGCAACTCAGAGCTCAAAGTCAATCCCGGTGACAACCCTATATAGGACTCATGTTGCGGAGCTCAGTGTAAGGAGTTGTGGACTGTGGCCGAATGAAGTGACCCTGGAGGGAGGCCCAGCAGGAATGATGTAGGGAGACACACTGGGGGAAGGTGTTTCCTAAGTGCTATTCCGAGTACTTTTTCTGTATTTACTCGCTTAATGCTAACAAAGGTCCTGAGGCAGATATAATTATCACCTTCATTTGATAGGTGGGGAAACTGAGACCCTGGGAGGTTAAGCAATTGATTCAGGACTCATTGGTAGTAAGAACTGGGGTTTGAACACAGGCAGCCTTGATTCTGTTGGATGGCATTTCTGTTACCTGGCAACTTGTACACGGGGGTGGGGGGTGGGGGCAAATGTCCTTTCTTGATCCAGAAGCTGTACCTACCATGTCAGGATGTATGGGTCTTCCAAAAGGTATCTTGAAGTCTGAGTCTTCAGTACCTATGAATGTGACCATATTTGGAAGTAGGGTCTTTGTGAATGGCATCAAGTTGAGAGGACATTGTACTTGCTTAGTAGAGGCCCTAATCCACCAGTGTGCCTGTAATGAGAAGGGTTACAGAAATACAAAGGGACAATGTCATGCGGCAGTGGGGTAAGATGTCTACCAGCTGAGGAATAGCAATGAATCCTAGGAACACAGGAGCCCAAGAGAAAGGCGAGGACTACACTCACCGGTGGAATCCTCAGAGGCTGTGTGGCCCCTGTGACACTTCACTTTAGACTTCTGATTTCCAGAACCGTGAAACAATGCAATACATTTCTGTTATGTTAAGCCACACAGTCTTGTGGAATTTTTTTTTAACAGGAGCTCTACAAATCTAACCTCTGAAAGGGAGGTGGGGACAGGGGTTGCTTAGTTTTCGAAGGTGACAATATAACCAAATACTTACTTCAGTTCCCAATTGGCCCAGACCACAAGGAACTTATTCTTTTTATCAACAGAAGGCCAGAGGCAGGCTCGTTCTGAACTGTTGTGAGAGGCCTTCTCCCCTCTGTTTTCACGGTAGCTTATCCTCATGGTGGCAGCCCCAGGGAGGAAAAGGAACGCGGTGTCTCCTTAGGCCTCCACTTGATGAATGGAGAGCCTTTGCCCTGAGGAGCCTCAGGAGACCTGACTTGTGTCCTCAGTTATGGGGTCCCAGGACCGTCCCTGAGTCAGTCAACTGACCTTGTCCCTATCAAGAGCACTTGAGGTTCTGGACAGGTGCATGGGGATGAAATTAAACCAACTGTGGTGAATTGCTATCCTCAGGGTTGGGACAGGTTCCCAAAAACAAAGTCAAAGCCATCAAAGGAAGGAAGAACATGAGATGCTGCAGAGGGAACAGGCAGCACCCATTTCCCACAATCTATCCAAAGCCTTGGTAACAGAGAGCTTCTGGTAACGTTCACAGCAAATGCAGAAAATAGAAAAACCATGTAGCCACTCAGGACTAGAGGGAGGATGTCTTCCTTCGGATCATTTAAGGAATTCTGTTTGAATAATTTTTGCTTTCTTTCATCTCTTACATTCATCCTCTTAGAGAGGGTCTCAACCTATGGGTTGTGACCCCTTGGGGTCCAATGACCCTTTCAGAGGGGTTGCCTAAGGCCATCAGAAAACACAGATATTTACCTTATGGTTCATAACAGTAGCAACATCACAGTTATGGAGTAGCAACAAAAGTAATTTTTTGGTTGGGGCTCACCACACCCTGAGGAGCTCTATTATGAGGAGGTCCAGCATTAGGAAGGTTGAGGGCCACTGTCTTAGAGAATAGTCATCCTGCCTCTTGGAGGGATTCTAAGTTACAGGGCTTGTGTAGATTAATCTCTGCATGTGCTGCTGAAACTGAGGTATAGGAAAGATCCCAGGCACAGACAAACCACTGTTTCAAAACTCTCCAATATGTTTTGCCTCTTGGCTGACTTCCTGTTTGGTGGTAGCTCTTACCCATGTATTAGAGCCGTAAGAACCCCAGAGGTGATTAACATCAGTTTTCCCCCCAGACTGATGGCAGCACTGAGTATGCTTTCTGTGGTCCCTGTCACAGTTTTGAGTCTGTCAAGTGACAATGTTAATGTTGAACTTAAAGGCAACCAGGGTACCTGCTACCACCGTTCTCATTCTCCCTGAGTGGACTGATGTCACGGGGGTGGGGATTAGGGTGGGGGTGGTGGAGGGGTGGCGGGGGAGCATGTGCCTGCCACTAGTGGGACATCCTGTTGCTTGTTTCTGGGATGCCAGCTGTTCCTTTGGTTGACTGTTCCCTCAAAATACTTTGACCTCATTGCTACTTTTAAATTTAGAGTGTCCCATTTACATTTGATCATAATTATGCAAATCTTATTATAGCTCGTTTGTATCAATGAAATGGATTAAATATTTGCTAATGAGCACCATTTCTGGTATAACTTTTTTGTCCCTGAGACAGTTTTTCTATGTAGCCCTGGCTGTCCTGGAACTCACGCTATAGACCAGGCTGGCCTCGAACTCAGAAATCCACCTGCCTCTGCCTCCAATCCTGCTGGGATTAAAGGTATGCCCCACCACTGCCTGGCTGGGATAACTTTTAACATGAAAAAAACCTTCAGTCGTGTGAACATTGTCTTCTTAACATTAAGAAAATGCTACAAATTAACTATGATTTTGTTTAAAAAACCAGTAAAATCTGAAACTTTGGAGAGTCCAGAGTTATTGAGAACCTTCAAAATTTATTTTTGAAGGAAGAAAATAAACATATAGTTATGGTGAATACATAGTTACAGTTATGAGTAATTTGGCATTAAGTGTTTTATGTACATATTTAGAGTATACGATGCGATATTTTATATATATATAAAATATAATATATACATATAATAAAATTATTACTAAGAAAATTAACATAGCTATTGATTCCTAGGTTTTTTTTTTTTTAATTTTGGGTATGGTGTGCACTTCTGTTTTTTGGGGTTTTTTTTTTTTGTTTTTTTTTTTTTTGTGGTTTTTTGAGACAGGGTTTCTCTTGGAACTCACTCTGTAGACCAGGCTGGCCTCAACTCAGAAATCCGCCTGCCTCTTGGTGTGCACTTCTAAAATCTACTCTTCTAACAAATTTTCAGTGTAAAATACGAGGTCATTAATACATGATATCCTTTGACCTCTATTTCCCATTCCTTCCTCCTATTCACCTGAACTACGTTTACCCCTGTTTCCGTGTAGCTGGAATTATTTGACCCTTTATACTTAAAGATTGCACAGAGAAGTGAGGCTGTGCAGTGTTTCCTTCTCTGTGCCTGACTTGTTTCACTTAACAAGGTGTCTTCCTTGCTTATTAAACAAGGGTCTCTTTGTTAAAGGTTGAACAAGGTCCTGTTTATATTTACAACGGTTTTCCAGTTCTTAAATTAAGGAGCTCTTATAGAGCCTTAAACACACTTTCACAGTGTGATGATTCTAGATTGATAATGATTCTAGAAGGACTTGGGCATGTGGAAGGAAAGAGAAAGAGACTTGAATCTATAGGCTTTCGGGGCTGACCATTTGATAATGAATAATGGATTGGTATGATTTTCCTCGGGGAAGACTATTTCTCCCGTGCTGAGCATGTCTTACTTGACTGTAGTTCGTGAGGCCTTGTAAGCTTTCTCCCCTTACACACCTATGTATACTCATGTCATCTGTGTTTAGGTCCTGTTTGGACAGCCATGCTACTGAGACTTTATGGTTATAGCTTCTGACATTAAGAGAGACAGTCTCACAGCATAGTTATATTCTTAGGAGAACACACACACACACACACACACACACACACACACACATACACACACACACACACCAGTTAAAAGAGGCTGAGAATTCCAAAGAGAGTATTGGGAGGGAGAACACGGAATAGTTTAGACGACGGTGGCTCTCAACCTTCCTAATGCTGCGATCCTTTAATAAAACCCTTCATGTTAAGGTGACCTCCAGCCATAAAATTATTTCATTGTTACTTTGTAACTGTAATTTTGCTACTGTATGAATTGTAATGTAAATATCTGATATGTAGCATATCTGATATGTGACCCTCACAGCAGTCACGGCCCACAAGTAGAGAAGCGCTGTTCTAGAGGAAGGAAAGGGACAGAAAAGGGATGTGATTATACTATCATGTCAGTGTTTAAAAAAATTTTTAAAGAAAGAGACTTGAGTGTCTGGGTGGTGTGACAAGGCTAGGATTCTTTGGCACGATAAGGAGGCATTATGGTTTCAATTTTAAAAATAAAGAACATAAAAAATGATTTATTTAAATGGAGTAGTCTGGAATTTCACTTCCATAGCCAATGCCATAGTAGGGCTTAGAGGATAGTCAAGAAGATTGAATCAGAAGTTTACTCTGGAAAACGTGATTGGTTGCACTGCCGGGAACAGCCTTCAAGCTTTTCCATGGTTCTGCTACAGTTCATAAAACAGAGAGGTTGAGTTCCTGTTGACAAGCCCCAGAGTTTCTTGATCCTCCCAGAAGGTTCACCTCTACTCCTGGCATCCTATGTGATGCCTTCTATGAAGGCGGCCAAATGAGAACGACGAGAACAGCCCCATGGCATGATTTTTTAGCACTTTCCTTTCCTCAAGTATTCTGATAATTGGGTTCCTCTATGACCTTCACACAGCCTCTGATCCACAGCCTTTCACTTGATCTCCCTGCTGCCCTGTGTTGGGGGAGTTAACTGAACAGAGAGTGTCATCCCAGAGCCAAGTGGCTAGGGACTTGCAGGACGGAAGTGAGAAGGAGAGCCAAAAAGAGAAAGACCAGAAAGGAATTTTGAAGATAACTAAAGCACCTTCTAATTCAAGGGAGGCTCAGCTCATGGTGGAGAAGTAAGGCTTTTCTGTAAAGCCTCGGTGGGCAGTGTGCTGTGAGTTGATGTCTAGCATGGCGACGGAAGGAACGGACATATGTTCAGTCCATGAAGCTTCCCATCCTACTTCCTGTCTTCCCTTCTCTTCCTGTCTTGCTGGGTCTCTTAGTCTGCCCTTCCATCACCAGGACTTTCTTTTGACACACCTCCAGTCCCTGCATGCTAACACCCTTCCTTTAGGTATTATGTCACTGTGCCGATACTGCGTGGAGAAGCCAGGAGCTTCCTGGAAGAGATGATCAGTAGGAAGTGCTGGTTCTGACTGTCTTCACTAACATTAGTGTAATCCCACTTTACAGACCTTTAAGGACCTTGCTTTACTTTGCCTTCCAGATAAAAATCTAGCCCTTGTGGATCTTGGCTTGTCTTATACTAATCCAAGTTTTTCACTTTTTGTTTTCTTCTGACTGCATGCATGTTACACCCCCATGCTCTATACCAAATTTTCATATATAAAAGCTAACAGAGGCCAGGCCTACACTGCACATGAGGGACAGAAGCCAGGGTCAGGTGTTAGGGAGTATGGGGCCTGTGGCAGATTGATACTAGTCTACTAGACTTCTGGGAGGTAGAACTTCCGTTGCTTTAGCTGACAGCTGCCTTGTGGGGATATGATTGCACTGTGGTTTAATCTTCATAAGAAGATCAAGAGATTTTATCTTTTACAAGAGATGAAAAAAACAGCTTTTGTGTGTGTAAGAGAGTCCTTTAGATTTTCTTGTTGCCACTACAGGTTTGACTTCAAATTACCAGAAAGGGTAATGTTACCACACATCAGATTTGTCCCATTGACTTCTAGATGCTAACTTTATAAGGCTGTGTTCAGGCCACCTTCTCCATGGCCCCACTTCCCGGAGAGGGAAAGCTCTTTCCCTTGAACTCTTTAGGGGCAATTTCTGTTCTACTTTTGATCTGTTTCTTCTGTCCTCTTTGTCCTGTGGTTAGTTGCATTCTGCCATTGGCCTATGTAGGCTGCTTTATCTAGGGAAAGTTATCAGCTATTTTTTCACCTACAAAGTTGAAATAGTCGATAGTGCCCTTTATGGTTGCTGCTAGTGGGGGTGGGGGAAAGCCCCAGCTGGTCTTCTTTCTTGTTCTCAGTTCTCTTTGAGGCAGCAGAGGGGGAAGTGCATCACCGGTGGAGGGCAAGACGTTGTCTTATGAGATAGAGAGGTAAGACTTTGTCTTATGAGATATTTAGGGTTGCTGTGTGATAATAAACAGTTTACTTATCAAAATCTCCACAGGAATTACATGGCTCTAGCTTTCAGCCTGCTAGTTGACATCTGCAGGAAGAAAAAGGGACACTTTGAAAAATGAATTTAGCATTTGTTTCTAAATTGTAAAAATTTCCTATGAAAGCTTGCTAAGAAAAAAGGGGAAAAGCAGAATGATCCTCTCTCCCCTATGTTTTCAGCACGTATACACCTTTCAGAATACATGACCACATGGTAAAAAGTTCATCGAGTTTACACATAAATTCAAGTCATGAATTGAATAAGAAGTTTACAACAGAGAATGTTTATGCGCACATCCATTAGGAGTAATTATTTGACTAAACATGCATCACCTGTCACAGCTCCACAGGTTCATGGAGAGTTAACCATAACTAAGTTATTAGTGAAGTATTGTGTAGATAAACCCATTCAATATTTTATCTTCTGTCCTAGCACCAATAGTAAATCATCAGTTTCCTTTTTATGACCTTTGGTTAATGGTTTCACAGTTTCTTGGAATGTGCTCTGAGTAGGAGAATGCCAGCTTACTATCTCAGAAGCAATTAACTGGCGACACTTGGAGACTGGCAGAGTTCTCACTGCAGTTTTGATTATCAGAAAGGACCTAATAGCAGTCCCACTATAAAAGAGCTTAATAAATACTGATATAATTTTAGGAATTCTTACAGGATTATCATTAAGAATTAAGAAATCATCTATTTGTCTATATAGCATCACAACAAGACAGCACATCTTTGTTGTTCTGCAGAGATCTGCTCAAAAGGGCAGGCTAATACCTAGTGATTGTTATATATTTAATAATAACAGAAAAAACATATTAATAGAAGGAATCTTTCCTAAAATGAATTTCTTATGGACCTTGCCTATAGGAGCACATCTGTCATGGATTTGTTTTTTAGTCCAAGGCAGACTCATCTTGGGAAGATCACCTGCTAGTTCTTAGCTTTTCCTATGATGGCTTCTGACAAGTTGCTGTATGGGGTAGAGATTGGCTGTGTAGAGTGTTTAGCATATAATTGCTCTTAAATTGCTCCTTAAAGTTTATAATCACAGGGGCTGGAGAAATGGCCCAGCACTTTAGAGTGTTTACTGCTCTTCCTGAGGACTCAAGTTTAGTTGCCCGCATACCTGTTGAGTGGCTCACAGTTGCCTGTCGCTCCAGCTGCTTGGATTGGACAGGGTCATTGGATGTCTGTGGACACTTATGGCAGGCACATGCAAACACACACACACACACACATACACACACACACACACACACTATGTGACTTTAATAAGTTTAATGTGACAAGATGAACACAATTTGTCAAGTGTAACAGCAGCTGTTTATCTTGAGCGTGCATCCTTATTTCAGTCGGGATTGAATCTCAACAAGCAATGTATAAGACTTTGATGTGGTTACTGACCCCAATCTGTTTACCTCAACAGGCTACGACGTTGCAGGGCCTGTTGCGATTGGACTCACCCACTGGAAGAATCCTTATGTACAAGGCAGACCCACCCTCCCATCAGATCTGCCCCTCTTCCTCTCCAAAGATGCAGGCATCCCTGTGTACCACCAGTCCTTCACTCGCAAAGCTGACCTGGCCACACCTTTGTCTTGTCCGGCCTCGCTGTCCATCACTCCAGTGCCTTCTTACAGCAGCAGCAGCCAGGAAACTCTGAGCCAAGACACAACAGGTAACAGTGCGGCCTCTTTGGAGGTTCGGGTCTTGGCACATTTAGGGTTCTTTCATGCATTTCCCTGCTGACCAGACTGTACCAAGCTTCTGCTTGTGTGATGCTCTGGACTCCCACTGAACCTTCAAGCTCCCCGTTTAATCCCTTAGTTGGACTAGAAGGCAGGTTATGTTTGGAGACCTGTGACTGGAGTGTTATTCTATTTGCTAAGATATTCCCTAGGAACCAACTTCGAAACAGGAGTCTAAGAAGCAAAAAGCAAGACGTTTTGCTGTGTAATTTCTTTTTGAATATCTTACAGCCAGTCCACTTTGCCTCACCAAATTGATCTGTGACAGGGGGATCTTGAAAACCACCACCTATGGGTGTAACCTGGCCAGCCAGCTTCCTGATTTTGAACAGCCAAAGAATTAAGCTTAATTTTTTTTTAATCTATAAAGTCTCACCAATGCTACTGTCTAAACATGAGGTGAACAAGGACAACAGACATATTGAAGTGGATGGAGGAGAGACCACGGGGCCTCAGTCTTACAGAAAGAGCTATGGGCAACTAAGGAATGCTGAGAGCAGGAGAAATAGTCTTCCTCAGGGAAGAGCATGCCAACTGGTTATCCAACACCAGAGAGTCAGTCCTGAAAACATAAACAAGTAACGTTATACAGACTGAGAAAGGTTGTGTTTATTTACATATATTTGTATGTGTGTAAATACAATATGTATATATATGTATTTAAATAAATAAAAAAAACCCTGATCAGTCTTACAAGTGATCCCTAACCTCTCTTTAAATTCCAAATGAGCAATTTCATGAAAGACACTTTGAGGGAAATTTCTCATGGCATATGAGGAAGATGAGCAATCAAAATCCTAGTAGAGGATATATATATATATATATGTGTGTGTGTGTGTGTATGTGTGTGTATTTGTGTATATGATGTATATGTATATACACAGAAAATATTCATATATGTATATAACAATAATTAATGAAAAAAAGAAGCCATGAATGTGAACAAGGGCAAGGAGAGGCATACGGGGAGACTTGGAGGAAGGAGAAGGGAAGGAAAAATATGATTATATTGTAACCTCAGAAAAAAGAAAAGGCAGTTTTTTACATTTTAAGTGGTCTGGAAAAGTTAATAATAATACTTTGTGACATACAAAAATTATATAAAGTTTGAATTTCAGTTTCTTACATTAAGTCTTTTTGGATACAGCCATACTTTCGTTTATGCATAACCTACGGTGAGTTTTGCATAACAATGCAGAATCAAGTAATCATAACAAATTTTGTAGCTTGTCATGCCTAAAATGTTTACTGTCTGGTCCCCTTTCAGAATTATTTGCTGACCACTGATTTATGTGATTTTTTTTTGAAGTCATAATTTAACCAAGGCACAACGGTTATGATATGTCTCGTTTGGAGTAAGAGCCACCCGTGCAAGGATGGCTCGCTCAAGGTCCTTGTTTCTGAAGTTTGAGGTGGAGGTTTAAGTGCTGTAAATATTATGCTGCTGTATTTTCTTTTGTAGCTACAGCACTTAGAGAAAATGGTTTAACTAGCAAAATCCAGGAGTCCTTGGCAAGTAACAATTCACAGATGCTGCCACCTCGAGACAAGATGCTGATGTTGCAGAAGTTAAGGAATGTTTCCAGGCAACCACCACTGAACTTGTTAAAACAGAGGCTCCCCAGGCAGTACCGCAGGTGCCCTGTGCGCAGAGCAGTGTGACCTCGGCAGTGTGCTCTTATAGACTGCCTCTTTTGAGGGTTGATGGCTCACCATCCTCACAAGCCATGAGAACTTTCCCACAAAGTGGTTTTGATTGAATTGTTCAGTTTGAAATCTAAAGAGTGCTAGGGATCACTTGTAAAACATTAGCTCTGCACATGACAGGGTGTAGCCGTCTTTCTGATTACCCTGATTGAGGGTCACCTTGCTACAGAGATATCTGGGTAGTAAGCTCGAAATTCTCTGGCACTTTGGTTTTTATTAAAAAAAATGTACTCTGTGTGTGTGTGTGTACCTGAGTGCCTGGATATATGCTAAGTGCTAGCAGGTGACTGTGGAGGCCAGAAGAAGGCATAAGATCCCCTCAAAATGGAATTAGAAGACAGTTGTTAGCCACAGTATGGGTGCTGGGAACTGAATCCTGGTCCTCGAAAGAGCAGCCAGTGTTCTTAACTGCTGAGCTGTCCCTCCAGCCCCAGGGTGTTTGGTTTTATTGTGAAGAATGACTGTCTTTGCTCTTGTTCAATAACATTTGAAGTCGAGAAATCAAATGCTGATGGGGTCCTTATCTCCTCTGGGTCCCCCAATCCTTCCCCCAACGCTTCCATAGAGGTCCCCAAGCTCTGTCCAATGTTTGGCTGTGGGTTTCTGTTTCTGTCAGCTGCTGGGTGGAGCCTCTCCAAAAACAGTTATGCTAGGCTCCTGCCTGCAATCATAGAATAAACTAACCTGGACCCTTGGGGGCTCTCCAGAGACTGAACCACCAACCAAAGAGCAAACAGGCTGGACCTAGGCCCTCTGCACATATGTAGCAGATGTGCAGTTCCATCTTCACGGGGGTCCCTAAACAACTGGAGCAGGGGCTGTCCCTAAATCAGTTGCCTACCTTCGGACCCTTTCCCCCTAACTGGGCTGCCTTGTCTGGCCTCAGTGGGAGAGGATATACTTAGCCCTACGGAGACTTGATGAACCAGGGTTGGGGGATACCCAGGAGTGGTCTCCAGCCTCTTAGAAGAGAAGGGGAGGCGGGATGGGGGAGGGGCTGTTTGAGGGGGCATCAAATGAGTTGTAAAGTGAATAAATAAATTAACGGAGATGAAGATGAGAGATCAAATGCTTTCTGTGGGTACAGTAAAGCAGTGTTGTGGCATTTTTCAGTACAGAGGAATGTGAGATGGGAGCCGCCAGGTGAACACGTCACATTCCCCGTCAGTGAGCCCTTTTACCTTCCCATGAGCAGTGTATGCAGAGGCAAGTTGATTTTGGAAAGAGCTTTCTATTTTTAACTTTCACGTTTTCAAAAAAAACAAAAAACAAAAAACAAAAAACAAAAACAAAACAGATTAAATACCCACAATTCTCTTCACTTCAGGGCTTTCCTGTAACAAGAACATTAACTTTCTCCATGTAACTCTTTGTTATTATTTTCTTATCCGCATTATTGTTGCTGCTACTTGTATCTTTCCAAGGCACACCTGAACATTAATAATATCCTCCTGTACATGGGGCTTCAACTTTTAGAAAATTTTAAGTGCCGCCCTGGCTCCTATAAATGTCAAGGCTTTGCTTATGTCGTAGTTCTACTGCTTTTGTTCTCTTGCAGTAATTTATTGATTTGTGTGTGTAAAATATCTGTGTGAAAGTTTTGCTGCCTTTCTTAGGTAAGACTTCTTCAAATGTCTTAAAATATATTTATTTATATCTTTTATTCTTATTTTTTCCCTTCTGTTGCTAACTAGAGGAAAATTATGGAGTGAGAGGAGTCAGTACGATTGTACGAGATTGTCTTGGAGATTCCAGAACCATGCGAGACATCCTTTCACACGTATAATTTTTAGCTCCATCACCTCAGTGCTGATAAGGAAGAGCTGATGGAGCTCACACACATGTAGCTAGACGAGTATGTCTCAATTATTGGGGTTTTCTTATGCCTACGAGCTTCCATAACCACACTTAAACATTTTCACACTTTATAAACACCCTCATTCAACAATTCTAGGATGAATTAACAAAATCCTTAATGGATAGAAGCTCTTGAACGTTCATTGTATTTGAAAATTTTAAATATGTAATATTTTTCTTTTTTGAGAACTTCATTCAATGTATTTTGATCATATTTACCCTCTTTCC
>BDUI01000021.1:937886-961189 GCA_002335545.1 Apodemus speciosus
ACATTGTGGAGCATATATCCTTATTGCGTGCTGGGGAATCTTCTGGGTATATGCCCAGGAGTGGTATGGCTGGGTCCTCTGGAAGTATCATGTCCAGTTTTCTGAGGAACCGCCAGACTGATTTCCAGAGTGGTTGTACCAGCTTGCAGTCCCACCAGCAGTGGAGGAGTGTTCCTCTTTCTCCAACATCCTCGCCAACACCTGTTGCTTCCTGAGTTTTTAATCTTAGCCATTCTGACTGGTGTGAGCTGAAATCTCAGGGTTGTTTTGATTTGCATTTCTCTAATGACTAATGCTGTTGAACATCTTTTAAGGTGCTTCTCAGCCATCCGAATTTTTTCTCTTTCTTCTTAACCCATTGAGTCTAATTTGTGCTGTCAATGTACTCCTTGGCATGGCGCCAACCGCTGGAACTTAAAGCTGCCTCTTCCTTCCCCAGGAGCAGTCAAGGTCTATAGCTCCACTGTGAAGCTTGGGGGTTCACAAGTCCCTTCCCTCCCTCTCCAGACTGTTTTTGTTCTTGCCAAAATTCTACTTATTTCTCTTTTTCTTCATTGTGAAACTGACCGGTATAGTAGGTCCTTGTTCATTAGACTTAGCCCTATTTTCCAGTGTGTGTAGTGAGCAAATTGTAAAACCTGGATACATTGCTCCTTCCTAGTGACAAATGATGTATTGTCAGTAAATAAATCATAGAAGGTTAAGTTGAAAAAGCAGTCTCCAGTGCTGGCTTGCTCTATCACTGCATCCATCTCTCCATGCATCCATCCCTGCATCCATCTATCTACGCATCCATCCTTCCATGCATTCATCCATGCATCCATGCATCCGTCCACCCAATATGCACTACATTCATCTCTCTTCTGTGCACTGTGATATGACCTTTGGATAGGAAATTAAGGCCTACATCACAGCTCTCTCTCTCTCTCTCTCTCTCTCTCTCTCTCTCTCTCTCTCTCTCTCTCTCTCTCAAAAAGCAATGCTTAGTGGAGAAAACAAATAAGAAACAAAGTATTCTACTATGGTGTGACAAATGTTAAAATAGAAATGTGCAGGCTAGTGTTGTGTCATTTTGACGCAAGGTAGTGTCATCTCAAAGGAGAGAACCTCAATTGACAAAATGCTTTCATAAGACCAGGCTATAGGAAAGCCTGTAGGGCATTTTAAAATTATCAATTAATGCAGGAGGGCCCAGGCTATTGTGGGTGGTGCCATCCCTGGGTTGGTGGTCCTGAGTTCTATGAGAAACCAGGTTGAGCAAGCCATGAGGTACAAGCCACTAAGCAGCACTCCTCCTTGGCTCCTGCATCAGCTCCTGCCTCCAGTATCTTGCCTGTGTGAGTTCTGGTTCTGACTTCCTTCACTGATGACCTGTGATATGGAAGAGGAAGTAAAATAAACCCTTTGCTTCCCAAGTTACCTTTACTCACGGTGTTTCATCACAGCCATAGGAATCCTAACTAAGGTACTAGGATTTCACAGTGAGGATTCACATGCATAAACAAACTTATTTCATTAAAACAGTAATTCATTCAGTGTTAAAAATACCAATACAGGTTAAGTATGACTTGTCGGAAATTCTTGGGACCTAAAGTGTTTTGAATTTCAGAATTAAAAAAAAACAATTTTGAGATGTTTTCATATACATAACACATCTTTAGGGTGGAACTCAAATCCACCTGAATACTGAGTTCATTTAAATTTTTTTCTGTGTTATATACAAAGTATGAGGTGATTTTATACAATATCTTTAGTATACTTGTGATTTCACTGTGACCTATTACTTGAGGGTCAGTGTGAATTTGCCACTTGACATATAATGTTGGTACTCAAAAGGAACATATCTGGGACTTTAGATTGGGACTCTTTAACCTGTAGATTTATAATGTATTAATATAAAACATTATCATTAACGTATTGGTAAGACTGCATTAAATGGAGATATATATTTCTTCAATAGGAAAACATGAAATCGAGAGAGTCTGAAAAATTTCCCATTTCATAGACTCACATGTGTGTCATCCCCAGCCAGGTTTTACAACTTGTATCACCATGTCTCAGCTTCCATTTTTTTGGTCACTCCCATATAGTCCGCTCATCCCCATCCATTCCCTTCCTTCACACTCAGTTCCAGATGTGCGCTGAAGGCCCTCAGCTAATAATCCCATGCCTGACTTATCTGAAAAGTTAGGATCTGCCCGCTGGACTTTTCAGTTTGTTCTTAGATATTTTAAAGTTATATACCCTGGATGGAACTTTTGTCTGGTAACTTTCTTAAAGCTTAATTTCCCATTCCATTTAATGGTGGCAGAGCCTATTTATTTTAGTTTGGACTGCTATAGCAAAAATATCATGGATTGAGTAGCTTAACTTACAAATATTTCTTATCTTAAATCCACATACCAAATGACGTCCGAGAAGAAGGAAGGAGTGGACCCTGGTTCTGGAAAGGCTCAGTGCAGCAGTGTAGGGGAATACCAGAACAGGGAAGTGGGAAGGGGTGGATGGGGGAACAGGGGGAGGGAAAAGGGCATGTGGGACCTTTGGAGGGCGGGGAACCAGGAAAAGGGAAATGAAATGTAAATAAAGAATATATCCAATAAAAAAAATGTAGGCTGGGATGTTCAGTACCAAGGCACTGGAAGAGTGAGTTTCTGTGGAGATTCTCTTCTTGGTATTCAGATGGCCATCTTTTGGCTAGATCATCTCATGATTAGTGTTCTGACTTTAAAAACTCTATCTATCTATCTATCTATCTATCTATCTATCTATCTATCTATCTATCTATCTATCTATCTATTATTTAATGTGTATGAATGTTCGCCTGCATTATATCTGTGCAGCACTTATGTGCTGGGTGCCTTCAGGGGCCAGAAGAGGGCATTGAACCTCCTGGAACTGGAATTGCAGAATCTACCATGTGGATTCTGGAAACTGAATCCAGGTGCTCTGCAAGTGCAGCAAGTGCTCTTAACCATTGGGCCATCTCTCCAGTCCAGTGCTCTGATTACTTCTTTTTCTTTTCTCCTTCTCTTTTTTCCTCCTCCTCTACCTCCTTTTCTTCTTTGATTGTTTTGTTTGTTTGTTTGCTTGTTTGTTTTGACACATGGCTTCTCTGTAGTCCTAGATGTTCTGTAACTAGCTCTGTAGATAAGGCTGACCTTGAACTCACAGAAACCCACCTACCTCTGCCTCTGAAGTGCCACTAGAGGTCTGTGCTACCACTATTCAGCTGTGCTCTAACTTCTTATAAAGGTAATCATCCTTTTGATGAGCATCCTGCATCATGACTAGTTGCCTTCCAAGACATATATCACTCAGGGATTAGGATTTGAGCCAGTGAAATTTGGCAGGACACAGGTGTAGACTCTGTTGAACCATTCAGATTCCCATGCCCCAGACTTTGTATCTAAAGACTTAATCTTGGGCTGGCTTTCAGCCTCTGTAGCAGGGTAGGTAGACATTTATTACGGCCACCTAGAAAATGTCTCTAAGACCTTTTTCTCCCTTCTTGGGGACACTTTCGGCTCAAGTGCTCATTTTTCTATTTAGTTCAGTGTAGGGCTCTCCTTATGAACCTCTTTAAACTTTGCCTTCTCTGTCCAGAGCATTAACTTTCTCAAATTCATTCTGTCCCCATTTTCTTCCTTCCTCTCTTCTCTTCCGCCTCCTTTCCTCTTTCTCCTCTCTTCTTTTCTCCTTCTCCTCCTCCTGCCCCTCACACTCTCTCTTTCTCTCTCTCATTCTATCATGCCTTATTCCTATTTTGTTCCTCTGTTCTCTCCCAACTCCAGTTGAAAATTTCTGTTGCTTCTTCTTGTCAATGGAATATGGTTTAAACCCTTCATATGTGGTACGTAAGGGCCTTCTTGACTAGCTTTTTAAAGACCATGTCTTACCATTCTCTATGGATGCATCTAGATAGTGTTCCACATCTGTTCTCTAAGAGCCATGACTTTGCTTATATTGAACCATCGATGTGGATGCCCTTTCTTATAATATCCTCCTAGAAAATTCTTACTTATTCTTCAAGGTAACTAAGAAATGGCCCTTCTATGAACTCATTTCCTTTACCTTGTCATTCTTTTTGATTCCATCAGCAGTGTCTTTAGATGCCATGATTTCTGCTGTGAAATACATAAACAGAAAGGCCAACATACATTTAATAAAAATCCTATTCTGGAACAAGAGAATGGGAAGAAAAAGAAAGGAAGACTTACTTAGAGTCAAGAAATATAAGGAGTGCCAAGTACAACAAAAAGAAATCTGCATAGATCTGTGTTATAGTTAGTCAGCAGAAACAAAGAGACAAAGATATAGGAAAAACCCCAAGAGAAAAGACAGAATCCGGACTTTCTGACAGTAATGACAAAGAGCAGAAGGTGTGGGTTTGAATCTTCAAAGTCCTGAAGTAAATGAGAATTGGTTCAGAATTTCAAATTGGCTAGACAAAACTTTGGAAAAATACTTGAAATTCTACACTATGCCACCTTCTGAAATAACAAAGAATATGCCTATTTTAGCAAAAGAAATAACTTGAACCTAGAAGAAATTACCAAGATGAAAGAATAAATGTCACAATATTATAAATATATTATGTATTATGTATTACATATCACATATTACATGTCATGTATGTTAATATATATTAATTATATATCATACATTATATTACATATAATCTGTATTATATTATATTATATATTATATATTATATATTATATATTATATATTATATATTATATATGTGTGTTCGTATTTTAATTTTAAAAGATCATTCTAGAAGGAACTTTCCTACTAAAGATGATCTTGTTGACTTTTGCCAATGTCTGCAGATAATTTTAATGACCAAGAAGGAGGTATTATAGGCATCTCATGTGCAGAGCCCAGAGTTGTGGCTCTTTATCCTATAACACAAAGGGCATAGACTCAGTATTCCATAGTCACTGCCAATTCAATTCTTAGCTTCTTCGCCCCCTTGAGTTCTCTTCCTATGCGTTATAAGGAGGACTTACAATGGGCTTCCTCCTTCAAAGCATTTGTAAGTCTCTTCTCTCTCCTCTAGGGCTGTCCCTGATAAAATACATTCTTAACACATTTGCTCCCCTTCATCTTTGACCATGTCCTTTATCTCAACTGAATTGTAACTCATGCATGCGGGCATTTTCTTCTTCACTTATACCATCTTTAGTACTGTGAGTATTTTTGATCTGAATAATGATTAGCTTTTGGGATTGCTCTATCAGTCGTAGGATATTTGGATGTGTCTCTTGCTTGTTCACAGTCTATTTCAGATGTAACAGCTACAGCTAAAAATGTCTCTTGGCATTGCCAGATGTCCCCTCAGAGAGTAAAGTTATCTCAGTTGAGAACCACTGCCTTACACTCATTGGCCTTGGTCTTTGAATCTCTGCTTGATGAGAATGTTCTGGTAACTTACTCAATGAGAGTAGGTTCATGGGTTTTAATCAACTTGTACCCCATTTTAATAGATGTCTTTTGCAGATTGTGCCTGACAATCTGGAGGATGTTTTTCTTCCAGAGATAGAAATATTTTTTCCCTAGTGATGAAAGGCCTTGATTCTTGCCCTCTCTTGCCAGTCCCAGTTTATACTGTGAAATAATGTTATAAATCATATATCTTCTGCTGCTGGACTCTCTGCTTCTCTACATGAAAGAACAGGTGAGTACCTGCTCCTCCCAGCTTGTATTACCCTTCTCCAGCCTCCTGTGTCGCATCCTTTTCCCTTCACTGGTCTGTTAGAGTTGGGTTTTAGAAAGAGACCATTAGTGAACTACAGCATTGTGTATGGGCTTTCTGTGGTAAACCTCCCAGCCTGGAAAGGGTAGTGGCAGGGGCACAGAGTAGGGCCCTGGTGTGGCTTTGAAGTCTGAGGGCCTGTGGATGTTCTAGCTCTCTAACTGTACTGAAATGCTGATGGTAACGTCTAAAAAGTCCTAAAAACTTTCTTGCTCTTTCCAAGGGTAGAAAGCTGCTGGTTTAGGTGATTAACACCTGTAGCCTAACATTGGGGAATTAAGTAACGTGGCCTTTGTTCTATCTCAGTAGGTACTGAGCACTCTAACTTTTGGCCTGCTAGTAGGAAGTACCAGGAAGAAAAAGGGACACTTTGAAAAGTGATTATAGAGTTTATTACTAAGTTATAAAAAAGTCTCCTATGGTAAATGCGGAAAGATCCTAAGTGGGGAAAGGTAAACATTCTTCTAAGTGGGAAAAGGGAAAAAATTCTTCTTTAAGTGGGGAAAGGCAAAAATTTCTACTTTCTTTTTCTCATCTCTTTGTCTTCAGTACTTATACATCTTCCAGAATACGTGATTACATGTTAAAAAGTTCATCATATGTTCACACACAAATTCAAATCATAAATTGAAATAGAAGTTTACAACAGAAATGTTTACATGCATATACATTATCTGGCTAAACATCCATCACCTATATCAGCTCCACTGGTTCACTGAAAGTTTAAAAACCATAACTAAGTTATTAGTAAAGTTTTGTATAGATAAGGCCAGTCAATATTTTATCTTCTGTCCTAGCACCTATAATAGATAAATAAAAGGGAACTAATAGTTCCCTTTTTATGACATTTGGTTAATTGTTTTATAACCTCTTGAAATGTGCTCTGAAAGTCTGGTTACTATCTGAGATCAATTAACTGGTGACACATGGGAGACTGACAGAGTTCTTATTGCAGTTTTGACTATCAGAAAAGGACCTAATAGCAGTCCCACTGTAAAAGAGCTTAATAATCACAGATATAATTTTAGGAATTCTTACAGGATCATCATTAGGACTTAAGACGTCATCTATTTTTCTATATAGCATCACTGTAAGATAGTAGGTCTTTGTAGATCTGCAGAGATCTGCTCCAAAGGTGTGGGCTATTACCTAGTTATTATTATAAATGTTAAATAATAACAGAAAAAGCATTAGTAGCAGGCATCTTTCCTAAATGAATTCTCTTACAACCTTGCCCAATGAGAGTGAATCTGTTACAGAATATATTATAATCCAAAGCAGACCATCTCAGGAAGACCACCTGCTAGTTATTAGCTTGTCCTATAAAGGCTCCTGACAGCTTTCAAAGTATATTCCTCATCAATGGAAGGACATGAAGATGTGAGATGCCTGCTCTTTGTTTCATTTACCTTGTGCACTTAACATCTAGGCAGAGCTCTTGTATCTTGTTACAAGATGGAAAATACTTATCCTCCCTTTGCTTACCTAGTGGGGCTCTCTGATACAGAAATGTGTGTGAGCTCTGAATTTGTGAGCTGTGCCTACTGGTGGTGTTGCAATGAGTTTGTCTGGGAGTATAGAGTATCTTGTAACAAGTGCTCATTTAATAGCACGAATTCAGTATCTTTCAACAAATTGTGACCAGATACTTTCAGGACTGATGCCAAAGGAAACATGGAGAAGCTAAATTTTCAGAGGCTGAATGCCACTAATAATGACCCTGCAACTTGAGCTACTGATAATATGCAGAGTAATCTGACCTTGTTAAAGATCTGTGTGATACAAATTGGGGTCTGCCTATGCTTTAGAACTAAGAGAATACAAATGTTCACTCAACAGGAGAWTTAGCTCTGAGAAGTAAAACACTGAGTTTTGTTCAAGTTTCCTGTTTCCCTAAATTTGACTCATCTTTTCAGAATTCAAGAGTAACTATGTCACTCAGTTATCCAGTCTAGCACAATCTCGTTACTTTCTTGTCCTTGTATGGTGGTTATCTTGTCTTAGAAGGTTGAGAACAACCATGAATGTAGGAACAATTAATGGCACAAGAGGACCAAGTCAATTAAAGAATATGGCTGTGAAGCCAATTGGGAATTAGGCTAAGAAACTGAAAATCTTGAATTAAAACTGCCTTAGGATGATATGTCTCAGAATACAACATTAAGATGCCACATAAGAGTTATCCATTCACTCAGCTATCTGAACTCTCACTGTAGAGGAATTTTCATCCAGCAACAACATGGCTGCTCTTATCACATCCAACAATGTTCTGGGTCTGTGTGATCCAGTTGGAATGCAGACATGCCACACAGCTTTAGTCCCTCTGCCCTCTGGCTGTAATACAGACACATCCTTACAGTACACATCTTTAATCCCAAACAATGACATCTAATTGAGGGATAGGCAAAGTGAAGAATCAGAGAAAAAAATTGACAGAATGAGTCAGAGATAGAATATGCGCAACTCTCATGTGAACAGCTAAAGAGCATCTCAGAGAGAGAGAGAGAGAGAGAGAGAGAGAGAGAGAGAGAGAGAGAGAGCGAGAGAGCGAGAGAGAGAGGTTCAGGCAGCTGATGAGTTTAGCTGAATGGAATTGAGATTGGTGTAGTCAGTTGAGAGCCAGTTGGGGGTCAGCACAATGCAGTTGAGTTGAATTCATGAGTCCATGCAGTTCATTACACATCAGCAATTGAAGCCAGAGAATATGGAGGAGCCAGAAGATTAGAACAAATTGCCAGAGTTAGTTTGGTGCCAAGCAGAGCAATTTAATGAGAAGCGGAGAGAAGTCAGATTCAATCAGTCCCTTTGGGGAGAAGTTTGAGCCAGAACAGCTGAGTTGAACCAGCCAGCCAGAGTTCAGAAAGAACTAGGAAGGAGTGAGCTTATTTAGCAGTAAGCCTCGGAGATGACAATTATATAAGGCAAATAAAGGAGACATTTACATTCACCATTCAAAATGTGGTTCATTGGCAATAAGAGGGCTTGAGTTAGAGACAGCTTTAGTAACATTTGGGAACAATGGTCTGTGGTTTGTGAGTGAATGGATGCCGTAAGTGCTTTCCAGTATAATTAAACCCAGAGCTCCTTTCTGCTGCCATGATAAACACCACAGCCAAGAACAACTTCTTCATCACACTCCCAATTAACAACCAAACAATGGGAATGGGTGCCGTGGGTACACCATCTGTAACACTCAGGATCGGATTAGGGCTCATGTACATGAATTTGGACATTGATTTATCATTAAAATAGCTGGCGCCTTTAAAACAAAATTGAAGCTCTGTGGTTTGAACAAGGAATTCTCACACTTTATCGAGAACACAGTAAACTGGAGATTCTGTTGAGCTGCAGACCCTCCTTCAGTTGGCACGGGGAGTTGGTGGTGACAGTCTTTTCTCAAGTGATGCCTGTGCTTCTGGGCTCAGGACTTGGAACTTATACAAGACATGAATTTAAAATCTTATGTCAAAGCTTGTAAGATGTCCAATAGGCAGGTGTTATAAAAGATAAGAGTGATCTTAAAGGGCTTGGGCAATGTTATCTTTATCAAAACATTGCCTCTGAGTTCTTAAAGCAGCATTCCAGAAAGGACATTTGTTCCATCCAACAGTTGTGAGTGGAAAGTCTTCTCATACCCTGTCACCGGGAGATCGCTGATTCAGGAGATATACACTCTGACTCCCACATAGACATTGTTTAGACAATGAAACAAAATGCCAACAGCCATGACACTGACTCAAGAGGGATCTTAATTGTCTTAGCTCTGCTCCCCTAGAAACAGAGTCTGAGTCACAGATATATAAGCATGAAGTTTACTGACATAGTTCTTGGGAGCAGTCAGTGTGTCTGTGTGCACAGATAGGAGGGTAAAGGAAGATGCCTGGATAAAGGGAAGTTTTGAAAAATGGTGCTGCACAAGGAGGACCTCAGACAATTGCAAGGGAGATCTGGAATTTGGACCTTCTCCAAGATGGCCCATAGCAAGGCAATCGTGCCTTCCCATGGTTGCCTGAATTTGAGCTACTACAGGGAAGGGGGCATGGCCTTGAAATTTTTTCTCCGTGTGGACAATTCTTCAAGAGAGAATTAGCTGAAAGCCAGCATTGCCAACATCCAGAACAGCTGGCAGATGCAATCTGTCACATCGGGTGGTTAGCATGGAGCAGTTAAGAGGGTGTAAACGGGAGTACAAATTGGAGGACACAGAGGGATTCTTAGTGATGCCACAAACATGAGAAGCTCTGCAGGCCTTTGAGATGGGGGGTGGGGGAGAGGGGGTGGGGTGGTGATTGGCAACTTGTATGTTGAAGTGCTGAGTTGAAGTAGGATGAGGCTTTTGAAAATTTTTAAAATTACATGTTATCTCTATCTATCTATCTATATCTATCTATCTATCTATCTATCTATCTATCTATCTATCTATGTGTCTGTCTATTAATTGTATATGTGTGTGTCTATGTTTATGAACGTATGAGCAAGCATGTGAGTGCATGTTTGTGTGTGCCATATCATATGGGTAGAGGTAAGAGGGCAACTCATTGTAGGCATTTCTTCCCATCATGTGGAACCCAAGACTAGAACTCAGATCACCAAGCTACCAAGCTTGGCTGCAAGTACCTTTACAGGTGAGCCATCTCACCAACCCCTTGGGCTAAGAGTTTTGAGATCTGGTTTATCAGAATTCAGTTAGTGGGATCGTGGCAAGTGATTTTCCCAGTCCAGACCAATCACAGAATCATAGGGAGCTCCGAGGTTTGTGGAGGAAAAGGCCCACACTCTGGGGCTGTTGCCTAATGATCAGGAACTGACGAATGTGTTATGGGCTGACTGCCCCCAGAATAGCTGTAGCCATGTTGTTCCATGCCTGTCAGTTATCTTGTATTGTTGCTGTAACATGCCTGCCAACTAGTCACACAGAGAAGTGACTTGGCTCAGAGCAAGGACATACTGACCACATACCCTGTTTTGTTCTATATATTCTGAATGTTCTGTATGAGGTTTGCTAATCTTAAGGAATTCTACAAAGTTTTATATAGGACCCATCAAAGCAAAGGCCAATATGAACTGTTACGCCTTAAAGATCTTGAGCCAGAGCTGACCACTAGGCTGCACTTTCTGCACCCATGGGAAGATAATTCTGAGCTATGTCCCTGGTCTGATCGGTATTAGGATGTGTGTTAGATAAACTGTTCTTGCTTAGCTAAGATCAGTGTTGATATAATTTGTGTGGTGATTCCTGAGCCCAACAGGACGCCCGGATTCTCATTCAGTTTCTAGTTTTCTCATTCAAAAGGTTGGAAAACACCTTCTGGTCACTTTGCCCCTATCTCTGTAGAAACTACACTTTTTTATCTTTATCAGACAAGGAATAATAGAAATGACTTAGGATCATCATTGTATAATGGGGTTGTTAGTTCTGTTTCTTATTCCAGGTTCTGTGACACCTTTAAATCTCACTGTTTATTCGTTCTGGGTATATTTGAGTGATCCAAAGACATGGCGTCTTTCTTTATGGATTAACAAGGAAGCAGACTAGCAGAGAAGATAAGTATTAAATAATCACACGAATAAGAAAATCTACGTAGTTCGATACAGGCAAAAATCACTTGCAGGTAGACCATAAAGGAGGAACTAATTTGGCCTGGGGATGTGGGAAGAGACTGAAGGAATGACAACAGGTTCAGAGAGAGCTGAAGGGTGTCTTAGAGCCTATGGAAATTTAGCGAAAATGTGGAATAGAAAAACCAAAGAGCTGGCTGTTGTCCTCAGATCTGATGTCCACCATGTTGCTTTTATATAAAGGATGTGACTCTTGTCCCAGTTTCTCCATCAGTACAATGGTGTTATGAGGCTTAAAGGAGAGAAAATTAGACAGGTGTGCATTTGAAGTCAGGAACCCCAAGTGAACGCTGTTATCCTAGTAGTTAGGCCACTCTGTGTGGGGGAAACTCTACTAACAGGTCAACGTCTACCATGACCAGATAGCTTCTCTGAGCTCAGAGTTAAATGGGGGGCTCCCTTTCCAGTAGGGCTTCCCCTTCTCTAACCTTGTCTGGGGATCCTCAACCACACACCCCCTACCTGGGGAAGGTCCTTGGCAGCCCCACAAGTTCAACTTCCTCTTTTCTCCCCATAAGAACCTGCCCAGCAAGTACCTGGAATTCCTGGAATGCCTCTCCAGGCAAATGTATTCCCAAAAGTTTAAAACTCATTTAACTCTGAAACTTCTTCCTACTCTCCAAAGTCCATATATAGCCCTGATTCACCCTGAATAAAGCGTATGTGTACAAGCCCACCGTGAATAAAGGTATGTGCACCAGCTAAGATTGTCTACGAGAGCTGGTTCATTCAAGATCCTCAGAGAAGGCCTGTCTAACACTAAGACCCCTCTCCAACTCGCTCCCAGCTGGACCTGGACCCTGCAGAACTCATCCATTCTAGACTCTGCTACATCCTTCTAGCCCAGTGTGCAGCAGGATCTGCACACCCTGAGAAGGAGGAGGCAGAGGACTCAGAACCGCAGTTGGTCCCCCCAAAACACATACCACAGCTGGCACTTGGAAAGTGGGACACGCCAGCTGCTTCATACCACAATACTACTGACGTCATCATCTCTGCCTTCTAACTCCCGGGCTGAGCTTGTGGGCTGACCTCTAGTTAGTGTCCGAATGCTGGGCAATTGTTTTTCTTGCCTTCTTGTATTCAATTTTTTTTTTTTAGATCAACAACTAAATAAAAAAGATACTTTAATGTTTGGTTCTACTCCTCCTCCTCCTCCTCTTTTCCTTCTCTCTTGTATTTACATATACTGGAAAAGATACTTCAGGAAGTAATCTCAATCCTTATTTGTCAGATGTGCAGATAGTTTTTAATCTATTCAATTATATTTTAAGGATTGGACTAGTCAGGATGCATTAATGTGATGCCCACTAATGAGCTGCAGCTTGTACTTTAAATATTGATCTACATAAGATAGGGCTTAAAACATAGCACCTCCTTCTGAAGATATGCAGGAACCTCAGAAGCAAGTCTCTAATATGCGTGGAAGCTCCACTGTATAAGAAATGATTTCTTCTTGAAGATAGATTATTAACTACATCAAAAACATCTATTACGCCCATAGCAATGAAGCAGTTTCCTCACATCCCAAAGCTGCTCAAAGGGTCTGTGTACACGATGTTTTCATGGGTTGAAGTGGACAAATACCTGTGCTGAAAGATCCTGTCCGGTTAACTGCTATCATGATAAATCTGCCTACCAAAGATTATGGTTTGGATATTAAATATTCCCCCCAACCTCATACGTTGAAAGCTTGGTTTCCAGTTGTAGAATGGTAAGCCTATTAGGAATCTGTTGTCATCGTAGGTCTGTTGTGGGTTGGTGAAACGGGATCCCAGGTTTCTTCTCTCTTTTGCTTCCTAGCAACCGTGATGTTAGCAGAATTTCTCTCCCATGCTCTCCCACTTGATGGTCCATCTCACCGTGGGACGAAAGGGATGAAGTCGGCTAACCATGGTATGAAACCTCTAACTTTCCTCTTTTGACATTGTTTGGCTCAGGCATTTCTGTTTCAGTGACAGGAGACGGATGAACACATTAAACGCCGAATTTCAGTGGTATAGGACACTAAGCATCCACACGAATTTCCAGACTCAGAGGAGGGTTGGCTGTGTGGTTCTGCTTTCAAGCTGGTTGATGTCGGCTGACTCAGACCAATTCCAACTAGAACAACAGGGATGATTCATCCCTGTTCTATAGTTTCATCGTCCAGCAAGTAAGTTCTTGAACGTCCTCATGATAGTGACAGAGAGTAAGAGAAGAGGTCAGGCTAATCATGCGGACACCAAACAGTCTGGCAACAGATTTGCTAATTAATGTTCTGTCAGCTGAAGCTACATGGCAGGGATGAACCCAGAGTTTAAATACGGATGGACAGTCTTACAGCTGTCAGTGCAGACACGGGGCCACCAGATATGGAACTGGGGATGTCGAATAAACAGGAGGAATGATACAATCTGCTACATCTGTCTTATGCTCAGTCTACTGACCCAAAGCAAGTATTCAGCTAAGTCTCAAATCAAAGACCTTGGGGCTGCTGGGCCAGACGTGTTTATCTGAAAGAGATTCCTGGTCCCCTCCCCATTCCTTACTTAGAGGACTTTCCTTCTCTCTGTCCCTACCCAAACTTTCTTATAAAACCCTGTCCTCCTAGTGTAGACCATTTAAAAAAGTAGATGCCTGTGGGTTGTCTTTCTGTCAATGTATGAGGTGGGCTGGGCCTACCTGCATCCTAGCTGTGGATATAATGTACATTAAGTCTTAACACAACAGTTACTTTACTCTCATGTTCTGTACTAGAAGAGATTTGTCATAGCCTTGGGGGCATTTTGAGTTGATTCATGATGTTATGCATATAAGAGGGCGGGGTCAGTTAGTGAGTAAAGCTACCCCTGGTAGATATAAAACTAGTGTTTTTTGTCTCGACTTTTTCCCTAAGAGTTTGCTCTGGGTCTCTAGCTATCTCTTGGACTCTCTGCTGTATCATCTCATAGGCTTGTCTGTTTCTGTATTCTCTGTTTCTTCTGCAGCATCACCGCCTATCCTCCTCTGACACAGGGAGCAGAGTCACCTTTAACCCTCTGCTTCCACAGTCATCCTCTATCGCCCCTGAATCACGACTGGCCCCATTATCCAACCAGACGGTGACATCGCAGGTTCTCTGCTAGGGACTGTGACTGTGACTAAGGCATAACTCTCTTTGAAGCTCAGCATCAAGCTGAGGAGGTGAATTGTAATCACATAACTCAATGTGATGCAGGGCTGTGAGCAAAGTGTTCTCTTCTAGCCCTGTTCTTATCTCATTGCTCATCCGTTCCTGCTCACTCTGCCCCCAGACAGGTCCTTTACATCCTTCCTTTTTTCTTCACTCCCATGCTACTGCCCCTGTGGTGGTTCAAGGCTTATCACTCCTGCCTCAGTAGGACAGAAGCCCTCTACCTGGTTTCTCTGCTTTTGCTCATTTCTCAATCTGTCCTCTCACCGGACCCAAATGTTCTCTGTTATCATAGTCTAAAGCATCGATCTAAATCTGCTCTTTCTTGGCTTAGAGACAGTCATTGGGATGGAAAGTTTTTCAGTAGGTTATTCATGCAACTGCCAAGTGGCCTAGCCATTCTACTTCTGAGTGTAAATCGCAAAAATTCAGAGAAAATACTGAACACTTGCAAGAAATGTCTATAGCCACCACTATTCATAACAACCAAAGAGCAGGCACAGCACAAGGCTGTCAACTGCTTAGTGAACAAATGAAGTGTTACATGTCTGTACAGTGATAATTTTATTCAGTCAATAAAGGCATAGTGCTAGTTGTAGAGGCACATGCCTATAATCTCAACACTGGGGAGGCTGAGGCAAGGGGATTTCTGTGAATTCAAGGCTAGTCTGGGCTTCACAGAGACAGCTTATCTAAAAAACCCACAATGTAGACTAAATAACTCTATGTTCTGCAACATGGGTGAGCCTGGAAAATGTTATTAAATGAAAGAAGCTATCCGTGAAAGTTAATGCAGTGTTTGATTCCATTTACATGCCGTTTCTAGAATTGGGAAAGACAGCAAAATTGTGGTCCCTGGGGGAGAATGAGGAGTGACTGTTCAGTGTGTCTTGAGATGATGAAAATATTTTAGCATTAGATGATCTGGATAGTGATGATAATTTTACAATCATACATACATACATACATACATACATACATACATACATACACACATACATATATTATGATTATACTCATACACACAGGCACACACACACACAAGTCACCATATCTATGAGGATTCTCTAGAGGAATAGAACCAATAGACTATCTTGGTGCTCTGACAGGATTTACTCGTATGATTTGCAACTGATTGAGGCTGTGGAGTCCAGCAATGGGCATCTGCATGCTGGAGAGGCTGAGAACCGGGTCCATGATGCTGGTTCTCATCAGCTTCAGTCGGGAGCTGAAAGTGTGCAGGATTCCTTGAGGCTTTGGTCTTCAGTCCACACTGGAACCTGAGGAAAGCTGGGTTCCGATGTCAGCGAAGGACAGGTAGCAACAGCAGCCAGCCATAACAGAGAGACTATTCACCAGCAAGAACGAAGGCCCACAGGCAAGCAGTATGACTGTGCTTTGGGCATCTTGATATCTAGGTCACCACCAGGAGCCATCCAGTCTAGACCTTAATTCTCCCCATGATGTTGATTCATCCTGAAAGTGCCCTCACAGACCTACTTAGAGGTATCGATTTTTCCCCGAGTCTGTACTTCATGAGCATTGACTTTGAGATCCTCCTGATCTGCCCTCACCTGTCTGATTAACTCTGCAGCCCCCAAACATCCTAGGTTCTAGGTCTCTCTGTGGCACTATTATCATCCTATGCTTATGTCAGACTCAACCCTGCCTGCAGTGTCACATTCTGCTTGGTAGAGTCACATCTGATTTGGTTGCCAGTGCCTCTGTGAGAGCCCTCCCCCCCCCCCCCCCCCCCCCCCCCCCCGTGCACCTCACACTCTGTACCCTGTCATCCCATGACACCCACTTTAGTATCACAGCTAATCCCTGCTGACTAGATGTCTTGACTGTACATGATGATGAGATTATACAGTGTCTGGTTTGAATCTGGATCCTCATGTTCTTGTGCTGCATAATAGTTGGTCAATAATTAATTCCTGGATTTATGGCTTGATTTAAATCTTGGTTTAAATCCAGGCTTTAAACAAAAGCCATATACCAACTCTTTCATTTACAAATCCTGTAACAACCATTGCACTTTGGTTATGATCTCTTTTATTTATTGTAGTTGAATTAGTTGATCATGTTGGTCTCAACAGACTTCTTTGTAGCTTACTAGCACCTACTCACCTCGAATGTTTGTCTTCTTGGCAGTTGGAGCACTCACCTTGATTTGCCTTGCTCTCAAGTTTACTGGTACTGTAACTGGTGCCTTCCTGCCTCCCTTCCTGATTGTGGGATCTTGGAGTAATAGTTTGCAAAGGCGTTTTAAGTGGTCAAGCACTAGGGCATCCATACTAATTGTTCCCACTTAGTCTCACATCAGGGCTTCTTGTGTTAGCATCTTTATAACCTTATTGTTATTTTCTCAAGTGTTAAGATAGATTTTTCTTATTAAAATAAATGCATTCATGGAACTTGGGAAATGCTCAATGGGAAATTGTTTAAATATGGAGACCTTAATTTGGATCTTTAGCCTCACGTAAGACTGTGCATAGTGACTCCTGTCTGTAATCTCAGTGCTGGCGGCAGTGTGGGTAGGAGGAGACAGGGAGATCACAGGGGCTTCCTGCCCAGTTTAGCCCAGGTTTAGTGAAGAGACTTTGTTTCAAACAAATAGGCGGAAGGTGATGGGAAAAGACACCTGACAGCCATCTTTGGCCTACATGTGTGCATGCACATGCATGCACATGCACGCGCGCACTCACACACAGACACACACACACACACACACACACACACACACACACACACACACACACACGTTCACACCACAATGCAACCATGAAATTTTAGTGGTCATGTTTAAGTGGCCTCACACTACCCATCCACACTGCTTTCACTGAGCTTCAATACAGTGAAGGATGCTAACGAAAATGTTTGCAATGCTGCTCCTCAGCTAATCTTAGAAGGGTCGTGGTCGCAGTACTGTGACCCTGCAATATGCTATGGTCTGGAGCATTTCCACATTAAATGGTATATTAGCAATGATCGGGGGTGAGACTGACGTTAGCATTTAGATTTGTGCATGGACCATTATTTTACAATGTTACTTGTGAGGCAACACACGTTGCCCGGGGGAGGGGGTGGGCACATAGGAGGAACAAGAATGATGTGACAAATTTCTGCCCACTCCACCCAGTATCTAAGTTTTTTTTTTATTTTTTTTTTAGAACTACCACCTCTTGAAAGATTTAGTCATTTCCTGAGAAATACCATCAAGTCCCATCTCAGAACAGTAAATAATGAACTGGAAAAAAAATCCAAGTTATCTGTTTTGTTTTGATATTTATCTTCTCAGACATTCTAAATACATGCAGGGTATATATTTAGATAGTCATGCAATCATTGTGTTGTTGTTGTTGTTTTGTAAGAATTCAGGATACTACACAATGTAAAAACTCTCAGAAGAGCACTGGCACATACTATAATTGCTATAACTTTATCACCATAGATCTTAACGAGTTCATTTCTCGAACACCTCCTATGTGCATGGCATTGTGTGGATATTTGGAGAGACAGAAATGTAGGACTCCTGGTCCTTTTGGCACATACATCAGAGAAGACAGTTACATAAATAGTTGTGATTCAACACGTATGATTCACTGTGACTTGGTAGTAAGTATGCATCCCCTGTCACCCCCTCCGTCCTTTCCCTTCTCTGGTTCATGCCTACTGTCTTAGTTAGGGTTTCCATTGCTCTGAAGAGACACCATGACCAAGGCAACTCTTATAAGGACAATATTTAACTGGGGATGGCTTACAGGTTCAGAGGTTCAGTCCATTTTCAACAAAGCGGGAGTATTACAGCATTCAGGCAGACATGAGGCTGGAGGAGCTCAAAGTTCCACATCTTGATCTGAAGGCACACAGGAGAAGACTGGCTTCCAGGCAGGTAGGAGGAGGGTCTCTTAAAGCCCGCCCCCACAGTGACACACTTCCTCCAACAAGGCCACACCTCCTCCAACAAGGCCACACTTCCTCCAACAAGGCCACACCTCCACATAGTGCCACTCCATGGGCCAAGCCGCCACACCTATCCTTCACGGTAGTAGCCCTGGCTCTTTGGTCTCTTTAGGGACTTTACTTTTATAAGTTGTTTTCCTCTCCTGCTTCCTTCCTTTATCACCAGCAGTCACTCAGGTTCTACTGCTGATCAACCAGTAAGATACAATGCTCAATCTATAACTATGATAAATGAATACTTAACCAACGTGAAATGCAGAATTGCCTCCAGATAGAACCCTCTACCCTTTTCTTTATATTCAAGTTCTGTCACAGAGAAGTAGCCATCTTTACCTTTCTGTCTCTTATTCATCCCCTCCTCTGCACTCAGCCCCTCCCTTATGGAAGACAGTAGCTCTTACATGGGATGTGGTCACAGGAGGTCACAGACGACCTCCTAATTGCCAACCCCAAAAGATTGCTTGCCATTCTTGCCTTCTCCCGCTTTCCAATTGGTATTTATTTTTTAAGCAACTATTTTTTATTTTATTTTTTTAATTTGGTTTTTTTCGAGACAGGGTTTCTCTGTGTAGCCCTGGCTGTCCTGGAACTCACTCTGTAGACCAGGCTGGCCTCGAACTCAGAAATCTGCCTGCCTCTGCCTCCCAAGTGCTGGGATTACAGGCGTGCACCACCACGCCCGGCCTATTTTTTATTTTTAAAATTACATATGTATGGGTGGGCCTGTGCCCAAGTACAGGTGCTTGAGGTAGCAAGAGACAGTGGGTCTCCTAGAGCAAAAGTAACGGGTGGTTTTAAGCTGCCCAGTATGGGTGTTGGGAAGTGAACCCAGGTCTTCCGGAAGAGCAGTCCTTGCTCTTAACCACTGAGCCAACTTTTCAGACCCTCTGATAGGTATGTCAACTCTTGGGAGATTCTTCCTTAAAGCTCCTCAGCTTCGTGTTAAGCCTCATTTTTCTGGTCTACCTCTTTCGTCCTTTACTAACTCCTTTCCACATGTCCTTTAATGTCAGGAAATTCAGCGTACATGCTTACTCTTTTCTTTTGCTTTCTCCACTCTTTCTGTCTTGTCTGCTAACCCAGGTTCACCAGCGATCTGCACACTGTACTTTTGGCTCAAATATTTCATTTGATTTTCTAATTTTTTTTCTGACTTCTTCCCAGATGCTCCGTCTTGGTGTCTCATATACACACCAATTCCAGTTAACCAAAATTTGACTCCATTTTCTTTTCGGTCCCCTTTGTATTTTCTGTCTTTGTGAATGTACCCTGTTGCCCAAGACAGAAGCCTAGGATAGCTGTAGTTTTTCCTCTGACCTATTCATCATATTGAAATGATATTGAAGGGCCCCATCCCTTTATCCCCATCATGACCACCCTTTCAGTGGTTCAAAGCATCCACAACTTCACGTAGGCCAAGACTTGATTCTTGGTTTCCTTGGAGTCTGTTCTAGCTATTCTCCACATGACTGCTGGATAAATCTCAATAACTTATGTTATTTCATTTTAGAAAACTTTTTGTGGTTATACATTGTGTTGTGCAGAGAATCAAGTCCCATCTCTCTAGTTTTTCTGGTTGGCCTCTGCCTACCTCTTTCCAGTTCTATATCTGATATACCTACTCTAATTGTCTCAATCCTAAAATTAGCCTGATTCTTAAGACCTTGAGCAATGTAAAACAACAATTATGACCTTATGGAAATCCTTGTACTTACAGAGGGGAATGGCTACTGGAGACTTTGCGTCAGAGAAAGCTGAATTCCACATTGGAAGGAACCTTTGAAGGCTACTGAGTCTAACTCAGCTAGCCCGTTAATCTCTGAACACAACCTGCTGGCCTATGTGCTGCTCTTTGTTCTCACTGTTGAAATAGGAGCAGTATTAACTTCCATGCCGGTTATTGTGAAGTCTAAAGTAACCACCAAATCTGTCAAGAAAGATTGTCTCATTTCCCCAGATACATTCTTTTCCTATTATGATTTCTGCCATTTTCCCGAGGGTCCTTATCTATACATATTTTATACTTTCTGCCCAACTTAAATCGAGTTTCCACTTCCTTAAAAATTTTGTATTTTAATATAAGAGAGAAAATAAATTCAGTGCTCTAAAGCATCCTATTATGCAGGAAAGATCAGAAATGTCAGGAGGCCCTCGTGGCAGTCAGAAACTGAAGAATGAACGGGTTCTGGGTTGAGGATAGGCACTCCAGACACTTGGTCCATCCCCTTCCTTCAGTCTCCAGCACATCTGCTGCAAAATGCTCCGATCCAGCGTGTAGAGCTCACAGAAAGCACCCTGGCCTCTGAGTCACCTACCCTGGGTCTTGGCTCATTCAGGCTCAGAGTAAGACTGACATTGAACTGTTCTTGGACGTGTGTTGGTAGTGCAGATGGTGGCCTGGGTGTAATGCTCAGCATGTGGCCAGTGCCTGGAGCAGATGGCAATCTCTCTCTTTTTTCCCTCTCTACCAGCTGACACTTGACTCTTCCTGAATAGAGGAGCATGGAGACAGCAAGGTATCCAGACGCCACCCGCAGAGTTGTGTACCAGCCACCTGACTGTCCTCATGGGAACTGCAGCTAGCATGCATCTATAGGTGCAAGTTCAGAATTTCGTTTTTCTTAAGTGAGACATGGTGTTCTCTGAAACCTTATGATTCAGTGATGATTACCCCTTCGTCATTCTGAAGAGTTGACAATGTGTTTTTTTCACATATCCAATCCTCTCTGCTGTTCATTTTGACCCTGTGTAAGTAATGTATTAGTTTCTAGGCCTGCCGTGACAAGCTCCTGCAAGTGTAGCAGCATAATATAATATAAGCTTATTTTTTCCACACTTCTAGAGGGCAGACATTTGAAAGGAAGGGGTGGGGGTGGGGGAAGAAAGCTTTCTTTCCTCTTCGAGCTCTGGTGTCTCACTTTGTGATAGTATTAACTCTTTTTACCTTGTCTTCGTGTGGTCTTCTCTGTATATTTTTCCCTTTTCTATTTCAAGGGTGCTCGTTTTGGAGCTAGAGTGATCTCACCGCAAGATCTGTAACCTTAATTAAACCTTCAAAGGCCCTTATTCCAATAAGAGCAATTTTTTTGTATGTGGGAGAAGGAATACGCTTCAGCTCACCACAAATAGGTGTTAGTTTCCTTGTTGGAGGATGTGTAAACCTAGGATAGCCCAGGCAATCCTCCTGTTTTGCCTCCTCAGAATTCGGGTTATAGCTGTTTTAGGTAGGTTTCGAGGGACTGAACTCAAGACCTCATGCTGGTACAACAGGGGCCGTAGCCTTGGACGTTGACTTTAGTCTATGTATTTAGTAAGCACTTGCTGTGTGCCTTGTGAGCTGGAAATATATTTGTCAAACTATGAATGGTCTAAACTGGGATTATTTTATTATCATGACTGAGGCTAGAGCCCCAGGAGAAACTGAGTCTTGCCTCAGTCATGTCATTTTCGTTACCTTTCTCCTTGTACATTGATCAGGAGAGACACTGAATCTGAGATACAGGCTGAGGTTGTGCTATGCCTTTTAAAACCCAATCCATGATGGAATATTCTAGCATCCAATTGTCTTAGACTCCTTCCCAGGGACTGTCCAGGTCCTTTCCCAGAGTCCTAAAGCTCTCCTTTCCTTTTTGCCTCTATATGAAGGCTTTCTTTCCGGTCCACTGTGCCAGTTTGTTTTCTGAACAATTTCCTTTTAATTTCTTTTTATTCACTTCGACATTTTATTATGAAATATTTTAGATAAATCAAGACTATTAAAATCAGAATATCGTCCAAATTGAATAATGCTCTCCTATGCACTTTCTGTCCCGGCTATAAGCAAACCCAATTCAAGTAAAACTGAAGTCTCAGCTCAGACAAAACATTAAGTATCACCGGAGGTGTGCTGGTCCAGGTGGAGAGGGCATAATTGTGGCAACAATTGCTAGTGCCTTTGATGTCTGACCACACCATACCTTCTCAGTGGAGAAACAAGGCTTCCCTGGCAAAGGTCAGAGAAAAGGCAGGTAAAGAATTCAAGAAAATTCTCTACCTGAAACATCTGTGTGAAAGTTTAGAGGTGTCTGGAGATGTGAGGACAGGGTGTAAGAGCTAGCCTCTGGCTGTAGGTGGTACTGTAGTCCAAGAAAAGCACAGCTGGGCTTCCTGCTTAGCCTGCAGAGGTCTCAGTCCCTTCTGGAACCTTCTTTTTAATTTCTCCTGTATTCAGACACTAGACAAAGAAGGAGGGGTGGTTCTGGATATGTCCTGGACACCAAGCCTGGGCCAGGCCTGATGTTAACCTGTGCACTCCTAGCTCATGATAACAAGTTTCCACACCAGCAGGAGAGTAGAGAGCTCCTGCTTGGTTCACAGTGTTCAGAGCACAGCATGAATCCCATGCATGTTTGTCCAGTGAATCAATGCTGAGTCCCACTGAGTCATCAGAGCAGCCTTTTGAGAAGCCATGCTAGGCACTGAGTTTCCCCTTATAGATGAGAAATACATACGCATGAGTCTCAGTGAGTGTACCGGCTGGTTTTGTGTGTCAACTTGACACAGGCTGGAGTTATCACAGAGAAAGGAGCTTCAGTTGGGGAAGCGCCACCATGAGATCCATCTGTGGGGCATTTTCTCAACTAGTGATCAAGCGGGGAGGACCCCTTGTGGGTGGTGCCATCCGCGGGCTGATATTCTTGGGTTCTGTAAGAGCAGGCTGAGCAAGCCAGGGGAAGCAAGCCAGTAAGAAACATCCCTCCATGGCCTCTGCATCAGCTCCTGCTTCCTGACCTGCTTGAGCTCCAGTCCTGACTTCCTTTGGTG
>BDUI01000021.1:961978-1020413 GCA_002335545.1 Apodemus speciosus
CCAACCCCCCCCCCCCAAAATAGGAAAACACGCAAACGCACACGGTCACTTCACACTGATCCATAAGTCCCTCCCCCAGGGGGTATCTGTTATATGGTTGAACATCCAGTTGCCCAGCCCCGTTGTGCATCATGCCTTTTCTTCTTCCACAGGTTCGTATAGGAGCTACTGATAGTGTACAGTGTACTTCAGCGTTAGCTCACAGGACTTCATGTGGGGCTTTATTGTAGATCATGTGGGCTTTTGGGAACTGGTCTTGAATTTGGTCTCCATTTATAAGGATAAAGGATGCCCTTTCATCCACCCATAAATCTCCCTTACAGCAATGGAGTGCATGCCAGGTCCACCCAAAAGCTGCGCCGCAAGAGCCAGGGCCATATCTGATTGACAGTCTTCTGAGGATACCTTAGCTGTGGGATGCATTTAAACTGTGGGAAGTCCCCTGACAACCATGCTGGCCAGGGTGATTACCAGTAACCACTGTCCATATGCTTCCTTGAGATAGCACTTAACCAAATGTGGTTTAGATCCAGGAGTTCCCAAATGTAAAACTCATACTATTGGTCACTGTTATTTGAGGATAATCGGTGAGTCAGGCGGCTGTCGTTGACTGGGGATGAGTTCATGGAAGTGCTTGCTTGATTATGCGATCATAATCATAGCTATTAGGTTTTGTATACAGAAAGTAGTCTATCTGGCAGGAACACACATTAAAGTGAGTAAAAAAATGTCAAATTGCCTCATGTTAAGAAAGAAATATACTGAGACAGAATAAAAGTTTGGTAAAACCTTTAGTTTCCTTAAAACTAGAACTATGTTTTTTTTTTAACGTCTTGAAGAAATAGCAAAGTAAACCCTTTTAGAGGAAGACTGCTAGAAAGTTAGATTCTCTCGGTTTCTTGCTTAAGTCCTGCTTGATAAATGATTTTCCCAGAGAATCATAGATAAATCTAAATAGACCATACTTAATACATATTATACATTAACCAACCACTTCTGGTACCATTTTTATTGCATGAATGTGATTCACATAATGGAGTTATATGACAAAATGATAATAGGAGATGTTCAGACTTCTATTTAAATAATTTTTAAAAGGTTTATTTATTATTATTATATGTAAGTACACTGTWGCTGTCTTCAGACACACCAGAAGAGGGCGTCAATATGTACTACTTGGGGTTTTCTGGAATTATAGGGAAAACAGGAGTCTTAATGTAGAACTCACTGGAGAATAGCTCTCAATATGGCATGGTGGTCTGGATGTATTATTCCAACTACTCAGGAACACAGGAATATTGCTTCAGCCCAGGAGTTTGGAGCCAGATATGGAAACATACCTAGACCCTAACTAAAATGAATAAATGAAACTATTAAAAATTAAAATCTGAGAATATCCCTTTTCCCTTCTTTTCTCTACCAAGCTGAGGTCTTATCCTGGAGGGACTATTGTTTAGTTCTCAGTTTTGTAATGTATGTATTTCTTAATCATGGTAGGAGGAGCCAAGGTGAGAGAGGGGTCACAAACTCTTACGCCATAGTTCCAGAGAGGGAAAGCCATTGCGTGAGGCTGGATAGGTAAAAGCTGAATTGTGGTGGATGCCTCAAGATGTTGGAGATGCCCGAGCCATGAGACCTCTTCCAAGGAGAGCTGCATGAGGGAGAACCAGCCCAAGGAGAGAGGCAGTGAAGCTGGGGGATGAGAGCTAGCAAGGCTCCGGCTGCTGGACATAGATTTGGTGTTTGCCTTGCTGGGATTTCAGTCACAGATTGGCCTAGTCTCCCCTCACTACACATAGATCCCCACTGTTTGGAAGGGGAAATATATATATTTTGTGCTATTGTATTTTGGAAGTACAGGATTTGTGTTTTAATTTTTATAGGGAGTCCCAGAGATTTCTCTGAGTCTTAGAAGAGACCTTGGAATTTGAATTTTGAATAGTGTTGAGACTGCTAAAGGCTGTGAGGGACTTTTAAAGTGGGAGAAAAACAGTTTTATGTCATGAGCTGGCTGTGAGCCTACTTGGGGCACTGGCAGCATGTGGTTTGGAGGGAAGTATTTCCCTTAAGCGTGTGTATTTGGACCATTGCTTTCCAGTTGTTGCTGTTATTTGAGAAGATCCTAGAACCTGTAGGAAGTAGAACTTTGCTGGAGGAAGTCCATCACTGGGGGCAGGCTTCGAGGGTTTAGAGGTGTGCTGTGTTTCCTGTTCTCCCTTTGTGCTTCCTGTGTGCGGATGAAGATGTGCTCAGCCAGCTTCCTACTGAGCATCCCTTCCCTGGCTGTTGCCATGTCTTCCCTACAATAATGGACTCTCCTCCTGGRACTGTAAGCTGAAACAAACCTTTTCTTCCCTATGTTGCTTTTCATCAGGGTGTTCTGTAACAGCAGCACCACCAAAAAATTAAATAATAGAGCCTGAAGCCTAGGTTCTCAAGAGCCAGGAGCCATGGGAACACCTTTATCAATGTGGTGACCTGAATCTATAGGGACTACTCTGGAGCCTTGATTAACAGATCCTGGTCCAGCAACTGACGATATGGGGTTCAGTGTGCTACTATGTAGAGCTGGGGCCTGAATCTGAAGATGGTGGTCTGGAGTCTGAGTCTATATGGTTAGCCAGAAGATACTAGTATCTCACTGTACTCTACTGGGGTAACTCTAGACTCTGGGACTGTGGGAACATGCAGCTTTAGGGGATATTCTAGCACCAGCAGGCTTTATCTGACTGTGCTGTCCTAGAACATAGGACAAAGGGTGTTGGTCTGGCCCATGACTTTATTAGAGTTCTGGCACTGAGATCCAGGGCAAAATTAGGTTCCCATGTTACCATGCTTCCCTCCTGTTTAGGTCAGGTCCAGTTAATATAAATTAGACACACCAGGGAAGGAGTCTCAATTGGGGAATTGCCTCCATCAGATTGGTCCGTGGACATGTCTGTGAGCATTTTCATGATTTTTAATAGATGTATCAGRGCACAGCTCATTGTAGGTAGTTAGTATCCCTGGGCAGACGGGCCTGGAATATCTAAGAAGGGTAGATGCGTAAGTCAAGGGAAGGGAGCCAGTAAGCAGCCTTCCTAGATGGTCTCTTGTTCAGTTCCAGCCTTTAGGTTCCTACCTTGAGTTCCTTTATTGGCCTTCCTTGATAGTTGATGGAGCTACAAGATGAAATAAATGCTTTTTGTTTCCCTCAAGTTGGTTTTGGTCATGTTTTATCACAGCAGTAGAAAGTGACCTAGAACACCTCCCATGGGTGGTCTTTCTCTACTCAGTGTTTGGGACTGAAGGGACTATGAAGCCATTCTCCCTACCTCCTATGTGCTCCTTCTTATTTCTGTGTTATACCCAGGTTCTATCATCTCTAGCCTTGGTTTTCTTAGATCTTCGAATCATTTTTATGATAGTTGTTTGTAATGGCTGGTTTTGAGTGTCAACTTGACACTAGCTGGGGTTATCACAGAGATAGGAGCTTCAGTTGGGGAAATGCCTCCATGAGATCCAGCTGTGGGGCATTTTCTCAATTAATGATCAAGGGGGGAGGGCCCCTTGTGGGTGGTGCCATCCCTGGGCTGGTAGTCTTGTGTTCTATAAGAAAGCAGGCTGAGCAAGCCAGGGGAAGCAAGCCAGTAAGGAACACCCCTCCATGGTCTCTGCATCAGCTCCTGTTTCTTGACTTGCTTGAGTTCCAGTCCTGACTTCCTTTGGTGATGAACAGCAGTGTGGAAGTGTAAGCTGAATAAACCCTTTCCTCCCCAACTTGCTTCTTGGTCATGATGTTTGTGCAGGAATAGAAATCCTGACTAAGGCAGATTGTTTTTAAAGGGTCAAGAGCTGAAAAGTCTTCTTCAACCATCTTACTGTTGTTATTTTGTACATTCTTTTTTATCTTGCATGCCTATGTTCCTGGGTCCCTTTTGTGTCTCTGAGCACCCTGTGTCAGAACATTCTTCATATTTTCATTGTCTTTCACTGTTACTGTTACAGTAGCTCTTCGATTCATATGTTGAATGGAATGAATTTACTTAGTTTGTTAGAAATTTGATTTGTAAATTCATATAAATTCACATTTATGTGAATATTTTCATGAGGAAAATGGCAGAAATTTGGTAATTTTCTGTAACTGAAAAATGTTACAATTTCTACATGTTTTCAGTCTTTCTAGTGCTGAGTGTATGTCACAGCATCATTTAGTATCACAATTCTGCCTTTGCAAGGTCTGAAAGAGACTGTCTTCTCCTTTAACTTGGGTAATTAATAATAAAAATGGTACATCATGGCTCTCTGCACCTGTGATAAGTGCACAAACTGTTCGTTAAGGTGGCTATTTATGAGGAGATAAATAGCTTATTTGCTGAAGTCAGGAAGTATCTACAGAAAGTACAAAGAAATAAGAAACATTCTACGTGTACATCCTTAAACTAACAGAGCATCCATTCCTTCACACACAAGATCATTTTTTGGTCATGTTTGTTGAAAATTCAGCCATATCTGTTGTAGTGTTTTTGAGGCAGAATCTCTCCCTGAACATATATGGTTTGCCTTTTCAAATAGGCTGGCTGGAGAGTATGCTTCTGGGATCTGCCCACCTTTGCATAATACTGGGTGTCTTAGGTCTTATTGTTGTGAAGAGACACCATGACCAAGGCAACTCTTATAAAGGACAACATTTAATTGGGGCTGGCTTTCAGGCTATTATCATGGCGGGAGGCATGGCCACGTGCAGGTAGACATGGTACTAGAGGAGCAGAGAGTTCTGCATCTTGATCCAGGCAGCCAGGAGGAGGGTCCCTTCTGTCAGAGCTTGAGCATAGGAGGAGACCTCCAAAGCCTAGCCCCACAGTGATACACTTCCTCCAACAAGGCTACATCTGCCCCTAAAAGGCCACAGCTCCTAATAGTTCACTTCCCACGGACAAAACATACTCAAATCACCACACTGGGATTTCCAGGCATGTGTGATTATGTTCTGCTTTTATGTAGGGAATTCGAACTTGGGTTCAGAGCTTTTGTGCACAGAGCCATCTTCTCAGCCTGGGGATGGATGTATTACAAATGTACAAGCAGATATATTGTATCTCTATTGATATATTATAAATGTACAAGTAGATGTATTGTGTCTATATTGACATATTGTAAATGTACAAAGAAGGGATGATTCTGGAAGAGCAAGCTATCTGGTTTGGTTGTTACTCCTTGGGAACCTTTGGTCAATTGGGCATAGTTAAACATGGACTCATTGGAGAATGATATGCATATACTCTCCTCCTCTCTTGCCCCATTCCATAGCAGGGGCATACACCATTCCTTATCGATATTCAGAAGCTAGAGAAAAACTTATATTGGTTAGTAAAAGGTTATTTGCTGAACACCATTTCAGAAATATGTTGAGTACAGTCTGGCATATCTTCCTTAGCAAAGTTCTCAACGTTTTCAAGAGTTCTCCCTTATTGATTCCAATCCATTTAACTTAGAACAATCCTATTGCGTAGGTAGCGATTCACATTACTTTTAGACTTTGGAAAATTGTTGTCTTCTAGGTAAGTACAATGATAGTTATATAACATAATATTTCCCTTTTTGATTTGGCTATTGGAAAGCGCAAAGCTTTAATTTCAGTTGTCATGATTATTTTAGTCAGTGTCAGCATCTCTTAGAGGACTGGTGTCAGAGTCACTGGAATTCCTGTTCATGTGGACCGTGGTCCTTATCACAGGTGTGTGTGTGTGTGTGTGTGTGTGTGTGTGTGTGTGTGTGTGCTAAATTACAAAACTGGGCAACTACATTCCTGACAGAACACTGGTTATTCTTAGGCACACTAACGTTTCAAAATTACTGGTTTGGGATTTCATATTTGTGCTTTTTTGTTTCAATAATAGCTGTAGACAGTAGGCTTTTTAAATGTAGTCAGAGCAGAATGACTAAAAACAAACGTTCATTTTGAAAGGGTTACAGAGGTCACAGTGATGAAAACAGTTTGTCCTAGCCTCCTGGCCTGTCCTTTCCTTAGCTCTAAGGGCTGTAGGTCAGTCAGTTCTGAGGGAGAACAGAAGGCACATGTGCTGTGAGGAGCTGGGGCTCAGAGCTGGCTCCTGCATCTGTTAGAAGTGGCATGGAGATGCTAGAAAAGGTCCTTGGAGATCCATGCCTTCCATCATTAACACTGTGAAAGATGCCTGCCATGGTTTATTTTTGACAGTTATCTTTTGCTTGGTTACAAGATCCTTCCTCATAAATGGTCAGACTCATCTTTTTACATGTCTTAAGCATATCCTAGTGCCTCAACTTTAGAATTCATTTGGATGGTGAATAATGTTGATGAGTATCCTGAATCCAAGTGTAATCTACTGACTTAAATTCTCAGAATTACCACACCATCGAATATATCTACTTTAATAATATACATTTAAATGCCAGATCTAGGTTAACTAACTAAAGATATTACCTACTCTCTAGTTCTCCCCATACCACATATGCCATTGGAAAGGAATGTATCAGAATTTTTGACTGTAAACCAATCTGCGGGAGACAGGAGATGTTTGACTAGTGGGGGTAGCAGGGTAGGTCTAACCATTAGGCAATAGCAGTTGGTGGACTGGGAAGCTGGAGTGGGGATGGGAAAGGCAGACAGAACAATCCACAGACTCCTGCAGAGACCAGTAGGGTTGTAAGGTGCTGAACTGAGTTGAACTGCTAGGTGTCAGGAGTGGCAGGTGAGGAAAGCCAACTGACTGAAGGTGGAAGCTGAGTGAGTCTTTAATCGCATCGTAGAAACGAGGAAGCACAGGCTGAGCTAGAGAAAGCACTGAGTTCCCCCTGGTCTTTGAACCCTCATGTATGGGTGTCGCAATCAAGCCTAGTACAATCTCATTGCTGGTGGAGTGCAGAGCATATGAGTCCTACAGGTTTGTGGAACTGGGGTCAGTAAAGGAGCTAAAATCAAAGCCACAGAGAGTGCTGGGCCAGAACGCCAAGACATGTTTTCAGGATTATTCAACACCAGAAAGCCCTTTGAATGAAGTTGCCTTGGCTAGGGATGCAGCGCGGTATGTAGCCCTAGACTTCTGCTCTCTATAGACTGCTGTGCAGGTCTGTGTATCAAGTTCAATGCAGGGGAGGTGTGGTCTCCCTTATGACATCAACCATGTAAAGTCTGTGCAAATGCAGAGGACTGGAAATGACCTGGGGCATGTCCAGGGTGAACAGGCATGTCAGCAACTGAACACCATTTAATAGGGCTATACTTAACTCAGGTTATAAGTATAGCCTATTAAACTTACTATACTTATTATTATACTTACAATGCAGGTTGGTATGTACTAAGGAAGCTTGGCAGGGTTCTAGCCATCTGAGCCTCTGAGAGAGATGATTGGACAGTTTGGGAAAAGGGAGGGACCATGCAATGCGGATCCAGAGTGTGGAGTCACTCAGGTCTGTGATTTTCTGCCTCTTTCCCAATGCTGTTGTTGTTTCTGGATCCTCCAGCAGAAGTCAGTGAGCTTCGCCCATTAAAGATATAGGGGAAAAAAAGAGAACGCCATCACCATGGCGACCCCAGCTTTTTGTCTCTCCCCTTTCTTCTTTAACTCATGTAAAAATGGATTTCCATTAATTATTGAATAGATATAAAACATTTATGAAGTGTAAGTAAGACATAAAGGGTCACGTGACCTTAAACACCTGCGCGTGCATCATCCAGTTTAAACAGAAAGAACGTGCCTGCAGCTTTAGAAGGTCCCTGTGGCCTCTCCCCCACCTCTCTCATGCTTTCTCCTACATTAGAGGTAACCGTAAATTTGGGGTTATCTTAGTCTGTTTGGGCTACTGTAATGAGATAGCATAGATGGAGTAGCTAATAGTCAACAGAAATATGTTGAACAGATCAAGATCAAGTTCCCAGCTCACTCTGTGTGTACTATAGACCCACTTCCTGTTTCATAGGTGGTGTCTGTTCACAGTGTCCTTCTGTTAAAAGCAGCAGTGCCCTCTTTGGGGGTCTTTTAACAAGGGCAAGGATTCCAGTCTGCCTCCGAAGGCCCTGAGTTCTAATGCCATCACTTTGAAGGTAAGCTTTTCCCATAGGACTCTTAGAGGGACACAGGTGTTCAGACCACAGGTCAACTTTACAGTATCCTTGCTTTAATTTATAGTTTTATTATTAATTCATATCCTTAAACAACACAGGGCTTGGTTGTATATGCTTTTGAACATTATATAAACTGTATTAAACAATATATGCTCTATTTGAGGCATAACCTGATTTACTCTAGGATAATGGGATGCTTATTGCTGTGGACGGCTATAATTCATTTATTTCTGTAGCCATTTAGTACTCCAGTGTTTTAATGCATCCAATGTGTTAATATATTCTAATATACATGGAAACTTACATGGTTCTGACTTGGGGGGTATCAAGAAGAATATTGTCATGGCTCATTATGTGCACGAGTTCAGGTCTGATTGTTGCTTTAGCATTTGGATCCTACAGTGGACTCCTGGAGTCATAGGACACAGACCTGCCTAGCTTCAAAGAACAAAAGATCAAATAGGTTTTCAAGTTTGTCGTATCAAAGAACACATCCACCATTAGTACATAGTAACAATTCAGTGGTAATCATGACGGTGACCGATAATGATAGCTAATTCCTATTGCTGTCACTGTACGCCAGGCGTGACTCTAAGCACTGAATGGGCAGCTAATGTAAGTCCCATGCTGCTGTGGCTTGTCACATGTGTTTCATACTCTTGTAAAACCTCAACCTCACACACACACACACACACACACACACACACACACACACACACACGCACGCACGCACGCACGCGCATGTATACATATTCTTTTTAGTAATCTGGACTATGACATAATACCTTACTGTGTTTTAATTTTCTACCTTTTCTGGATGCTACCTATACCACACATCTCCTCACACGCCTACAAAGTGCTTTTCCACATATTTTCCTGAATTTCTAATCATGTGACCTTTCACATTATTCTTTAAATGGTGATGACTTTGTACAGTTTTAAAGGTCCTTTTATCGTAATTTGTGTCCCATCTTACTTCTTTGGTTCAGTTGCGAACTGCAAGTTCTCTGAAAGACTGGCATTGTCTTAGCCCTTCGTGTGCATATAAACTAGGCATTGTGTATCATAGCTGGCAATTGCACAATGCTAGTTATAGGATGAGATCATCAGAATGCCACCCTTAGACTCTTGGGGTGATGATCCTTCTCACATTCAAGCTTTAAACATCGAGATAAATTAAACACCTGCAAAGGGATTATTACCTGGGGTGGAGTGGGGGGAGGAGTGGACAGCATAACAAACCTTCCAGTAAGTCCCCAATATCTGTTTCTGGGATGCCTCTTCATATCACAACAGCCCCTGTGTACCATCTTCTCCACCTTCACCCACTAGCTTCCCTGAAACCCTGCTTCAAACACCCTCAGACTTTGTAGTAAAATATAAGACATGTATGAACAGGTACATAAAGTATAATGCATTCAATCACATAGCACACAAATCATTAAAACACACACACACACACACACACACACACACACAACTTCCATTGTGATAAGGTTGAAGGTCAGTAACCCTCTAGCATTCAGCCTGTTGGTATGAACCACAGAGAGTTGACAAACTGTAGGCTACCCATGGCCCACTGCCTGGTTGTATTATTAATGCAGTTTGATTGGAGCATGGTCATCCTCATCTGTTTGCGTATTATCGATGATAATATTCTAATGCTTTGGCTGCCGAGTTTAGAAGCTGCAGCAGAGAACATGTGACCCACAGAGCTGAGAATACACACTATATATATATATATATATATGTATATATATATATATATATATATATATATATATATGACTTTGCCAACCCCTGCTCTCAAGCCTGGCTTGTAAAAGAAATAATTGTCTCTATCTCCTCTGTGGTTTCACCCTCTCAAAAAGGCTATTCTAATGAATCTGTTTGAGGAAAGGAAGTTAAATAATTATAACATTCAAAAATATCAAACTGTATAATCTATTTTAATGAAATCTCAAGAGCAGTCAACTTACTAAACCCAAAGCAAATTATCTCTAAATCTTGACCTCCTTAAAGGTCTGCTGAATTACATCCACAACATTTTATAACTATAAGACAGGAGCAGCCCAATAATTTTTTTAGGTCACGGGGTGTAACTAATTGAATAGAAAAGGAGATCAACACCTTGAGATTCTGTCCCTGGAGATGGGAATACCTGGAATAGATTGAGTTTTTTGATTAACTTATTCCTTAGTGAGTAGAGGCTAAACATCCACATGGAAGAAAAGATCTGGAAGGAAACAGAGGACAGCATCCATCATTCTGTAGTCAACACTTGGAAAGGATGCCTGCACAGTGTGATCTTCCACCAAGCACACACACATGCGCACACACAGTCGCAGATTGACACTTCATTAGACAATCCAAAACGAGATGCCACTGTATGTAGGTTTTTTTCCTTCAACACAGAATATTTGGGATTTCATTCTTTTCTACTTCCCTATAGCAAAATCAATTTAGTTTTCTCTGGACAATCTCACAAATAAAAATAAAAAGTAGGGAATGAGCTCACTGGCTATAGGGAAGATGCATTTAAGACAGATGCTTGTGCCATCTTCATGCTTTAAAAAAAAAAACCCACCTTAATCTTTCCTTGAAGCTGTGTTTCCATCTGAAGCTTTCTAATACTCTGGAGAAGATACTGTTTTGTTTCTTGGAGGCCAAGAGTGAGCTATAATCCAAGAAAAACATACAATTCAGGTCTTCATTATCCTGCCTGTCTCATATCTTCCCTCTCAATTCATAAAATAATTACATTTAAAAAGTTTGCCTTTTAAACTTCTATGGAAAGCATACCTGTTGGGTGGGGAGGGTGTGGGTGTGTGAAAACTGGACATTTTAAGGAAAGAGTCTTCCATTTGTATGGAGAACTGTTTTCCTGTCCCCAGAGAAGCAGTTGCTGTGACTGCGAGTCTTTAGAGATGAACTTTGGAAAAGATGCGCAAAGCTGAAGGTCATAGAATTTGAGGCAAGAACACAGAGGGTCTATGCGGAGACCCTCCCGTCTAAGACAGTAGAAGCTGACCCGTGCCACGGTGGGGAGGCTATCATGTCTTTTTTTATGATGATGCGCTTCGTATCCTTTATCAAAGCAAGGTGTAAATGAGTCCAGAGTCAGAGGCCAAGTGGCTGGGGATAGTATCTGTCATCAGACAGTTTTGGGCTCCCTGCCTGGATCTATCACTTGAGTTTTGTGTGATCTTTGGGAAGTTGTTTGTTCTTGCAGAAATTCAAGGACTCACTTAAAAAAAAAAGCAATGCCGATCCTTACTGCAGTGCTGTTCTAAAATCTGAATGAAATAATGCACAGGGAAGTCTTAGCAAAGAGCCCAGGATGTCTCGAAACGAGAGGAAATTGACCACCATGTCCGTGAGCTGGTTGGTTCCTGGCTCCTCTCCTAAGGCGAAGCCACTAACTTCTAGTCTAGACCTCTTTGTAAATAGCTTGGCTTCTTGCACAGGAGAGCTTTCCACACGTAACATTTGTTTTAACGTGAGCCTGCTGTCACACAAACTGCGGAAGTACGGACCCTGCAACTGAGCCACACGCTGGGCCACCTATGATCTCAGTACTGGGGATGCAGAGTCAGGGCGGATAAGAAATTCAAGCGTCATTCACCGCTGCCTATGAAACCAGTTTAAGGCCAGCGCTGGGTACTCGAGACTGGTCTCAAAAGAAATAAAGGCATGCTATTTGTTTTTGTGTTGCTTTTAAAGAAAAAAAAAAAAGTCTTAACCTGTTTATAGGTTTGAACACATGTCGTCCGGCTGGTGGCGCTGTTTGCTGTTCGGACTTGGGGTCTAGCTGTACAAGCAGTACAAGCAGTAGGGGCCAGGCTTCAGAATGCAAGCTTTCCAGGAATTTCCCCAGACCCTTGGCATTCTCCAGACTGCCACTGCAGGATAACCAAGAGCGTCTTACTGCTACCGCCAATCAGGAGCTGCTCTTAGGACAGAGCCTTCCGCATCTTGATAGAGGACCCATCAGGAGCTGGGAGTTCAGGAGCCAGCATAAGCCAGTAAGCCAGTGGTTCTCAACCTTCCTAATGCTGTGGCCCTTTAATACAGTTCTCCAACCATAAAATTATTTTATTGCTACTTCATAACTGTAATTTCTCTACTGTTATGAACAGCAATGTAAGCGTTTGCATTCTCTGATAGTCCTAAACATGACAGGGTCCTTTGGCTTTGGGGGTCACAACCCACAGGTTGAGAACCCCTGCTTTAAGCTCTTTCTCTTAGAGATTTTGTTGTAGAGGTGAGAAAAGCCACTAACATATCTAGAAATTAGTAAACATAGGACTCCAGGATGGGAAATCTGGCTCTGTGCCTGCTCTGGGAGTGTTGCCGTGAAGGTTCTCCAAAGTGACTGGACTTAGCACCAGAAATGACCCAGAGAGCCTTGGTGGCCTAGAAATAAGAGACCTGGTGACCACCTTAACTCTCTTTACTTTCCTTGACCTTTCAACAAGGCACACAGAGTACAGAGGCTTCAGTAAAACTACTGGAATCTTGTGAGGTTATCTTTTGAGGCCAATATTAGGACAAGGGTAACTTACAGTGTGAAGGAGTTCCTTAATATCATCGAAGAAATGATGGTCACCGCCCTCCGGAAGCTCCATCAGGCAGCTGAAAGAGTCAGATGCAGATATTTGCACCCAACCAATGGACAGAAGCTGTGACCCCTGCTGTTGAATTAGGGAAAGGCTGAAAGAAGCTGAGGAGAAGGGCGACCCTGTAGGAGGACCAGCAGTCTCAATTAACCTGGACCCTGAGATCTACCGGACCACCAAACAGGCAGTATACACCAGCTGATATGAGGCCCCCAATACACATACAGTAGAGGACTTCTGGGTCTGTGTTCATTCAGAGGTGATGCACCTCACCCTCAAGAGACTGGAGGCCCCAGGGAGTTTAGAGGTCAGGTGGGGTGGGGGGGGGGGGGGGGGACATCCACATGTAGACAGGAGGGTGGGGAGGAGGTACGGGATGTGGAACAGTCAGAGGGTAGATGGGGATGGATGGGGAATAAAATATGGAGCGTAAAAAAATAAATAAATGAATTAATAAGAAAATAATGGTTTCCCTTAAGAGCTAGTCCTAAAATTAATTTAATTAACATTTAACATAATCCCCCTCCACCCCTGACTTCCCACTCACTGCTCTTTCAGCCGGTCTCTGTTTTGCAGATACACAAAAGCAAAATCAACCCCAAGAAAACAACTGTCTTTCTCGAAGAGTTTCTGCCCCTTCTCTTTCCCCTTGTGAATACAGACTGGTTCTTATGGACTGAATTGTGGGGAGCAGGCAGGGATGAGGACAAGGTGAGGCTATTAGGATGTGAGAGAAACACTCATACAGGACTTTAAAGTGACCCTTGGGGACACTGCTTACTGAATGTCTCTTAGGTGAACAGACAGGAACCCAACACTGTTTTAGAGCTAGGTGCTAAAGAGAGTTTCGCGTTTGTTTCTGTAGCTGTGGCAAAAGAGGAGCCAAGCCCCAGAAACCAGCTCTCCTGACACTTCTTTTGCTCACTTATTTATTTTACAGTCAGATGGGAAGAATCAAGAAACCCTTAGAGAGAGGCATCTCTCAATGACCCCCTCCCTCCCCCCATGTCTAGGAAAAGAGAGTCAGAACGCATCATAAAAAGCCCTCTAAAAATATCTGAAGTCTTTTCCCTGCGTTTTATTTGGCAGAATACAAAAGGAAACAAGATGTGGCTACTCACATGTCAGTTTGGCAGTAACCAGAGCTCTTACCTTGTGCCATTATTGCTCAGGTTCAGACTTAGAAATTTAAGCCTTCTATCGCCTGCCTACAAAATAAATTTTATCCTCAATCAAGACAGTATGAGAGAGTAAACTATGTTCATAGTTCCCACTCAGCAGTGTGATTGAGTGTGCTAATAAGCTATGTTCAGGAATGTTCCTTTTTATTAATTACTTTATTCCTTTACATTCCAAATATTGCCAAGTCCCCCATTGCAGAGTTCTTTCCCCATTCCTCTCCCCTTCACCACCCACCATACCCCCTCTCCCCCTGCCCCTTCCCCCCACTACAGGATTAGGCAAATCCTCTCCCACTGAGGCCAGACCTGGAAGCTTCAGGAATGTCCTTTTTTTTTTTTTTTTTGGTATATTCTTTATTTACATTTCAAATGTTGTCCCCTTTCCTGATTCGCCCTCCCCACCCCAAAAATTCCCTAACCCATCCCCCCTCCCCTTGCTCACCAATCCGCTCACTCCCACTTCCCTGTCCTGGCATTCTGCTATACTGGGGTATCTAGCCTTCTCAGGGCTAAGGGCCTCTCCTCTCTTTGAAGTCCAACAAGGCCATCCTCTGCTGCATCTGTAGCTGGAGCCATGGGTCCCTCCATGTATACTCTTTGGTTGGTGATTTAGTTCCTGGGAGCTCTCAGGGTCCTTGTGGTTCAGATTGTTGTTCCTCCTATGGTGCTGCAAACCCCTTCAGCTCCTTGGGTTCTTACTCTAGCTCCTCCATTGGGGACCCTGTGGCCAGTTCAATGGTTGGCTGAGAATGTCCCCTTCTGTATTTGTCATGCACTGGAAGAGCCTCCCAAGTGACAGTTGTATCAGGTTCCTGTCAGCAAGCACTTGTTGGCATCCACAATAGTGTCTCAGTTTTGTAGGTGCACATGGGATGGATCCCTAGGAGGGGCAGTCCCTGGATGGTCTTTCCCTCAGTCTCTGACCCACACTTTGTCTCTGTATCTCCTTCTGTGGGTATTTTGATCCTCCTTCTAAGAAGGACCAGAGTATCCATACTTTGTTCTTCCTTCTTCTTGAGTTTCATATGGTCTCTGAATTGTATTTTGGGTATTCCAAGTTTCTGGGCTAGTATCCACTTATCAGTGAGTAAAAACCATGTGTGTTCTTTGGTGATTGTGTTACCTCACTTAGGATGATATTTTCTAGTTCCATCCATTTGCTTAAGAATTTCATGAATTCATTGTTTTTAGTAGCTGAGTAGTATTCCATTGTGTAAATACACCACATTTTCTGTATCCATTTCTCTGTTAAGGGACATCTGGGTTCTTTCCATCTTCTGGCTATTGTAAAAAAGACTGCTATGAATATAGTGGAGCATGTGTCCTTATTACATGTTGGAGAATCCTCTGGGTATATTCCCAGGAGTGGTATAGTAAGGCAAAGGACACTGTCAATAGGACAAAACGGCAACCAACAAATTAGGAAAAGATCTTTACCAGCCCTACATCCGACAGAGGGCTAATATCCAATAGAAGTTAAGCTCTAGAGAGCCAAATAGCCTTATTAAAAAATGGGGTACAGAGCTAAACAAAGAATTTTCACCTGAGGAATATTGAATGGCTGAGAAGCACCTAATGAAACGTTCAGCATCCTTAGTTATCAGGGAAATGCAAATCAAAACATCCCTGAGATTTCACCTCAAACCAGTCAGAATGGCTAAGATCAAAAAACTCAGGAGACAGCAGGTGCTGGCGAGGATGTGGAGAAAGAGGAGAACACTCCTCCACTGCTGGTGGGACTACAGGTTGGTACAACCCCTCTGGAAATCAGTTTGGGGGTTCCTCAGAAAACTGGGCATAGTACTACTTTAGGACCCTTCAGGAATGCTCTTAATGCTGTCACTGCATTGTGAGATTCCCTTAGAGTTAAGGAACCAACTGTTGTTTTACAAGAAAATGCTTAAAAAGTTAAGCCTTTTTCTTTCCTCTTTGCCACAGAACGGCTTCAATGGTCGCAGACACTTTGGCGACCCGAGAGTGATGGGTGGGGAATAGAGAGTGTCCCATGTTCCTGAGCTTTCTCTGGGCCCTGATTCAGGTACTTGGAAGCGCTGTGAACCAGGAGCTCAGCAGTGTAATTAAATAAGCAGTGCAAAGCTGAAACAGTAGCAGCTCATTTCTTTTTTTTTTTTTAACAGCTGAATAGTATTTCATTGTTTAAATGAACCACACTTTCTGTATCCTTTCTTCTGTTGTGACATCTGGGTTGTTTCCAGCTTCTGGCTGTTCCAAATATGGCCAATATGAACATAGTGGAGCACCTGCCAATTTGGCATGGTTTGGCATCTTTGGGGTATATGACCAAGTGTGATATAGCTGCATAGGTCAATTTCCAATTTTCTGAGAAACCKCCATATTGATTTCCAGAGTGGTTATAACATTTTCCAATCCCACTGGAGGAGTGTTCTTCTTTCTCCATATTTTTGCCAACATGTGCTGTCACCTGAGTTTTTGTGCTTAGCTACTCTGAATGGTGTAAGGTGGAATCTCAAAGTCATTTTGATTTGCATTTCCCTGATCACTAAGTACTTCAAACATTTTTAAGTGTTTCTCAGCCATTTGAGATTCCTTTGTTGTGGATTCTCTGTTTAGTTCTATACCTCATTTTTAATAGGTTTTTTTGATTTGCTGGAGTCTAACTTCTTGAGTTGTTTGTATATATTGGATACTAAAAAAGAAAGAAAAATGAAAATAGGTCCATATTTGTCAACTTGCATAAAGCTCAAGTCCAATTTTGACAAGGATTGCAACATAAAACCAAACACACAGAACCTAATAAAAGATTAAAGAGAAAGACTCAAACTCATTGGTCCAGGGTTAAATTTCCTAAATAGAACTCCAATGGCTAAGATTCTAAGCTCAAGAACTGATAAAAGGGAGCGCATGACACTAAAGTTTATGTAAGTCAAAGGACACTGTCAATAGGACAAAATGGCAACCTAAAGATTGGGAAAAAAATCTTTTAAAACCCTACATCTGATAAATGACTAGTAGCAGCTCATTTCTACAACACTTACTGTTGTCCTCTGCCACCAAGAAGATTCAAAGTACAAAGATCCAGATAGACGAAGCCCAGAAAAGGCAACTCCGATGAGTCTCTTTCCCTGACCTGATTGGGGCTGCCTTTCTGGCTGGTAATCGCTGCCCGGCGGCATAACAATGTACTTGGAGCAACCGAAAGTGCTGCCCTGTCTTGGAGAAAGCCTCGGATTGACAGGATTTCAGCCTTACTTCTTGGCAATTTCGTTCTTGTTCTTATTGACTCTACCATGGCAGCTATCTCAGATCCGCCCTCTACACCTTCAAACCACCGGCTTCGTCTCATTCACCATTGGTGGTCTCCTAGTTTGCTGTGGTTGAGATCAGAGGCTCCTGAAGTCCCTGGTGACTCTGCAGTCACACTGCATGGCTCAGTTCCGGATTTCCCCCGAGGAATTTTTTCTCACGGCTTCGTCTCTCTGGTTATTCTGAGCTCCCCAAACATCCGGAACTTTGACGTCCTGTTCTTAGCCACAAGGCCATTGCGTCTGCGCTCCTTCCTCTCCACTCGGTCTTGCTCATCTTTGTGCCCCCAGTTGGTGGCGCTGTGTAGGTTCTGCATATTTGCCCTCCATATCAATAGTTGATGCAATGTGATCTCTTTAAAAATATTCTTGGTAAGACTTTTGGACCTCTGAAAGGCTATTTGTATTTGTCAGTCATTTAAGCATTAATTTCTAGTTCATTAAACTTACAAATTCAAGTTTTTTTCCTTAAGGTTTTAATTTGCAAATATTATTCTCCAATTTATGAATATAAATGATTACTTATAAGAAATATGTTGGTTAATAGTTTGTACTCAGAAAATTAAATATTCCTAGAAACATTTTAATGTAGTAATACTTTGGACAGCTTCTTTTAAAGACTTTTTATCCATAGCAAACAAACCCTACCTCATTCTTATAAATCTACTGAATTGAGTGTATAAAGACAGCAAAACTTACATTCTGACGAACATTTCAATATTTTCGTAAGTCTTGCAGCTTTGCTCTTTTGCAGACAGTGTCTCACTCCTCACCCTGACTGGCCTTGAGCTCCCAGAGATGCATCTGGCTCTGCCTCCCGCGCGTGCTGTCACCAAAGGAGGGAGGGAGCCCTGGAGCCAGACCCTAGTCTTTAATTTGCAACCCCAAAGTCATAGTTTACCCAACCACACACTTTAATTGGCATCACAATGCTTGCTCATTAGCTAATTTCTAATATGCCAAGATCTCTTAGAATTATTAGCAATTTAATTATCACAAATAATGACGTCGCTGGGACAGACTTGATCACATTCTTTACATGTTCTGCTGAGGGTTTTCAAGCTTATATTTACTTGCTAAGGAGGTAATCCTCCTAATGGTCAGGCTATTTTGTTAATTCTAAAGTTGGGAGTTGCAGAGGTTCAGATGGCTATGTAGATACCTCAAAGATGCTGCGCCATTGAGACCCCCAAAAACTTCTTGTCTATTTGGAATGGCCTCACCAACCTAGGCTTTGGATTTCTTTCTCTCTTTCTTTCTCTCTCTCTTCCTTCCTTCCTTATTTCCTTCTTTCCTTCCTTCCTTCCTTGCTTTCTTTCTCTTCTTCTTCTTCTTCTTCTTCTTCTTCTTCTTCTTCTTCTTCTTCTTCTTCTTCTTCTTCTTCTTCTTCTTCTTCTTCTTCTTCNCTTCTTCTTCTTCTTCTTCTTCTTCTTCTTCTTCTTCTTCTTCTTCCCCTTCCCCTTCCCCTTCCCCTTCCCCTTCTCCTTCTCCTTCTTTATTTATTTATTTTATTTATATAAGTACACTGTCCCTGTCTTCAGACACACCAGAAGAGGACATCAGATCCCATTACAGATGGTTTTGAGACACCACGTGGCTGCTGGTAGTTGAATTCAGGATCTCTGGAAGAGTAGTCAGTGCAATTAACCACTGAGCTGTCTCTCCAGTCCTAGGCTTTGGATTTTAACTGTACTCGAGGCCTTCAGTCATCCAGGCAGGTGGCACACAGCTAGATTATAATTTAATTAACCTATTTCCTGCTTGATGGAATTCCTTTGTATTCTGGCCACTACATAGTTAGAAAATTAAATTATGTCTAACTGTACTGTGGTAATTCTAATGACGGTTAGTAGTTGTTTTCCCACAAAGGACACTTTTCATGATTCCCTTGCACAGATATATGTTTTGGAAGACTTAAAAAGAAATGACAGCATGTAATGAATGGTAATTAATTTGTAATCACTTTCTTTTGGTTACCAGAGGATGAATTTCACTACCAGCTGTAGTTTCTCATTAGCCCAGGATAATCAGCACCACTCAATGGGTTGATAGAATGAAAGAAATCACTGCTGGTCATGGGAAGCTTGAAGTCTTAGTTAGGATTTTACAGCTGTGAACAGACACCATGACCAAGACAACTCTTATAAGAACAACATTTAATTGGGGCTTACAGGTTCAGAGGTTATCAAGGCAGGATCATGGCAGCATCCAGTCAGGCATGGTTCATCAGGATCTGAGAGTTCTCCATCTTCATCTGAAGGCTGCTAGGAGAAGACTGGCTTCAAGGGTCTTAAAGCTCACGCCCACAATGACACACCTACTCCAACAAGGCCACACCTTCAAAGGGTGCCTCTCCTTGGGTCAAGAATATTCAAACCACCACACTTGGTCATAGGCAAACATGTAATTTCTTTAAGCTTATTGCAACCCGAGGATGCTGCTTCAGATCTTCACTATTTCCCATGTAGACCTAGGGTTGGGAACCACAGCACAGTCTTACTTAGTCCTTTTTCTAAGGTAGCTCATCTGTTCTCTCTTCATTTTAATATTATATTGACATGTATACATGGATGTAAGCATTACTCTTTTTATATGTTTAGATAATCCTGTATCTCCTTACCACTCTCCTCTCTTCTTTCTGGTCATCCACATCCCTCCTTTCGTTAAACTCATGCTCGGAGCTGGAGAGATGGAGTTGAGGGTGCTTACTGTCCTGAGTTCGTCTTCCAGCACCCTTATCAGAAGGCTCACTGCTGGGAGATAGGGGACGCCTCTGGCCTTCGAGGGCACCAGCACTCAAATAGGCATACCACCTTCTCCTATATACACGCAACGAAAAATGAGATAATTCTGAAAAGAATTGACTTTGTTCCTCCTTCTACCCACTTTGAACGGGGCACATCAGAAGTACTCATTCTTTTTTCCCCTTTATGCCAATGAGTGGAGCTAATTGTCTTCTTCCCCACTTTCCCCCAGTAAGACCTACCTTACCATAGTTAAATATCACCCTTTCCTCTGGGCATTTCCTAATTACCGTAATTAGCTTCAGTTATCAACTTGACACAAGCCTAGAGTCACCTGGAAAGGGGAAAATCTCAACTGACAAACTGCCTCCATTCCACTGGGGGCATTTTATTGATTGCTAATTGATATAAGAGGGCCTAGGTCACTGTGGCAGTGCTATCCTAAGCACGTGGAGCTGTGTTATATAGGAAAGGTAGCGGAGCAAGCCTGGGGAAACGAGCTTTGTAAACAGTGTTCTTCCACGGTCTTCAGTTTCTGCCTCCCATTCCTGCCCTGACTTCTTTGATTATAAAGTATAAACTATAAGCCAAGTAAACCCTTCCTTCCACTAAGTAGGCTTTGACCAGGGTTTTGTCATAGAAGCATAAAAACAGACCAGAACACTAATTTACTATCCTTTAGGGGTCGGTTTCTTTGACTTCTGTGCCACAGCATTTCAAGTACATCTATTTGTGAAATATAGGAGAGAATATTTACTTTTCTTCAGTCACGACTGCACAATCTGGATAACACAACTTGTTTTCCAAGCAAATGGTCAGTGTTACTCCTTGAGATACAAGTTTGCCTTCTCCTTTACTTCTTTATATGGATCAGGAATCGGTATAGGAAACAGAAGTCAGGAAGATGACGTAATTTCCACCTTCCAAACTGCATAGAAGTATATTGTGGAACCATTTCAGCCTCCTGGAGTCTGGCAATGACTTAGCTAGCCAGAGTTGCCTGAGACAGCATGCCCTGGAGGAGCGAGGTATAGAGGGTAAACAGGGTCCAGGGCCTTCATCCCACCAGGCTGTGGCTACCTGCAGCACATGCAACCTGACATCCGGAGCTCTGTGTCGCTTCAGCACTGGCAGTCACATTTTACAAAATCCCTGGTCGTATTCTGTTTGCAGAGCCACTGACAGGCTCTGGGCATATTCTTGTCAAATGCATGAGTGAACCTATGAATCCAACCCTGACCCAGTTCTTGCTCACCTCTGGCCACGACTTTAGCGATGCAGCCTCTCCTAGTTTCTGCTTCCCCAGTGGTTGGTTGCCCTTGTGTCTTTATCTTATAGCTGTCCCTGTCTCAGGACAGGGAAGTGGGTGCAGCTGTACATCACGTCTACTTGCATACTGACCCCTGGGAAACGGCAGCTAACATCTCCCTTTATAGGGCATCCCTCCCCAACCTTGCCTTGCGTTTTATCTGAATTTTCTCCTCTCTTTCTATGTATATAGTGAACGATTCTCTTCTCTGAGTAGTTATTTCCTTTCTGTTTACTCTACTGTGATTAGAATTGAATTTGGTCAGTTATAGAAACAGTTAAATCTCTTGAGGCCATTCCTTGCCTGCCCATATTCCTGCATAGAATCCCACTCTATTTTTTTTCTTTGCTAACATGTTTCCTGCCCCAGGCAGCAATACAAAGTCAATTTAAAGCAGGGCAAGGCTTAGAAGAAAAGGAATTCTTCTATGATTAAAGAAATAAAAAATTTAAAAAAATAGAATTTACTATACTCACTGTGTTCTTTCTTGTTTGCTGGGTCTTGATGATGTAATTGGAGTGATACATATCCAGAGCCAATGACTTAACCAGGAGCCTGCAGCACTATTAGAAAGCTCGGAAACCTTAGGGAGTAGGACCTGGTGAAAGGAATCCAGATGGCTGTGGCTGTGTCCGCAGAGGGGATATGGAGATCCCATCCCCTTCTTGTCTCTCTCTTTGCTTCCTGGCTACCACAGAATTAATGAGTTCTTCCACCATGTGACCCCATCATGATGTAGTGCTCCACTGTTGGCCCAAGAGAAGCACACTCAACCAGTGATAGGTTGAATTCTCCAAACTCTAGCACTCAGTTTGTGGCGGTATGACACATTGCTGGCCGACCAGCGTGTGTGTTTCTTATAGCGAGTCTTTTAAAACTTTCCTTCCTTTCTGTGGGAAATGAGAAGCCGCCGGCCATCTTCCCTCCTCCTCTTTTTCCTCTTCCTCCTTCCCTTCTCTTCTTTTCTACCTGCCCTCTCACTCCTCCTCCTTCTCCTCCCATGTGCCTTTCTCTCTCTCCCTCTTTCTGTTCTCCCTCCTCCTCTTCCTCCTCTTCCTCCTCTTCCTCCTCCCATCTCCTCCCTCTGACTCCCTCCACCTCTTTCTCACTTCTTCATCCTGCCTCCTCTCTTCCTTTTCCTCTGCATTTCCAGATGTACCTGTTTCATGAAACAACTAAAACTGCTTGCATGAGCACACACACACACACACACACACATACACACACACACACACACAGTTGGGATTGACTAGTAAGTAGCCTTTCACATATGCATTCGTATAGGTGTGGTGTGTGTGTGACTGTGTGTGTATGTGTGTGTTTGTGTACATATGTGTGTGGTGTGTGTGTGTTTGCATACATATGTGCATGAGTGTGTGCTTGTGTGTGTGTGTGTGTGTGTGTGTGTGTGTGTGTGTGCCTGTAAAATCACAAGAGGATATCGGCTCCCTCGGAGGTGGAGTTAATGATCTTTGCAGTATGCCTGGCTTGCTGTGTAGGTTTCTAGCATCCACACTCTGGTTCTTACAATTATGTAACAGGTGCTCTCAACTTCCAAGCTATCTCTCCAGCCCCTAGCTTTTAATTTAAGTGCTGGGTTTTGTTCACAGCAAAACTGAGTAGTAATTCCTGTGTACCTGCCCAGTTCCTCCATCAGCTTTCCCCATCAGATTGCTCCTATATTGTAACTCACTTGCCTTGCTACAATCCTCTAACCGCTAGGCTTCGCTCCTGACATTATACCATCTGAGTTTGAATGAATTGATAGAGACGTGCCTATCACTGTAGCATCACACAGAATAGTTCCAATGACCTAAAAATCCTCCAATGCTTTGCCCATTTGCCCCTCCCCCAGTCCTCGGCAACTGCTGATCTTATTGGACAGTATGCAGCCTTTCATACCACCGGCTTGTTTGGTAACATAAATTTAAGATCTCTGCCCATGTTTCTGTAGCTTCAGACACACACATTGTTTTAGGCTGAGTAGTATTGTGTTGTCTAGATGGGCCAGAGTTTTTTCATCCATTCATCTCCTACTTACATGGGTGTCCTGGCAACCATAAATAAAGCTGCTGTCAACACCCGGGTACACATTTGTGTGGACGTGATTTCGGCTCACCTGGGTAAGTGTCAGGGTGCATGACCTCTGACCCATGTGAGAAGAGCATCTTCAGCTTCGTAAGAAGCCACCAGACTGTCTTGGCCCCTCCCTGCAATTCACATTTGTTTATGTTGGAAGCTCAAAGAGCTTCTACAAACTCATGAGTAGAAAAGACATCCTCTAAAGTTTCACTCTATGAGCTAGTTTAATTGTATCGAAGCAAACTGTTGTGGTCGTTTAAAACGGCTGGGTCTGTTTTCACCTCCCCAGTCAAAGAACAGAACTGAAACTGGTTGTGCAGAAAGGAAGGGACATTTCACGGTAATGAAGCCTGGAGAATCAGCTCGCTAGCATCAATGTCACAGTTTGTTTACAATTTCCTGATTGATTGTGTGTCAGCAATGCTGGAAGGCCAGGGTAAGCAGGCAGACTTCAGCTCTCTGCCATCCGTCCTTTTGGTCAGGGCCCTGCCATTGCATGGGTGGGTTTCTTTGCCAGTGGCTTTAACTAGACTATAGGGAAGTCATTCTTTATATACTAACGATCTTTGCGGCTGGCTCTGGGCATGCGATTTTTATTTTCTCCAGTCCTTTGGATGCATGGTAGTGTGTTTCCTGTGAGGTAAGGGGAAGAGTAGAAGAAATTACGTGAACCTTAGGCTGTGGTGGAGGGTCCACTGTACACACAAATGTTGCTCCCTTTGCTAGAGTCACCTCTAAAGTCATGTCATTTCTTATAATGACACTCACATGGGGATGCTCCTGGGCCGCTTGGGAACATCTCTTTATAGAGAAATCCTCCTTTCAAGTAGGTGGCGCTCTTTTTACCTCCTTCTAAAATCATGGTAAGATTTCTCCAGGAATTCCCTTCTGCCACAGCCTACACCCAGGCAGCTCACAGCACTGTAGGAAGAGTGCTTCATTATCCCCACGGCTCCTCCATTAGTCCGGTTAGCCTAAAAGGCCAGGAGCTTCTAAGGAAGCATCCTTATGAATTAATGTCTTTGGTGTTTTATAAAAGAGAAGAAATTATAGATTTAATTTTTTTTTAAAATGAGCTAATTATAAAATAGTTCAGAGGGGCTGGAGAGATGGTTCAGCAGTTAAGAGCACTGACTGCTCTTCCAGAGGTCTTGGGCTCAATTATTAGCACCCACATGGCAGCTCGCAACTGTCTGTAATGCCAAGATCTGACACCCACACACAGACATACACGCAGGCAAAATACCAATGTACATAAAATAAAAATAAATTATTTGAAAAGAATTTTTTTTATTTTTAATACTTGGTGCCAAGTTTATTTTTCTCTTTTGGCCAATCATATGCAAACCAGTTCCACAAGTATGTATTAAGCATCCATGTGTTCTAGGTATCATAATGAGCTGAGAGGTCGGAAAGACAGGTAAGATGCTCTTTGAACTCTCTGAGATATGTGATCTAGCAAAGGAGCCAGATACACAGAGAATCCAGGGCTTTTAACATTCATTTATTTAAGTGCTTCCAATGAAAATTTCTCCCTGGGAATGTTAAGATGAATAAGACTCAGGAGCAGGACTTCCCTGTAGGAAGCAAATAATAAGGCCTTGTGTGTGTGTGTGTGTGTGTGTGTGTGTGTGTGTGTGTGTGTGTGTGTGTGTGATTTTGTTTGTTTGTGAGGTAGGATCTCACTCTGTCGTCCAGGTTGGCCTAGAACGGACAGCAGTCCCTTGCCTCAGCCTCCCAAGTGCTGAGATTACAGGAATGTTCCACTATACTTGCAACAGTTATACTACTATATAATTAATGCCAAAATTGGGCATGGGTTCTTCTATTTCCGTGTAGGAGGAGTGTTGGGGAATATTTTAAATGGTGACTAGAAATGCTCGTATTGGGCCCTGGAGACCAGGGTTCCCGTCGATGATGGGTGCATGAAAGAGTTTTGCTAGGACTCTAGATGTCCTCACATGCATGATGAGAGGGGACCACTGAGCAGTGACAGCAAGAGGAAAGGTAGGAGAGGGGTCACCGGCCGGTCCTCCGCCATGATCGAGAGCATCCTTTATCTTGGATAAGGTAAGAAGCAGGGAAGAGTTTCTGCCGGGGAGGGCGTGATGGCACCTTGATTTTAAACCTCACAGGTAGCAGTGCCAAGGGCAGATAGGACAGAGTGGGAGCCATGCTGAGGAAACTGTCAGATGGGACCTGGGGAGCCAGCCTGGAGCAATGGTTGCATGGTGAGGATGAAGATTGAGGGGGCCTTCAGGAGGGTCTGTGGACATGAAGGGCTAAGAAAGAACAACTGGAGGCGGAAGCAGTTACTCACGGAAGAGCTGCTTTGAACAGAGATCATTTTCTGTAGGTAAGAGAATCCATCGGGTGAGTGTAAGTAATAATAAAAGGAAGTCAGAGGAAGAGTGAATTTGGAAGGAAAGGATGGTTTTTATATTGTAGCTAGGGGGTCTGTCTCTTCTTAAGAAAAAAAATCTTCCCATTTTCTGTGTCCTGTGATGAAGAATAAGTTCATGTGCCTGGTTGGTAAATGACTATGCTATGGCTAATTGAAAATATTCTAATTGAAATGACCACTGGAAAGTAGCTGTCGTACATTATACAGAATTGCTGTGGTTATTTATTTATTTATTAGGCTTTCTCTAAGGCTGAGCTAATCGGAGAACAGGGATGCTGTGCTCAGGCTCCAGAGGGTTTTGTGTAGCTCCCCTTCGAGAGAGTTCCCTGAGAGGATAGAAAAATTACCTGGATTGCTGAGCTCCCCAAAACCATTTTTGTCAATATTTCAGAGATCAAGGGCTGTACACATCACTTCCCAGGAAAGGCTGGGACCAGAGCAACTTTAGCATACAGCGAGAGACGGAAAATGTGAAAGACAATCCAGGGAAACCCCTGGTCTATTAAGCGGTGACTAAGCACTCATTTGTGCTTAGTACATCAGTTGTGCAGGCAGGAGTGCTGTGCTTGGTCATGTTTGTTCTTTCAGAGATGGGAATTGCTATCTTGTTTGCAAAGTCTCCCATCGCTGGATAACGTAATATTTGTTGATAAGTGTCATAAATTATTAAGTGTCTATGTAAACCTGAGCATTGTGGCACTGTTCTGGGTTTTTTAAAATGAAGTGACCTACAATATTTTAGATCTGCTCAAGAGTCAAAGGTAATTTGAACTTTGTACTGCTCTAAATAGCAATTGAACACTTACGCAAACGTTGGCCATGCTATAAATGTTTGGGGGATGTGTGCTGAGTATGTATTATATTTTCAACTCTCCTACAAAGGGGTATGAAGCAATGGTCCTCACTACAGTAGAGTGTGCATTGAGGCACAGAGGGTGGGCATCCAGCAAGTCATCAGATGAATATATCTGTTAGACAAATGTTAAAAGAAAAATGGAGAGAATAATGTGCTGGAAAATGACTGGCGATGTGAGTGAAGATGTTTGGATGAAGAGTCACCCCAGGATCTCAGGCAGAATGGTTCCAGGGAGAGAAAACTCTTACCAGACTCCTGCCAAGTTCAGGAAAGAAGGTGAGGCCTGGCACTTATGCAGATGCTGTAGTAGAGGAAGAAAGGACAGCTTTTCCCAATCCAATCATGGAATCCTTATCAAATTCATAAAATAGTAGATGTATGTGGATAGGTTATTATATATATATATATATATATATATATATATATATATATATATATATATATATATATATATGCTTTATTCAACTGGAACTCAAGCAGGTCAGGAAGCAGGAGCTGATGCAGAGGCCATAGAAGGATGTTACTTACTGGCTTGGTTGAGTTCCAGTCCTGACTTTGATGATGAACAGCAATGTGGAAGTGTAAGTTAAATAAATCCTTTCCTCCCCAACTTGCTTCCTGGTCATGATGTTTGTGCAGGAATAGAAACCCTGACCAAAACAAATTGGTACCAGCATAGTGGGGTGTTCCAGTGACAACCTGACCATGTTTTGGGGAGGACTGTGGAAGGACTTTGGAACTTTGGGCTAGAAGATCCAGTCAGTGTTAAAAGCTCTGTGGGACGTTGTGTAGGAGCTCGGAAGATAGTGGTGAGAACAGTGCAGAAGATGGAGACCTGGCTTGTGAAATGTCAGAGGGAAAATTAAAGACTCTTATCAGGGCCATTGCTGTTTTTATTGTGAAGATTCTGTGGTTTTGGTTAGGCTAAAGAATCAGCTGTGATTAACAAGATACCAGAGCCTCTTCCTAAGCTGCTTACCAAAGGTCAGCCTCCACTTTACTTTTCTTGGCCAATCAAGTGGCCATCCAACAAATATTTTGGGGGAACCTATGACACATTAGGCGCTGGTGAGCAAAGCACAGTGTGACACCTCCACTTTAACCGAGTTTTTGTTTGTACAGTACAAAATTAAATGCTGTTTATTGCTGTCTGAAGCTGAGTAATTTCTATTATCATTTGAGAGCGAGGAGAGAGAAATAGAGAAATGACCAAACTAAAAAACTGTATTACATTTGAGTGACTAGAATACCATTTTCATTGACCTAATTGCCATATAGATTAAACAATTATTTAATCTGCTAGGCAATTTGTATTTCTGCAGACTTATCCCTTTCTATGCTTCATTATCCTCCAATAGAGTCAAGGTATTGAATCTGTTTTATAAACAGTATTAATCTCAATTATTTAGGAGCTTTAACTAATACTCTCTTTAAACACGCTATTTGATATGCTGACCGTGATTTTTGTCACATTAGGAGCAGAATGCTCAAACATTAGGACATCAAAAATTAGGGTTCAAAAGTGGGCCAGAGATGGCTCAGAGTGTATAAAGGAGCTTGCCGCAAAACCTGACAAGTGGAGTTCGATTCCCCAGACCGGCATGGTGGAAGGAGAGGACTGCCTGTCACAAGCTGTCCTCCATACACGTACTGTGGGATGTATTACCTACCACCCCCATTGGTACACATTAAATATAATAAAAGTTTATTGATATTCCACAGATAGATTTGGCTATGGTAAACGCCTCATGACACCAGTTCAGAGGCTAAAGTTCAACATCACAGCTTGATTTACCTGAAAAGCATTTTTAAAGTATGCTTTCTGCCTTGGCCAAGATAATAGTGTCTCAGGAGGAGATTTAAGTTTGCCTGTGGGACTGTAAATTTCTTGAAGGCAGGGGGCTTCTCTCTCTGCCCTTTACACACAGTCACTGGTCTTTCTATATTCGCTGGTTTGAGTTGGGCTGAGATGAAGAAGACAGCAAAATTTGAGTGTATCAGTTCACTTCTTCAATGTGCACACTACTACTCTTATACTGGTAAGCATCCTTTGCCTCCTCATTTAAGAAACTTCATTTTGGAGGGAGGAGTTGTGTGTGTGGGGTGGGCTGGGGGCTGATATTGGGATGCAAAGTGAATAAATAATTAAGAAAAGACACTTCGTTTTATTATACTTGTCTTCGAAGTGGAACATTTTTTGGCCTCTTGCTATGATTCACTCTGAAACCTGGCTAATTCTTGGAGTATGCCCCACCTTTTAAAATTTAATTAATTAATTAACATCCCAAAGGCTGCCCCCTGTAGTCCCCACCCCTACAGAGTCCCTCCCCTTAAGCAGTGGTATTTGGGCTCCTCCTTGTCAACCTGCAGTTGGAAGGCATCACGGAATGTCCAACCTCTAAGAGAAAAGAGAACTGTAATTAGAAACGCAGCATCACATAAAAAACGCAAAGGGTCAGGGTCCTCCTGTGTACTCCTGACTGGAAAAGGGAATTGGTTCTTTTGCTAAGAAAGTAACCTTTCCATTGGAACAGACTTCCACTGTTAAAAAAACTCTGTAAGTTTCCCTCTGACTTCTCATTAAATTAGTATCTAGCCTCAGAAACTATTCTCTGGTCTGATTTAATCATCACAGGCAAACACAGCTTAATATCTATGTTACCAGCTTTCCAGGTTCAACATGATACTAGAATGGTTTTAGAAAAAGACAAATAATGAAAGAGTAGAATTATTTTCCATTGACCATGAAGGCCTGGGCTCCTTTCTGTTAGTGTAAATCGTGTTGTCTCACTATAGTGCTTATGAATTAATGGTGTTTACTGATAGTACGCATGTCCTGTCTTAAATTATGAGTGATTTAAGAGTCATCCAAGAGAAACATAAACTGTCCTTAGAAACTCGTATTGAACAACATCTCTATAAAACACCACAGGGAAAGTCAATGAATAAAGATGAAAGGGTCAAATTCCCCAAGAGACCTTTATAACCCTTTTCTGTTTAAATTTTTCCAATGATGTGGAAAACCCTACTCCTGACTATCTCAACGGACACTTCCGTCATAGAGAGGCACAGGTCCAGAGTGCCATTTTTGAACGGGTGGTGACCTTGTGGAGGGTCCTGTCAGAGCTGTCTGATGTGTGAGGAGTCACTAGCTAAGACTCACGTCCACTCTGGCTTCCTGCAGAAGCAGCGTGGTGGACTGCCTTGGGAACTTGCTGAGTGGCCCACGTAACCGTGGGGCTTTGGGAATTGACAAACAGCAAGCAAATATTAAAGGAGTCTGGGGAGAGGGCAAGCTGCCAATCCTGCCAAACTTCTGTGGCTGGCAGGGAGCTGTCCTGCAGCTCCCAGGACTGCCTGTCATCTGCACTCTCTTGTCACACTGACAAGAGCCTCCTGGTTAGGCTGATTGGTTGCTGGCAATAACTGATATGGAATACTGATGTGCTCACCGGTACTTCCTTCCACTCCAAAGAGGCTCCTTCCCTAACCCAAACCTTGCTTTCCAAAGCCTAGCCTACTGCCCCCGCCCCTCACCCCATGCCGCCCCTGCACCCAGTGGGGAGGACCTGTCCTGGGAGTGATGCTCTGAGACTGTGAAGAAATTGGTCCCCCGGCTGGCTGCTTTCACTCCAGCTTGCTTGCTCTCCGGAGAGTCCTGTTCCAGACTTCTCAGGGTTTTACAGCACAAACAACTGCATGCGGGCTAGAGGGGAGGCTGAAAGGACTTGTGTGTGGAGAGCTTGTTGTCTCCCATCACTTTGCCGAGGTTCGTTCGCTGTGAATTTCTGTCTACCACAGACACCGAGGAAGGATCTCTTCTCCTTCTGTTGACTCTTTCTATTTTTATGGTAAGTGCTTGCCTTGAATGAGCTGTTCTGCTGCAGTGAACGGATTGCTCCCTCTCCTCTCAGCTTGGCTTAGTGACCTTCCTTCTGCATTTCTTCCGTTCTCGTTCTCGTGGTCGTTTTCCGGAGGGACCCACTGAACTAAAACGCCTGGGGTCATTTGTCTGCATAGTCTGTCTTTGATTTATTTATTTCTTCCTAAGCCYGAGCCCTCCGGCTATGACGGAAACCTAAGTGCTAGCTCTCTTTGTCCTTGAAGCAGCAGCTAGGCAAATGTGTTCTCCACAGCAAACTGCAGCAGTGTGCAGGGGATTTGTGCAGGCTGGCTGTTAGATTCCAGTGAGAGAGGATTCCTCAACACCCTAAGGGGTACCCCCTCAGAACCTGGATCGACCAGGGGTGACTTACCACATAGCAAAGACTTCCATCTTCCCGGCTGAACCCTAGCACACACGTGTGAGTTATGTCAGAGTCTTTATGGGCAGCTGTGCTTTTAAACATCTGCTGGTGGGTCCAGAACTTGGGCAGGAACATTAGCAGCGAGAGGAATCCTGCGCTGCGGAAGGCAAGTAGATCCTATGACCTCATCGCCTCTGAGTCTCAGGGCACCCAGTTCTGCAAACCGTGTTGGTGTTGTGGAGGTTCTTCGGAGGGTGGCAGGGAGCGACGGGAAGAACATTGTTTGGGGAGTTGACAACATAGTTTCATCTTCCTGCTGAGAGATAAAAGCTCTGAAGCTATTGGAAGGGTGAGACTTTTTTTCCAGGAGAAAATAAGCAGCTTTCCAAAAGAGACCATGTACGAGGCCAGGTTGATGATTCGAGGAGGCAGGCTTATTACTGTTCTCATTTCCCACCTGGCCTCCCGGGTTGGCTGTAGAGAACTCTGCAACTTAAAAAGTCTGTTCCTGGATGCCTCGGGGAGCCCAAAGGAAACCCAGAGTACTTCTGGAGTCTCACCTTGCTGAACTTGTGYACTGCAGGGGTAGTTCTTTACAGGGAGGTTTCCCTCCCTCCGTTCCTCCCTCCCCGTCTCTCCCTCCCCTCCCTCCCCTCTCCTTCCCTCCCTCCCCTTTCCCTCCTTCCCTCTCTCCTTCCCTCCCTTCCTTCCTTCTCACAGAATTATGTTGGTCAAACAACAGTGCAAATGATGTTTCAAAGTTGTCATTCTCTTTCATCATTTAAATAAGTTTTAAATTGAATATTGGTTATATTCTTGTATATGGGAATTTAAACTCTAGGTAGAGGTGCCCTCTGGTATAATTTAGTCTTCAACCCCTGTGGGGTTTTTTTTTGTGATAAACAATGGGGTGATGTTTCTGATTGGTCCCCTTGCTCCTTGGGAGTTTGGAGTGTGGAGTTTGGGGGTTGCCTTGCTCTGTTACACTACTTATATTCCTACTGTCTGTGGATTTTTTTCTTAACCTAGTCTGGATGACACGTGCCTTTATCCTGTTTCCTGGATCCAAAGTAGATATATTTGGTGTTTTGTTTGCATTTTATATTTCGGTATTTATTGTATTTTGTTTGTATTATTTCTTGGATTTTAAAAAAAGCTTGAAAGCATGTACTTAAATAGCTTTACTCCAAATCCATTCTCGAGTAAACGATGCAAATGGGTTAATAATAACAGAGAGAGGAGGTTGTTCTTACAGACTGCAGTCCGAATCCTTAAATGATGTTTGAAAGACCTCAGAGGTGCTGGGGTCCTAACCCTGGTGTCTGTGCTTTCCTGCATGCAAACATTGTTCATGGCTATACTGGGATGCGCCTGGCAGACGTCTCTGTTTCCAGCTCTTTACTTTGAGCAATCCTCACTCTACCTGAAAGGAATGTATTGAGGGTTTGGGGCTAGCAACTTGTGGTATTCATTAGAAATGGAAAGAGTTAGAGTCAGCTTAGGTATCTTGGAAACCGCCTCTGCGCTCCTCACACTCAGGCAGTTTTCAATGCATTTGAAAGATATTTCATTGTAATTAGCAGCAACTTTAGCTTTGAGCAAAGTGATCCTTTAGTCTTGCTTTGTATTGTTTAATGGATTGTTTCTCTAAGTAATCAGAGTGATTTACACACACACATATATATATGTATAAGTATGTATAGATATAAATACATATATGTATATATATGCATATATGTATAAACACATATACAAGTGTATATACACAGATATAATATTTACTTTTGATATTATGACCACATAATTTTAATAGTTGTTGCAGTATGCTTAGGGAATTGTAGGAAAATCTCTGAGATATTCTCTAGCATTCTCTGGCAAGCCGTGTGTGTGTGTGTGTGTGTGTGTGTGTGTGTGTGTGTGTGTGTGTGTGCACTTTCTGCACCTCACTTCCAAACAATGCCTTTGGGGATTGCCTTGAATCAGGGTCTCTTTGTTTCACAGCAGGCGGTTGTGTGCATTCCTTTGCACTGTCTCCACAGAGAACAGTACCCCAGGAGCTGATAAAGAGCTGTGCTGAGCAGAGCCTGTCCCCTCAGTGTGATGAAGTCACTGCAACATTTTATTTGAGTGTTATTTTGCCGCTGAGCAACTACAGCACACTGAAGTTATTTTAAAAGGATCTCAAATTCCTAGACCGGCAGAGATGCAGTTATTCCTATGTCCACGCTACTTAATTACAGACTCCATCCAAACCTTCTCCCACTAGTTCTTTGGGTAACATTTTAATTTGAAACCTTCCCCTTATATTGTGACTCAAGAGTCTCCATTTTTATTCTTTTGCTTCCTGCCCTCTGTCTTTCCTGCTTTGGCTCTCCATGTTGGAAGACACGTATGTGCACACTGAACACACACATGCGCACATTGAATACACGTATGTGTACTTTGACAGACTCGGTGACAATGAAAACTGTAGGACAACTAGAGAAGTTGCAGCTTCTCTTTAAGTAGCGAAACCGCAATTGTTCAAACTATAATGTAACCAAGAGACGAACCTCTCTGCATTAATATACAGATCACCTCATGGCTCTGCAGGCATTCTTGTCATTGAATCTATTTTCCATAGTTGATTACCAAGGGACCATAAATAGCATCACTTTTTCATGATAATTAATTGGGACTCTAAAGCCTAGGTTGGACTGCCTTCAATTTTTGACATGTTTACTGTGTGAATTTTTTTATGTTAATCGAGAGAGTCTGTGAGTGATACAAAACTCATTTGATTATAAGATCCAGCCTGCCTTTGGAAACTGCATGAGCCACATTATTGGGGAGTTGGCTGGATTCTTTTTTCTTTTGCCCCTTTCAATACAATTAAGCCAGTATATCCTCCTTTACCATCTTTCCATGAGCTTATTTTGCAGAGTAAAGGGAGTAATGTACAACTCCCACACCAGCTTCCTGGAGGGAAGACTGTTTCTCGGCCGAGAATCAAAACCACTTCTCTCACCAGCCATGGTGATCTACTTAGAAAGAAACTCACTATGCCATTGGCAGCACAGACGGACTGTATAAAATAAGAGATGCTTCGTGAACTGCGTCAGGGACTGTGTTTCAGATCTGTGCTGCCCTGCTGAATTTAGGACTACAGTCAGTAGATCAGCCTCCTAGGGGAGGAAAAAACCGTGTTCTCAGTAGAATAACAATCCATCCAGACTGTCATAAATGTTTATGTTGCAAGTTTTACATCTTGGGTGGTGGCAGGAGATGGCAGAACTTTGGGGAAGAACCAACTCACAGCCCCAAAATAATGCAAGATGAAAGGGGGGAAATTCTTCCCTATAGTTAGCATTTGATTCTCCAGTCAGACTGTTGTTAGTTAAGGTTGAAAAACCAAAGAAAAATTTCAAACATATTGTGTTGGGTTTTGTGGACCTTTTTGCTATTAGAAGTCTTTAATCCTTCATTGGGTAGCTTCTGAATGACCTTTTGGCTTATGTCAGCTGGCAGCCTTTCTCCCTTACATTGTTCTTATTGACTCCCCGTGGGGTATTCTCATAAGTGGCAGAGAGGGAGCAAGTAGAGAAGACTGGAGATCAGAGATGATCTAATCATAGAAGTGTGTCTACTCTAGACCTTGCCACTGTCTATGTGACTCAAATCCTGTATCTGTTACCTTAGGCCTGGTCCGGATCAGTTCTGAAGACGCTAGCCAGTCTAGTCATGAAACAATGTGAGATGCTGTTCTTCCACGTATTCATTTCTAATTAGATGGGCATTCTTGACCCATGTTTGGTCTTCCCGAAGGAGGTGGGCTGTACAGTTTGTTGATCTTACACAGTTCTCAGAATTCACATGATGTGGTTATCAGAATGCCTCAGAAAAACATAAAAATAATGGCCTGTCACGATCAGGGCTCAGGTGTGATTGCTTGCTTACCCTGAGGCACTTTGAGGAATATCTGACCTTATCGTTTTGCTTGTTTGTTTGTTTTTGATTTTTTTGTTTTTTTTTTGTTTTCTGTTTTTTGTTTTTGTTTTTGTTTTTTACAAGTTAAAGAAATAGAGCCATTTCCTGAAGTTGGAGATCCACTCAGCATCCAGGCAATGTAAAATTAGTGCAAAGCACATTTATTTACTTACTGTGAGCCCTGCTCTATTTCTGGTGTGGGACCTCTCCCACAATCCCCAGCTGACATCTAACTCTCTCATTCATTGCTCACAAAACTGCTTTGTGTCAGCTGACTCATTGGTAACCATTATGTCCGGCCTCACTCAGTACAGATTACGTAGCTGTACCAGTCGGCGTGAGTCACATCAAGCAAATGTTTATGGTAATTTGTTCATGCTTGTGTGGTTAATGCTTTTTTTTTTTTTAATTATTGAAATTTTGCTTTCCTTCTGGATATTCTAAGAATTTTACAAACACCACGATTAGGGTTTTTCTTCCTGCACTTAAATTATTTAGATGATTCTGTCTGTTTATGGATTGATTCTTTCATGCATTTATGAATTTGCTTAATATTTGCTGTGCATATGCAATGGCCATCCTGTGCATGGTATCAGACACATTACAGAAGCAGCCACATAGGGCTGTCCCCTTTGCAGAGCCCCATCTACTCAGGTGACACATGGCTCACCCCCTTTGATTCTTAGCCTGTGCTCTCATTGCTGCTACATCCCATTTTGGAGAGAATCCATTGCTTGGGCAGTTTGTACCTTTGGTTCAATCACTGGGAATGTCTTTTCATACAAAGAAGTCTTTGCTGTTATTGCAACATGCATCTTGCTGTCTTCCAAAGCACCTGCAGCTTGTGATTTTGTTACTTGACTGACTGAAAGAGATTAATTAGTGACATTGGTTCATGCTGTTGCCACGTGGTGAAATGACAATCCCATTCTTTGGAAAACATCCCCTGTTCCCTAGGATCTTAAGTCGACAGCTTGGGCAGGACAGCATATATGGCACTACATTACCTTGCTCTTGTAACTACACTCACCATAATGCTCAGTGTTTGCTTCTTTGTTTGCCTTGTTCTGAAGCAGATATGGGATGTTCCCAAACAATTTGCAGTGCTTAGAAATGTTAACTGTTCTGACTTGCCCCCGTGCCTTTGCATATGCTATGTCTTCTGCCTCGAATGTCTTCCTCTTTTCACAGAAAACTTTGAAGGCACAACTAGGAATTGTCTCCCAGAAATCCTTTAGATGCCATCCTTCCTAAGCCCTATTGGTCAGAACTGATCTAGCTGGCACTTTCCTCCTCTTATATCCATCAGCAAGAAGATCTCTTAGGATCTTACATATTGTAACAATCTCTCCCTCTCCCTCTTTCTCTGTTCTCCCCTCTCCACTTTTTCCTTGAGTATGGGCATCTCTGTATCCTAAGTCTTAGCTTAGTAACTGTGGTAGGACAAATACCAAGACCTCTGAAGAAAGGATAGGGAATAACCATGTAAGACCTGTGGCAGCATCCGTCTATGTAGAGAAGCGAGTTTATGGAAACAGTGTGGATGCGTGGCTCACAGCGAAAAGGACAAAGAGACAGAGAGGGAGCTGGATGTAGTCTACTAGAGGTTCTATGGGAAACCCCTCAAAATGCTTTTGCTTCTGTAGGAATTTAACTAATGTAAATGATGAGGATATACTGAGTGATCTCCACAGGCAAGACCATTCATTGCTTTAGGTGCCAATGAATAAAACAAAGAAACAAAACATATAACCCCAGTCCTTGCAAAGGTTACAAAAGAGTAAGGATCAGCCTGGTGTACAAATCATCTAGCTTAGGAGTTGACTTTCATAAATAGAACAAGTAGGCCATGACTTTCACATATGGCAGAAGAGAGGGGATTCCAAGCAAGGAGTGGGTGGAACAAAACCTTCGGCACCCGAGGGAGTGTTTCAATAATCAATGGTTTTGGAAAGAGTCAAAAAGGGGGAAAGTCTTAGAGTGAGGGCAGAGTGAACAGTAGTGATAGGTCTAAACTTGTATTACTTTTGAAAGTTGGAGCATAATCAAAGTTTGGAAAGAGTCAATTGTGGATGTGTTTGAAATATCTTCTTAAGCTGGACTGATAGCCAGAGCCTTCATTCATCAGAGATGGCCACGGCTACTAAGAGATACACTTTTTACTCGTTCCCTTTGCCCTGGGGTATACCATGGCAGTCAAAGTCTTCACAAAGAGTCAGGCTTGGTGGCCCAGGTATGTAATTTTATCCACCCAAGAACCTCAGGCAGGAGGATTACAAGTTTTAAGACCTGCCTAGTATATAGAGTGAGTTCAAGGCCAGCCCTGAAAACCTACTGAGGCCCTGTCTCAAAATAGAAAAAGCAAGAAGAGCTCTATAGATATAGCTACTATCTTAAACTATAGATATAGTTTAAGATCAGAGGGTATATGATGCTCTTGGGCTCAAGCTCCCAATACCTCAAGGCAAAATCATGGCAAGGATCTAAGCCAGGAAAATCTAACCTAAATCAATCACTTAAGACTGAGAGAAAATTTTGGATTGAGATCATTGGGGTGTTAATTAGCAAACCATCTAGCATATCTGAAGCCTCTTGGGTCCATTGGCATTTTATTGCTAATAACACAGTTCTGTTTCTTTTCCTTTGGCAATCAACATTCTGCTGTTACAAGGGATATGATTACTTTGTGAACCAGTGGAGTATTCATGCATAAGCTAGTTTTCATGTAGGTAAAAAAGTGACTTAGAAAATTATCTTTGTCTCATCCTAAGTGAGCTAACCCAATCACAAAAGAATACACATGAAATGCAATCACTGATAAGTGGATATTAATGAGCCCAGAAGCTCTGAATACTCAAGGCACAATTAGCAAATCAAAAGATTCCCAAGAAGAAGGAAGGAGAGGACCCTGGCCCCGAAAAGACTGGATCCAGTTTTGTAGGAGAGTATCAGAACAGAGAAATGGTGGTGGTGGTGGGGGGGTGGTGATTGGGGAATGGGCGGAGGGAAGAGGACTTATGGGACATATGGTGAGGGGGGAACTGGGAAAGGGGAAAGCCTTTGGAATGTAAACAAAGAATATAGAAAATAAAAAAGAAATATAAAAAAAAGAAAGAAAATTATCTTTGTAATGAATTTAGTTCATCCTCTGAGCATGATTTCTGTCATGCTGTTTCCCTCCCTTTCCCAAAAGCAGTCGGTGAGGACATTTTTTAAGGGATGATATGTTGGTGAGTCTTAATTCCTTGGAATTGTATCTGGTCAGATGATGCTGTTCCTTGGAAATTAATCTAAACTCATTAAAGAATTTGAAGCAACATGTATAAATATGTTGGCTAGACCATGAGAGCAAACACATTTTGTTCGTAGAGTAAGATAAAACAGGGAAGTCATTTCCTTCAATCCTCTGTTCCTTCAGTCCACCAGTGGTCTTTGAACATTTAACTGTGTTTCTAGGCAGAAGAAGCAACTGTGAAAACTGTCAATATTCATTCCATCTTCAGGAGCGAGCCTCTGAAGGGAGTGGTAGGAAGGAACAGAAAAGTTCTTTAGCAAAACTGAAGTTCATCAGAGGGGTTAGTACAAGGGATGGAAAGAAAATGGATGTGTTTGCCAGGGCTTTCATGCTTGGTTTTCCTTCGTGTTTTTCCTTCGTGTGCTGTCTTAACCGGATTCTCATGGCTGTGGCAAACATACCCAAAGGAAGGAAGTCATGGGAGTCTTGGCTCACGGTTTCAGAGGTTTCCAGCTCCACTGCTGTGAGGCCGAGGCAAGAGAGTACAGTGTGATAGAGTGTGCACAGAGGGGAACAGCAGTGACCTCCTGGAATCTGGGAAGCAAACGAGACAGAAAGGAAGTGTTCACAGCAAGACTGACTCCTTAGAGATACGCTCCCAGTGTTGTACTTGCTCTGAGGAAACACCATACCCGATAGAACGTATGGGTTGTATGAACTCAGCAGTGGGTTTGTCTATTGATGGAGCTCACTTGTCTATCAACGACTGGATCCACTAAGCAGGGAGTGAGACTTCTACTTATGACTCTCTTGGAAACATACTCTCACACGCAAATTGTATATTGTGTTTGGTTTGTTCTTAGCTTGTTGCTTTTGTTTATTCACGTTTTCTTTCTGACTAATCTTTCAGAGTCTTGTGGGTTCTCCCCCACCTCACCCCTGTTGAACAATTAGACTACTCTGAATAAAGATTACAATAATAAAGCCATTTCATTCTTAAAATGGTTGAAAGAAAAGGTAAGGTGGACTTCAAAGCTCATGTAAAGTTAGATCTAGATGAAGATAGAAGTGGGTTTTCCCTTTGCTTGAGTCTGAGAAGATCAATTTGGTGGGTTATCCTGAGAGAACTGGGGAGCTGTGATCATAGGAGTTACAGTCCTTGATAGGGCTGTAACATTTGATGTAGCACAGACCACTCACAGAAGGGGATGGGAGGGAACTAGAAAACAAACGAACAGGAAACAGTTTGGAATTTCTACCCGTGGGAAGGGAGCAAGGGCAGAAAGTTTCATAATAGAGGTGGTAAGATGTGTGGGGATGCCAAGGGAAGGGAGCAAGGGCAGGAAGGGTCATAATACAGGGGGTGAGACATGTGGTATTCCAGGGAGCAATATGTACAGAGACAGGTTCTGCCGACTGGAACATCTGGGCGAATTGATTAATGGAAATGATACGTCTGGATCTCTATATTCTGTGTGATCTTTAATTCAGCACCCGCATTTCCCTCTACTTCAAGAATGCTTTTAGTCAACAGTTTCTCCCTTGTTTCTAAAGGATTAAGATTTAAAAGAAAACCTAGTAATGGAGAACTCAGGCTCTCTGGCAAAGATAGTCTGTTCCCACCCTGGCTCTGTCGCTCTCCTGTGGATCTTGGGCAAGTGGCTTGGGTTTCTTCGTGCACCATTGTCCAGACATAATTTTAGCAGACATAATTGAGATGATAGTGTTAGCCCAGTGCCTGCAGCTAGCGACTGCTGTTGTTTGTTGTTTCTTTTCCTGCTATTGTAATTAAGTGCTGATTAACGAAGTTTAAGGGAGAGGGGGATTGTTTGGGCTCAGAGTTCCAGGTTACAGTCTGCCACCATGGCAGGGAAGTCTGTGTGAGCTGTGAGAGGGAGCTGGTCAGATTGCACTTGCAGTCACGAGTCGGAGAGTGACAAATTCATGCTTTGCTCAGACTATTTTTCCCTACTTGATAGAGTCCAGGGTCCATGCCCTAGCAATACTCCGGCCTAATAGTTAAGCTGGCTCTTCCCATCTTGGTACACAATCAAGTCATTCCCCACAGAACTGACCTCATGTCCCTGATATTCTAAAGTCTGTTAGGTTGACAACACCGTCGCATGTGCTCTACCTAGCAACTGCTAACTTGTTCTCCTGAGGTGTCTCTCTAGGGCTAGGTTCATGTAGTTCTCTGACATCTGCATCTGCATATTCCTGCTTAATGGGATGCTCTGAAACTTTTTTGAGAGGTCTCTTTCTTTTATTGAAATATAGATTTTTTTTTTCATACAATATATTCTGATTGATTTTTTTCCTTTCCCAACTCTTCTGAGATCCTTCTCACCTGCCTTCCATCTGCACTTACAATATTTTGGTGCCTCTTTAGAAAAAGGCAGGGAATCTAAATAATAATAATAATAATAATAATAATAATAATAATAATAATAATAAATAAGACAAGCTGGGTATGGCGGCACACACTTTTAATCCTAGTGCTAGGGAGGCAGAGGTGGGCAGATCTCTGTGAGTTCAAGGCCAGTCTGCTCTACAGAGTGACTTCTAGGAAAACCAGAGTTATGTGGAAAGACCCTGTTTCAAAAGACAAACAAACAGATAAAAAAATCAAAGACAAAACCAAAAACCCAATTAGGAATAGGACAACACAAACAGAAGAGCCAAAGAAAAATCAAAAGAAACATATGTAGTTGCAGAGACATGAAACTGGCCCGTGGTTAAGAGCACCTGGGTTAGGTGGGTTCTGTTCCCAGCACCCACATCACAGGGCTCACTGGTGCCTCTAACTAGACGCCCAGGAGAGAAGTAAAAGCCTCCTCTGGCTTCTGCAGGTACCTACACACATGTGCCCATAACTCTCATACAGACACGTGTGCAGATACAGATGCAAGTACACACATAAATAATAAAAGCAATCTTTAAAAGCTGCATTTAAGCTCTTTATACTTATTTCATAGCACGGTTAGAATAGGTGTATATGTGTGTGCATGCACACATATCTATCCCACACATACATACATGCACGTAAGCATCTGCATGCCCCTAACTGTGGTCTGGGGTAAAGATCTGAGAGAAGCTTCTCTTTTGATCAGTTTTTATTTGTACTTACTTTGTACTGTAGACATTTCCTACGGTGTCTGGGACAGTCTATAGATGTGTTTTCCTCCTCGGTTTTTCCATATGAAGTCTGATTTGCTTTCCTCTCCTGTCCCCTCCTCTGCAGACTACAGTAGTCTCTTTGAAACAGAAACCATTCTTGTTTTCCTTTCAATTCTTTAACTATAACCCAACGTCTGGCACAAAACAGGAGTTCAAAACATTGATTGTTGAATGAAACCAAAAAAAAAAAAATGGGTCTTGATTTCTCTTATTTCTGTTTTCTTGTTGTTCTGTGGGTTAAATGCTTCTGTTTCCATTTCAGAAGTGCTTTTGGACACTCTAAATGATTATACCTTGTCTTCTTAGCAGTTTTGTTTTATATGATAGACTATAGTGTATTTGTGACTCTAGCTTTAAAAATAGCTGATATTGTAAAGGGAAGTTCTGCTTCCTTTATGGGTATAAAGAAAGCATGAGCAATAGGGTAAAATTACAATGTGCATATATGAGTGTGTATGTGTGTGTGTTTCTATGGATATCAATGTCTACATGCATAACAATCTGTAGCCATGCATAATGACAGAGTAAAAATAGACCAGAGGTAAAGAACATGTTAGGAGCAAAATGGAATGAAGAACAGTTCCAGAGCTGCGAGGATGAACGAAGCATGAGAAACAGGGGCCATGATTTTGGCTAGAAGCTCTTGGAAGGTGGGAGGAAATTGCTGTTAGAAGCAAAGATGAGTCAGTGGTTCAGGATGACTGTCGTCGCTCTTGGCACCAAGAAGATGAAGCTTTGCCCAGGAGTCTTCATAAAGAGCACGGTCTGGTTTGTTATGAAAGTCAGCAAAGCCAGTAGTGCTGGCTCTTTTAAAATCCACTGTGTCAACTGCAAGGCTCCACAAGTTTTATGAAAGCAATAGTCAAAGGTACCTTTATGTACCCAATCTCTGATGGTCAAACCTGACCCAGACATACAGAACGCACATGGACTGTACACCTTTTACTCTGCCCTCCCTGTGTACTGGTTTTTCACCTAAGGCTTTGAGAGTTATTGACATTGAAATTAAGGCCAGGAGAGACTGGTTGGCGGGTAACCACAATTGCTATGCATTCATGAATGCGACAGCACTCAAATTCCTCTATTTTTATTTATGTGAAAACTATGCAAAGTATAGGTCTGTTTGGGGCTATTTAGTATGTGTCTGTAACCATTTCACAACACTCCTCTCACCCTCTGGCTCTCGCAATCTTTCTACTTTCTCATCCATGATGAGCGCCTTGGTGATGGCTCACACACTCGGTGCAGCAACATTTCCAGCTAAATGGAGGAGGTGCCTTCCAGGACCCGCCTTGATTGAGGAGCTCCTGACACTTGATGGCTGCTGGGGGAGGAAGGCTCAGACTATTGAATGTGAGGTCACAGATGGTGGATTTCCCAAGCCCCAGTGGGTGGCCCTGTACGCATGCACACCTGGGTAGCACCAGTTGGGCAAAAGGACACGAATTTAAGAAGGAATTTTCGAGTAGTTAATGGATGGAAATGTTCGTATTTTAGTGTGTGTGTGTGTGTGTGTGTGTGTGTGTGTGTGTGTGTACATATATGTATATGTGTATGTGTAGTGTATATATATATATATGTACATACATATACATATATATATATATATATATACTCAAGAATAAAGAAAAATATTTTTCTGGCAACTAAGGTCCTGAGCGCAGGCAGCGTGAGGGCATTTGAAGGGAGACCTGCTCCATCAGTGTCGAGTGAAAGCTGAGATTACCATTTTTTTTTTTTTGAGACAAGGTTTCTCTGTGTATTCCTGGCTRTCCTGGAACTCACTCTGTAGACCAGGCTGGCCTCGAACTCAGAAATCCACCTGCCTCTGCCTCCCAAGTGCTGGGATTAAAGGCGTGCGCCACCACCGCCCGGCTCCATTTTTTAAAATAGGATATCTTGAGTTGCCTGACAAAGACATTTGCCTAAAGAAGCCTGTTAGGTTACCTTTCTCATCTCCAGTGAGAGGATGGGGAAACAGCAGTGAGCCCGTGATTATACACAGAAAATTGGATATTCTTTAGTACTCAAATGGGTGATCTTTACCAGGGACTTTAAGTAGGTGTTCAGGTAGGTGTGCATAGCTACTTAGCAACAGGCTTTTAGACCTCGGTTCCCCAGATCTAAAGCATGTGCGGAGACTCATTTCTCAGATGCCCATTTGCCGTCAGTCTTCCCCTCAATTAGCAAAGCAAAGCATCTCTCTCATCCATCCCAAATCTCACCACTGTGCATTGTGCATGGGTCTAGAAAGGCTTTGAATACTAAACAGAACAGCTGCGTGAAATATTTCTTTGCAGACAAACATAGTAATATAGGCAATAAAATGCTTTCAATGTAAACAACATAAAATATACTACATTGGGGTGAAATTCTTTGGAGAAGCAGGCTAGAAGTGAGTTTAAGGAGAAAAATCGGCTATAAATTTCCCCACCGAAGAAGAAAAGCATGAGATTGATACAGGATTTTAAAAATATAATATGTACTATAAAACAGTTTGAAATGTTTTCTTATTATATTTATTTATTTYGTGCATGCATCCATGCATATGTTCTTAGGTGTTTGGGCATATACATTCCATGGCTTATATACTTACATTAATGATCAAAATTCATTTTATGCTAATAAGAATAATTTGACCATATACTTATGATAGCACTGTTTATAGATCAGAGGACATTTTGTGGGGGTTGGTTCTTTCCTTGTCCAATGTATACCGAGGTTGAACCCAGGTCATCTGGCTTGGTGGCAAGATCCTTTACCCACTGAGGCACCTCTGGCCCAACAGTTTAGTTTTAAAACTTACTACTTATTTATATAAAAACTACAGTCTTTGTAATCTTACAAATATGAGATCCTAAGTTTTAAACTTCTTGACAGTATAGCACACAATTTCAGGAGAAAATATATAGGTGTCTGTTTTGTTTCTGCTCTTTACATCAGATGTGAGCAAATGCGTTCGCACAACACTAATCTATCCTATACCACACAGGAAAAAGTCATGTTGCCCTGACAGTTGCTTTACCTAAAATGGAAACCGTTGATTGAAGATCAGTCGGATCTTTTAGGAAAGAGAACATGGTCTCAGAATATATCAATGTGACACTTGTTCTTCCTGCTGATTCACTGGTGTCCTGTGACACTGGGCTGGCCTCCCAGCTCCCAGCTTGCCATGGAAGCTCGGTTACCTAGTTAAAGGAGACGTCATCTCCCATGGCCCATTGTGCTGCAGCCGCACGGCCTCCTCGCCACCCTTCCTGAACATCTTCCACTCTTCCTGGACATCTTCCACCCTTCCTGCACATCTTCCACCCTTCCTGCACATCTGCCTCCCTTCCTGCACATCTGTCCCCTTTCCTACACATCTGCCACCCTTCCCGCACATCTGCCACCCTTCCTGCACATCTGCCTCTCTTCCTGCACATCTGCCACCCTTCCTGAACATCTGCCACCCTTCCTGAACATCTGCCACCCTACCCTTCCTGAACATCTGCCACCCTTCCCTTCCTGCACATCTGCACGCTCCCGCCTCACATCTTTTCCCTCAGTGTAGGGCAACATTACTTTTCCTCTTGGCTGACCACTTTGGGAAGACTTCCTTGACTTCACAGGAAGGTCATGACTGCACAGCTCCCACGCCTTGTCCTAACACAGACCCTTCTCCCCCGTAGCGCCATGTGTATCATGTGTTTTGCCTTGCAGTGTGCTGTGGTGTTTCCTCACACATTTTCATCATGTCCATCTTCATTGATTAGGAATCAAGGATTTTATATACAATGATCCTTGCTAGACTTTCCTCAGAACTGGGAACATTTCCTGGAACATTATAGATATGTAGTACATAGACACATATAGACCTATGTTTTTGCACAGTTTTCATGTCAAATTCAATATTATAAGGGCATTTTATTAACAAATAGGTAGCAGAGTAGTAGATCACAATAGAGACTCTCCCAAAAAAACCAATTATTAGGTAGTGTTGCATTCAGTTTGAGTTTAAAATATTCTTCCTTTAGCCATATTTCTTCATGCCCTTGATAATAGTTTTAATTTAAATTTTATTTTTCATGTTTCTCTTGTTTGATGTTTCTTAGTTTGAAAATTATTCTCTTGATTTTGGTCAGAGAACCTGTATATCTTAGACTGCCTCAACTCTATTTTAGAATGGATGGAAGTTTGCACAATCACTCGAGTGTTGGGCCCCTGCTGGGGGCAAGCCCAGAGGGAGAGAGGGTGTTCAGGGTATTTGGTGCCCCTTTTGCAAAGCCTGTCCTCCCAGCTGCCTTTGGAATACAAGCTTCCCAGAATAAGAAAAGTCAGTTTTAAGAACCACAAGATGTTTGCAGAGCCACACTGGCAGGAAACAACAGACTGTGAACCCCCAAAGCTTACGGGTAGAGGGCATTGATTATTCTGCTACYTTTTTTTCATAGAGTAGAGTAGAGCTAAAGTAAACTGACACTAATGACCAAATTTCATTTTTATACTTCTAAGAATAATTTGGCCATGTACTTATGGTACCACCATTTATAGATCACTAACTTTTTTTATTATTTTACCTTTGATGGATTTAGTATATTAGTTATTTTGAAAACCCACTTATTGAGGTAAGGATGACCTACTAATGTTTATAGGTTGATGAGTTTGGAGAAAAATAAATAACCATGAAACTATCACTACAATCTATGCCAGTTAGTCATATCTGCAAAGATTTCTTTTGTGTTTTATGTGCATATGCATGTGTGTATGTGCGTGTGTGTGTGTGTGTGTGTGTGTGTGTGTGTGTGTGTGTGCATGGTTTAATACCATTTAATGCAGATCTACATTTTAACTACTATTTAAGCATATAATACAATATTTTTTCTACCAAATAAAGGAATTTTAGGGTTTATTTACCTGAAACTTTTCCCCATTTGTTGGCATCACTGAAGGTCCACAGAGGGAATATGAAGGGAGAGTTTATGTGACAATGTGCTAGCTACATCTCTCTCTGCTGTGTGCAGTTAAACTTTATCGTTAGGTTAGGAATTTATAGCAGAGGTGTGTGTATGCTTAGATGGTGGTTGCTGGGGTGAATATTCATTTCTTGTGGTGTTGGGCGTAGTTGGTGGTGRTGGCTGCTAGAGTTGTTTAGATGGTTGTTATTGATGGGTTGGAGTCCGTCTCTTCATGCCTTGTTGATGTCTGTTGTTGCTAGTGGTGTTGAGGTTGTTGGTGTCACCATTTTTATGGTGGTACTGGTGAAGAAGGAGGAGGGGTTAACAGTAGTGTAAAGCTTTCTTCTCACCAGTCCGCAGTAAGATCTACTCTGCTACACATGATAATCTAAGGTAACTATTGTTTTTATTAAATAAGCCTTCCAAGAAATCCTTAGGCTTCCGAGACTTTCTGCAAGTCAGACTGTTAAAGCCACATATCTCTTTACGGTCCTTCAGACCCACCTAGGCGTTTGCATGTTGACTTGTTTATGCTTCTGATGGCGGCTCACACATGCACCCTCCTTTACAATGCACCCTCCCTATCATGCGTATAGATTCTCTGTCTCTGATAAAGAAGGTTTCTTCAGCTTAGTCTCTTATTACCATCCCAAATCACCTCCCTCAAAGATCAGGCTTCTCTTTCCCATCAAACTTGACTGCCATCTTGATATTATGTTGCATTTTCCAGGACGCTTTACACACAGTCTCATTGTATCCCTGTAAGAGTTACCAGAGGTACACAGGGGGTCTTGCTATCTTTATACATCATTTGAAATTTTATGGATTAAAAAAATAGAGATGTAGGTGGGATGCGTTACTCAAGGCCAGGCTAATCCAAACAGGATTAGAACTAAGGACACTGATTCACTAACCATCTATGCACTCATCAGCACTATTCTTGTTTGTTCTATATTCAAGGACCCCACCTCATTCTCCTTCCCAGACAGCAGTCTCCTCATATTTAATTTAGCTCCTGGCTTGGATCATTATGTCCTTGATCCAGCTCTTCCTCAACCTCAAATGTCAGGACAGCTTCTATGTATAACCTGCCTCCCTGTTCCTCTCAGTACATGACTGTACATTAGCATAATCCTAGCAGAATGCATTTGTATATTCTGAATATTACCGAATAGGGAAGTCTATAGTTGAAGAAAAATGAAGTATGTTTTTACATTTGCCAAGATTCTTTGGGTGGTGCCCTCGTGTCCTGGATAATAACAGAAAGACAGATCTTTTAAAAACGAGGTTTCTTTCCATATAACTTACCTATTCCAAGTTAGAAAACAGTGATTTTTTTAGGAAATTTATCACACTGTGAAGTCGTTACAAATTAATTGTAGAGCATTTTTATCACCGCAATAATATTTGTCAATTCCATTGCTCTTATATATCCCTGTCCTTCCTTCCTTTTTCCTTCCTTGCTTCCTTCCTTTCTCTTTCTTTCTCTTTCTTTCTCTCTCTTTCTTTCTCTCTTTCTCTCTTTCTCTCTCTCTTTCTTTCTTTCTTTCTTTCTTTCTTTCTTTCTTTCTTTCTTTCTTTCTTTCTTTCTTTCTTTCTTTTTTCCTTTCTCTTTTTTCCTTTCTAAAACTCTGCAAGTTCCAGGGGCAGAATACATATAGGCTGGCAAAACTAGAGGTAACTAAGAAGGACAAACCCAGAATTTATTCCTTCATCAAAGCAAGCATGCTAGCATCTTCTATTTTATTCAAACAAGCAAGCAACATCCTGGTGTTCTCTAGCTCTTCATATATTTTACTTATATAAATATAACATGATGTTAAAATGAGATTCTATCTCAGTTTTAGCTGATATCTCAGAGATCAGAAATAGTATGATAATTTCCTTTACATCAACCAGTTATTCAGAATATGGTTAGCGCTTTGCCAAAATCAGGCACTGTCTGTCTGTCTGTCTGTCTGTCCTGTGCCTAAAATTGGAGTTGGGGCCCTAAAAATCACCTAAAAATCAGCTGTCACTCCAAATCAAGTGAGAAAAGGTCATGCTGGACTTGGCATGTACTACTGGTTAGAATCAGGGGATGTGTGTTCTGGAGACTCTTCTGGTCATTGTAAGGAACTGGTTTCAGAATCCCTGAACATAATAAAATTAGAGGATGGCCAAGTCCTTATACAGATGTCACAGTAGTAACATATAGCTTATGCACAGTCTCCTATATATTTTTAAACAATATCTAGATCATTTATAATGCCTCTTCCAGAGGTCCTGACTTCAATATTCAGCAACCACATGATGGTTCACAACCACCTGTAATGGGATCTGATGCCCTCTTCTGGTGTGTTGGGAGACAGACGTATAAATAAAAAAAGAAAAGAAAAAAATGAAAAAAGATATATAATACCAAAATATAAAATAATTGACATATGTGAATAATTGTGTGATTTGAAGAAAAAGTGCTATATATACATACACACACAATTTTAAAAATTACTTTGAGCTGGGCGATGGTGGTGTGTGCCTTTGATCTTGTACTTGGGAGGCAGAGGCAAGCAGATTATTGTGAGTTCGAGTCTAGCCTTATCTACAGAGTGAGTTCATGGACAGATGGGGCTGCACAGAGAAACCCTATCTCACCAAACAAAAACAAAACAAAAACAAACACAACCACAACAACAGCAACAATAAAACTTTGAATGTATCTACAGATTTGGAAATTGCTGATACTGGGAACGGAGTGTGTCTCAAACTTGAAAACGTGATAGTGAGAGACCAGAAGGGAGAGGAACGGAGAGACCACGACAAGCAGGTGCAGGAGGTGGTGTGGGTTTTCTAATGGATCTTGCGGATGCTTTAGGATTACCACAGAAGGAGAATGTGTCCACAATAATTCAGAGATCCATCTGCAAGCCTGGCAGGGCTAGAGTGGAAAGAAAGCATATGATGATCAATTCCTTAATTATTCTGGATAAAAGTTGTGACACATAAAAACCACGAAGAAGCAGCTCATCTGTAGTCTGCCCACCGTGGGCACATTACTGTAGAGTTCAGAAATCTGAAGTGTTTCCTCTGTGGTCCTCTTTTTAAGCATTTGATGAAAACCTTCAGCATTTTTACAGCCACTGTAAAGTATTTTTGCTTTTTGACATTGTTTGATGAATATGTATTATTCATAAGATATGTATAAAATATCATTTGTGGTTTGACTAAAAATCTGAAACAGAAAGAAGATACCATGAGCATTAGCATATAGCCTTCCATACTTCACAGACCTATAGTATTTCATTAACTATACAATAATTTAATTTTTATTTAGATTATAAATTATGGTGGAAATTCATAAGACTTTTCATCTATAAAATTTGAATATACAATTAAATAGTTTAAACGATCACTGGTAAGTCTGGTTTTTGAAGACTTTAATCAGATTCACTAGTTTTTAAATAAGAACACTCAAGCACTGTCATTTACAACTAAGACTTTTAACAGTTAACAACGTGTGTGTGTATGGATGTGTGTGTATCTTTTCCTGCAAACATAAAAGGTTTGAAGTCAAAACTTGTATGTTTGCCTCTGTAAAACTGTGAACAAACTAAAAAATTTAGTATCGTTAAATAATAAATAATACTGCAGCAAGTACTAAAGATCTGTTGCATATGCAAGCATCTCTTCTGCAATAGCTACTTGGAAGACAGGATTATGGCTAATAAAGAGCAAAGTTTGATGATATATTGAAGACAGTGAAATAATTTTTAAGCCCTGTTTAAGTAAACTCTCTCTTCTTTCAGTGTCCCCAAAGCACTTAAAGTATATATTATAATTATTAAACACATGTCAAAATATTTCTTATTGAAATATTTATTTTTAAATGCACACGAACACTTACTGTATGCCAGATAAGATCTTACTTGGTGGGCACACAGTAGTGGATATGCTCAGTCTCAGCCCTGTGGAAATCACAGGGCCTAGATGCATAAAGCCAGCAGCATTGCTAAATGTATATAATTCTAAATGGCGACCGTTACTCTGAACAATGATCAGAAGGCACGAGAAAGAATGCATGGAGAGCATTCTATGGGGATTCTATGGGAGCATCACATGAAAATCTGAGAAGTGAGTCGCCGTTCCTCAGGTCAGTGTGCAATAGTATTTCAGATGGAAGGAGCTGCATTTGTGTGTGTGTGTGTGTGTGTGTGTGTGTGTGTGTGTGTGTGTGTGTGCTCGCGCTTGCAAAAGTCCTGTTGTGGGAAGTGGTATGAAAGTGAGCATCAAGAAGTGGGCATGGGCCATTTAGTTTGGAGACTATAGGAATGCTTCTGTTTACAACCAAAGTCTAGAGAGTAAATTTAAGTGGGTGAGTTGCCCGCCAAGTTGAAAGTGAATGGAACCCTGAGAGCATCACTAACAACTGGCCTGAAAAGATGTGCCCTCTGGTGCAATAGGGGCATTAACAGCATGGTCATAACCAACTACCTTCTAATTGGATTTAAATCTGGTTCTATATGTGACACCGTTGTCAAGCTAAGAACTTGTGGCTATCCAGGTCATAGGATCCATGGAAGCACCTGCTATTACTATTTTGCTAAATGGATGCCGTATTAAATCGATTCCTAATGACTTATCATTATACCCATAAATAATAGTCTCTTAACCCTCATCAAAGAAACTTCTATTTTCAGTAAACAGTAGTTAACACAGTGGTCCACCCCTGCATAAGGTGCCAAGAAGAAGAGACTACAGCCTATTGTTAAGCTTTTGAACTCCATATCAACCTTGGAAGTCTGTCCTAGAGTTCTACTTCTTTGAGATATGGTTTGTTTTTTCCTTGTTGTCACTGCAGGCTGCCCAGCCCCCAAGCTTCTGGATTCTCTCGACTCTGCTTTGATGTAGCCAAGGAGCAATGGGATTAAAGATACACATTACTTTCTCTTCTCCAGCTTCATGGGGGCTCTGTGTATTCAAACTCAGGTCCTTGCCCCTTGCGCAAGTGCTTGACCCACTGAGCCCTCTCCAGGCACCTACATTCCCTTTCTTGCATCAACTGTACCTGTAATTCATTGCCTTTGAGAACTTAGGCCAATCTCAAGAGGTGGTTCTCAACCTTTTCAATGCTGAGACCCTTTAATAACAGTATTATAGTGACCTCAACCATAATATCACTCATCACTATTTTATAGTTGTAATTTTGCTACTGCGATGAATTATAACATAAATATCTGATATATGGCATATATGATATAGGAATGCCCTAAAGGGTTGGGGCCCACATGTTGAGAACCACTGATCTAAGAGCAGCAAGTTCATTAAACTGTTGGTGAACTCGGTTGGTATTTCGCGAGCCCTCCCCCTGCCCCGATCATACTTTAGGTGTTCTTCAGCAACGTTTTCGGTAAGTGTGACTCAGCCTCTTCACATGCTTCCAAAGGACTCAACTTACTTTTTATAGGAAGACCAACTTTATTTTAATGTAACTTTTCATTGATTTGCATAGCATTTAATTAAAACCCCATTGTCACCATAGGAAGTAAAAATGGGAGAAAAAGGTTTGGGGAATCAGCAGGACTAAGTCTTTAAAATGGTACAGTTTTAAGAAGGGAACAGAAATGAATTAGTGAATACAAGCTAAGAGTTTTCCTGGGCTGTGGGCCTGACTCCTTATGTTTTACAAGGGAATGGAGATTGTAGATTAAGTTGACGTTAGATGAGAAAGCTGCTTTTGTTTTGAATGTGAATGGGCTTCAGACTCATTAGCCTGCATGTTTATATATTTAATCAGATAGTTATAATTCTGCTTAGACTATAGCTGCTTAAAAATAGTGATAGTAATATTACTCTAGCTTTCACTTTTGAGCACAGCATAATTTTCTGGTTAATTGCTGAAATTGTGACTGATTTCTCCATGTCCCCCCCCCCCCATGTTATATTCACACTTGATATCTCCCTGTGTGTCATATGCTTCTCCAGAACTTGAGACCTTACAGTTCCTTTCAAATATCTTTTTCTATTGCTTCTCAGTAGTCTCTTTCTCATTAGCTACCTACATCTTTATGCTCATTTTAGCTTTCCTTCCCTTGGCCACAAGGACTCCCACACTTGACCTCAGAACTACTGTGTGATGAAGCTACTCTCCAGTTAGGTTGACAATACTAAGCTATTGCCCCATCTTGGGCATTTCTGTATTTGAGCATTAGTTACTTTATAGTTTAGACCATTTGGTCTCATTCTCAGAGGAGCTGAACTCTACGTTTATGACTTTTGAGTAAGTACTGACTCTCTGGGATCCAATTTCCAAATCTTCTCTGAGCGGTGGCTGTGCCTCTCAGCAAACATTTAGTAATATCTGGAGACAGTAGATTACCACAATCTGGGGAGTATTTTTAATATTTAGTGTACAGAGGCCAATACTACTGCAAAGATTCTATGATTGGTTCCTAACTGCAAAGGTTATCTGTCTACAATCTCAACAGTCCTCACCCAGAGTCCCTGCACTGGGCTTTTTGTCCACTCCTTATGCATAGTTCATTCGCAAATGCAGACTGCTTATGACTAGGATGTCAGGTGAATTCAACAGCCAAGTGAATCCTTAAATAGTATTATAGTGATTTTTCAATGAATTAAATAATCTAAAGTAGGGGAAAATGATTTTAACCAAAACTGACTATTCTACACTCCATCTGAGCCAGCATCCCCAAACATCAATTAAATAGAATTTGTGAAAAACATGGAATAGATTAAAATGTTTAATATTTAAGTAGTGTGACAGTTCCCCAGTACTTCTAGGTAGGTCTCAGAAGGAGTTGTACAGAGGGGAGGTGCAGCTATTTAATGATGGAGATCTTAAATGCTGTAAGTTAGCTGAAAACTATATTTAAGCAAATAGTGACTTGCAGAGATGTATATATCCTTATGATTTAAAGTCAGATGTGTCAGTGATATAAAATTGAGCTCTTAGTGTGCTGAACTTTATAGCCTCGGATAAATTCAAATGATCATCAGAGCTGACAGAATTCTACATTATCTTGAAAGAAATGTATTTGTTTTTTGGAACCCAAGGTGGTGGCTGATGTTGTGACTTACCTACACATATTTTTGTTCAATGAAGTTTGACATAAACCCAAGAGAAGATTTCAAAAGCAATTGCATGAATCAGAATTGTATTTTTCTAAGTGTGAGTTTTTAATCTCTGTCTAGAATGTTTTCTACAGTAGAGTTGAATTATGCACAACGCTAAGAGGCAGCAGAGGAGAAAAGAGTGGGTTCTTTTCTTGTCTAGCTTTCTGCCATGCCCCTGTCTCTTTGCCCTGTCTTCTCTGCCTCCTTAAATAGTAGGATCTTCAGTAATGGTGCCCAAATTAGAGGTCAAATCAGTCATTAGATGGTAGGCAGTTGTCTTGCTTATTTCAATTCCTGGTGCCTACCATGTACAGTTAAATCACATTCCTGATACCGACCTTTGACTCCGAGGAGCAACCCTGGCATAGATTTCCCTATTAGACACCAGGGTTTGAGCTCCCCTGCCCCGACCCCCGGCCTCCAACCACTTCCTACTGTTTTTCTGTTCCTCTTTCCCAGTTCACTTTGATATGTACAACCAGATTCATCCTTCAATCTATGAAGATGTTACTCTCTCAAAAAGAGCTATTTCATTTTGTGATGTGGTGGTGGTGGTGGTATGTGTTGCACACGTGTAGAAGTCAGGATAACTTCCGTCTTGTTTTGAGTTAGACTGGTTTGTTGTTTCTTCTGCTTTATCACATACTCCAGGCTAGCTGACCCATAAGCTTCAGATGACGTCCTTCCTCCTTCACCATAGGAGTGCTGGATTACAGATGTGCCCTTCTATAGCTTGCTTTTTATGTTGCCTTCAGGGATCTGAACTCAGGTCATCACAGTACAACAAATACTTTTGCCCACTGAGCAAAAGTACCCTCTGGACCCTCTTCATTTTATTACCAAAGAAACTCTTCTCAAAAGTTCACTGATCATCTCTCCTGTTTTCTTTACTATCCACAAAGAACATAGACTTCAAGGCAAATGTCCCTCCTCTTCCCTCCCCTAGTTGCTATGTCAAGAGACATATGTTATTATGTAAAGAAAATATACAGAGTAGCAACCGTGGATGTCTAGAAATCATTCATTTCACTGTGCCAAAACAGGTTTGTGGCATTACTGTCTCAAGAAAACCCAAGCGCATGGCTCATAATTGAGAAAAATTTAAGTCAGTAAGTGTATCTTTGACTCAACTTGTTAAAGGAAATTGAATGCTGTAGAGCCTTCAGTAGTCTCTTGCCATGCTTTCTCTACAGCTCTGTCAGTTAGCATTTTCTCCCTCACATAGAAGGGCTATATAGGCAAAATGTTAGCCAGAAGTTGAGACTCTGACCTGCTTCCTCTATGAGGATTAACAGCAAAAATGTCCCCCAAAGAATGCTGGTCTGCAGTGTAGGGTTATAACATCAATTTTTCTCACGTTTGTGAGGAAACTGATAAAGGAATAGGTAGTTCTGATCCTTCTTTAATTCTGATCCTGATTAACCTTCTTATTACTGATGAAAACTCCAATGATTGACGTTGCTACACTCATGGGGCATCTTTTGCGTATCTAACTTTTTTTGTTTCTCAGTCAGAGAATCTGTAGTTTAGCAGCTGATTTGCCTAGCTTGGCCCTTCCACAGTCATTCCACGTTTGAATAAAAGTGCAGGTGGCTGTCAGAACTGAAGGGACATTACTGTTCTGATTGGCTCCTAAATTCATTTGTGGATGCCCTGGAGGTAATTGTCAACTGCTTTATTTATAGAGATGGTTTGTGCAGTGTAGTCATGTCTAGTGAGTTGCCATATGGTCTCTTAATATGCCATCAAATGGGTAATCAAAGCTTAGAAACAAATTTTCAGGAACTAATAAAACAACTGTGATGTATAGAATGAGCATCATTTGCGACAATAAGTGCCGGTGGCTGGAGCATTGGGAGGAGCTTTGCTTCCTCTCTGCTGTTTGGTAGATGAAAGTTTCTAACTGTGCCTGGTACATACAGTGCTTACATTTTTAAAACTGTAAAAGCTACCCATGCTTATTGTTAAAAATATCAGCATGGCATGGAAGAATAGAAGTGAGATGACCCAGTTTGCCTTCCTGACCCCCCCAATGCCACTCTTGGGGAGATCACACGGAGGAAAAAGTAGAGATGGAACCAGCATCACATTATAAGGTTTAATATATATATATATATATATAAATTCCATTATGATATGTATGGTGATTTAATTTGTTTTTCCAATGAATTCGTTGTACAAAGTATCCTAGGAATGTCCTAGGAAGGATCTAGGACATCCTCCCTGCTTCCAGCAATGTTATAGCTGTATTGTGGTTTATGGGGGCCTCCTATTGTGAAAACAAGATTGTTTCTATTGTGTCACTGATATGAGCAGTGACCATGCACATCTGTGTATTTTTGCATATGCAATTATGCTGGTCACTATTAATACTTACAAATGGAGTCGGTTAGTCAATGAGCATCTGTTGAGTTTTGATGAGATCCCCAATGGCACTGACATGTCCATCATCACTGAATGGTGTTCATCTCCCTTCACCTTCATCAGAACCCTGTGTTCTTCTTGCTGGGAAAACACTTTGTGTATTCTTTAACGTTTTGTGGCATAAACCCTACCCACACTCACCCAATAGGGTCCTGTCTTAATCTATGGGTATGATGAAACACTAGAATACAAATATTATGAAAAAAAAAACTCCAAAGATGTGGGTTTTTTGAGTGCCTAGACAAAACCAAAGCAAATAAATATTTTTGCTGCATTCCAGGGCTTCTGCTTCCTCCTGGTTGAACCACAAAGTTGTCCAGATTGGATTAAAAGAGAATTTAGCCAGTCTGGATACCTACTCAGCATGTAACAGCTCTATTTTCCTTCTTTTCTGAAAGTCCCAACACAAGTCTTATATCTTTCTACTTTAGTTGGAGAAAGTCCACATCTAGCAGTGTGCACATGACAGAAAGTCTTTATCTTGAGACTTAGCAAGAGCCCTCCTATTAGTGTGTATGCACACATATGCTTATATAGTCACACACACACAAATACACATGCATACACACATGCAGGCACACCATAATGCAATGCACACACACATACACACATGCATGCACACATGCACGTATATACCTGAACATATACAAACATACACATGATCATGTGCACACACATATGCATACATGCACACATATGTAGGTACACCACACATGTACACGCATGCTCATGCAATTCATACACATACAAATATATGCATATGCACAAATGCAAACATACACACATGTATACATGTGCTCCTGTGTGTTCACATGCACACACATGCACACATACACACCTAGGCTGAGACATACATGAAGTATCTCTAATACAGTAGTGAAAAAACAATAGGAGAGAGGAGGAGGGAAAGAAAGAGCATCATCCCAGCTACTGGGAAGAGGAACAACCCTGAATCTTAAATCTGATCAGCTATAATTATAGCTTGTAGGCCAGGTCAAGGTGAAGAAGACTCAGGTGGGAAAAAAAAAAACTTGAACTTCCATCAGGGCCTGGCAAATTGTTTCAGCTGCTGCTCTCTGACCCATTCTCTTTGTGGTCTGTTTGGGTTTCTTGAACTTCTTTTCCCTGAGTTGCAGAATTCGCTCTATCTCGACCTTTGCATATCTTCTCCCTCACTACATCCTTCTATGCTCTGCATATTTTCTCTTTTTGTACCAACAACACTATCACTAACAAAATTCCGTCCTACTTTTCCCATTCAAATGTTATTTTTTTTAAAAATCACAGACTTTTACAGATGGCTCACACTATGGTTGAAACTGCATGGTGATTCTGTCTGTGCTCAAATGTCATGCGCATTACCTGATTCTCATGATGAAAATGGTTTATCAAAAGTGTGGAGATATAAATTTTTACTATATACCACATTAGTAGATTTCCAGGTGAATGATTTGTTTTATCATTTAAATTAATTTATCTAAGTGGCAAATTCTGGATAAGCCAGGCTCAAATTCTATATCAAAAGCAGGAGGTCATCTATAATTAGATTACTAAAAGAAATAAATGGATTAATTTACTTCACATAAAGATGAAAGGCAATGGCTCCCGTCATTTAAACACCAAAATGTCTGCTCCTTTCCCACTCCCCTATTTTCCCTTTGGTCTGTGTCTATAAGAGGGTGGGGGACACATTCTATGATTTTTCTTTTTGTGTGTATTGGATGGAACTCTGTGAACATGGAAAAGACTTTCTGGTATCTTCCTAGGCTAGAAACACACACCACAAAGTGTTTTCAAACAATTCTATGTGAAACTGTTTTGAAGCTAGTTCATTCCAATAAGTCAATACATGTTATTTTTGCATAAATTTTCTTCTACTTTTGCCACCCATTAGCTGCTTGGGATGGGACTGCAGTCTCGGAGGAATTTTTAGATCTAAAAGCTGTCGTTGTCCTGTAGTTTGAAATGACTCCACAGGTAGCCATTGCAACAGAATCTTTTTGTAGAGTGAGCTGTTATTACAGGCACAGTGTGTATTTGATGAGCTGGTAAGCGGTTACAGCTTACATAAACATGTACTGTAGTAGAACAGTTTGCATATAGAACACTAATTGGATTTTTCAAACAGTAGCCTACTAGTCAGACAATGGGAATAAAAATGTTATAAATTTAGTCATGAAAAGTACCATTGAAAGGTAGTTTCTTTTAATATTCTTCAGTGTTTTTCCAAGTGCCAGTAGGCAGATAGGAGAACTGAAAAATAACATCATCATAAAGAATATATGAGATTATTTTCAACTTATTTGTCACAACTGGGAGCTTGTTTTTTGTTGTACCTAGGGTCGCATGCATGCTATACCAGTGGTTGTCTTAATTCCACAGACCCCATTTGGTACTTTCCATGATTATTTTTTTAATTGATATTTTATATGTGTATGTGTTTTCCCCTATATATGTCTGTGCACCACATTCATGCCCGATGCTTGTGGAGGCCAGAAGAAGGCATAAGATCCCCTGGGACTAGAATTGCAGATAGTTGGGGGCTGTCATGTGGATGCTGGGAATAGAACATGGATCCTCAGGAAGAGAAGCCAGTGCTCTTAACCACTGGGTCGCCAGGCACACATGGGAGCTTTGGAGGCTGTGGAAAGAGAGTGTACGAGAGTGAACTGTGATGAAGACTTGCCTAGATTTCAAGTTCCTCATTTGAGAGAGAGAGAGAGAGAGAGAGAGAGAGAGAGAGAGAGAGAGAGAGGGAGGGAGGGAGGGGGGAG
>BDUI01000021.1:1023479-1037618 GCA_002335545.1 Apodemus speciosus
CTTTTTGTTCCAGATTTTTTTTTTGAAGGCACTCAGGGCTATGAGTTTTCCTCTCAGCACTGCTTTCATTGTGTCCCATTGATTTGGGTATGTTGTGCCTTCATTTTCATTATATTCTAAAAAGCTTTGCGCAGTGGCAGTATCGTAGCCAATGAGGTTTATCCTAGGCGTGATTTTTGCTAATTGAAACTGGCAAAATAAGGCTTTGACAGACAATCCATGAATGAAATAACAAATGAATGAGACTTATTAAAAATTACTCCCTATGGCTGTTAATATTTTCACTTTGAGAGGATCACCTAGGGGATAAGGGTCTCCTCAAGTCTGGGAAGGATCATGTGGACTAGATTAGCCTCTGGGCATGGCTGGGAAATATCGTTTTTGTCAGATGGGAGGCTGAGATGGGAAGACGCACCTTACCTGTGGGTACTACCATTTGTGAGGTGGGGGCTGGCACTGGAAAAAAATCAGAAATCAGGCTGAGAACAAGCATTCGCCACTCTTCTTCCTGACTGTAAGCACGGCATAGCCGGCTGCATTAAGCCTCAGCTGCCTTCAGCTGCCGTATTTTCCTTACCATGATGCCCTGTGCCCTCGGACTCCACATACCTTTGCTTCTGTGTGCTGCTTTCCCCGCGGCAGTGGCCTAGTAAACAATAAACTTGCCAACTCCAGGATTCTGAAAATTTGTTAGGAATTTGAACAAGTAACAATAAAAACAGAAAAGCAAACCAGTATTACAAATTTTATACAAAATTCTAACCAAATATTCTATTTAGTTTAGATTTGTATGTTTGTGGATTTTTCTAAATGTTTTTTTCAAGTGGGCATGGAATAACTTCTGGACTTGAAAACAGTATCATATTAGCTGGTATTCTGCAGAAATGAAATTCTGGATAATGCCAACTTGTCACAGATGGAGATAAATTATCCTAAACATTCAAATGTTACATAAAGCAACATTGGCAGCTACTGGGGAAGATCTTATCAATGAGGTAACCAGAGCTCTGAATGTTTTCTTCACAGAGGAAATCACTTCATGGACCAGAAAACCCAGTTGTCATAGAAACTCCCATGCATATAATTTGTTTTGGTTGGAATACTGACAGATTAAATAGATTCGTGGAGAAAGAAAGTAATTGTTGTATTTGTGCATTCTTTTATTTTAAAATGTGTTTGTTGATATCTACTTTTAAAAGGACTTAAAGAGGAGTGCACATTTGTATATGTGGTTACCTGTGTGTGTCTGTGTGTGTGTGTCTGTGTGTGTGTGTGAGTGTGTGTGTATACATTTGAATACAATTCTTCAAGATGATCATTTACCTTGTTTTTTGAGACAAGGTCTCTCATTGGCCTGTAGTTCTCCAACTAGGTTGAAGTTTCTGGCCAGCAGATCCCAGAGAGCTGCCTGTCTCTATTCCCAAACCATGCCTGGCTTTTTACATGGGTTCTGGTGATTGAACTCAAGCAAGTTGCATACTTAACTATCCTCTCAGCCCTCAAAAAGACTTTTAATGTCACAAGAAGAGAAAGTATTCTTTTGCTAATTATCTGTATATTCCTGTTGAAAACATTTATGAAATCAAATCTGGTCCTTACAAAATATTATGTTTTCATATGATTTTTTCCCACCATAAAATTTTTCTTTTACTTTTTATCATCAAATCAACTTCATTGGTATCATTTGCAGACATAGGACAGAGTATGCCTCAACTGTCTGTGTATTCTATATAGCCTCTAAAGAAAACAATGCTCAGTTTGGCCACCTAGTTTTTTTTTTTTAAATTATATGGCAAACATGCTTATTGAAGACTAGCTGTGGTCTTGGCTATGCCAGAATTTTTATGGATTTGATTTAATTTGTTTCCTTGACTACTTTGACATATACATTTTCCCACTTATTGATGTGTATTTGAAAGAAATAGTAAACGATACTCAGGATTCCCAAATGGCATCAAAGCTATCCCATACCATCCAGATAACCAGTCACACAGAGCTAAAGAACTGAACAGCTTTGTCACAATAGATAAGACAGAAGAGCTAAGTCCTACGAAGAACTGGGGCATGTCCTGGCCTCACTTGTGAGGGTCTCAGCAAGATAATTAGGCCTTGAGTAGGGCTTCAGTAATCAGCATCTCACCTTTTGTGAAAAATTGGAGCACTTAATTGTGGGTATCAATATATTACCATATACTTAACAATAATTTCATTTAGCAAATGACTTAAGACATACCTGCATTTGTTTATAGCTCCTTGAAATGGCAGGGTATGATTCTCAGGTCCTTATCTTCATATAATGACTGAGCATTTCAAATTTGGTCCTGATATATTCACCTATTATTTTTGTTATTATTCTTAAAATTGCAGAAAACACTTAAATTACACAAATTACTTCATTATAGTAGCTCTTATCAAAGCCTTGGGGTGTGTATCAGCAAGGAATTTGGACTAATCAGTAATTAGCCAGTGTGATCTAAGCATTCATAACTTAGCCAAGCTCTGGTGATGGGTGGATTAGATACACCATCCTCAACTCTGTCATAGTTGCTATGCCCAGTTTAAAACAGGCAAAGCTGAGTTTGGCAATTAGTATAACAAAATGCTGTGTAGCAAAATGAAAATCTGAATCACAATATGAAAAACAACTAGAGAGACAGCAGTGTAGGAATATATACAGGCAGATTTTCTCAAATGTGTGTTTAAAGTCAGAAGTATAAATATCTTTGAAGGGATAATTGAGAAAGAAAAATACAAGGAAAATGGTGTTTACCCACAGAAAGCTCACAGAGCTCATTCATTCCATATAATAGTGTTTTGATGGGCACAGCTTATGCAATGTCTACAGAAACCCAGAAGCAGCCATTAACATTGATGTATGGAGCTAGACTAATCTTATTCATGGGTATGACAGCTCTTATTTCTCTGCCTACTTGGCATCTACTGTGCTGGGCGCTGTCCACGGTACCGAAGTGTATTAGGAGCCTGGTGTTTGGATGGAAATGTGTAGAGGGGATTTCTTCTTTCTAACTACAGCACCCTATTCTCAGCCCTAACGCTGTGCTTGCATTGATTAAAAACTTATCTGGAACATTTATTATTATTGGAAATTTAAAGGATGGGTGCTTAGTAGAGGTCCCAAAAGCTACCTTGGCTGAAACTGAGTTCCTGTTATTTTCTCCACCATATCTCCCTGCAGTCTTCACATTTCTTAACATTTCAGTCAATGGCAATATCATTAAAAAATTAAATGATTCCTTTGAGACACTTATACATGTATACATGATATGATTATATATRCTTCTCATTTCCCGACTTCACCTGGGTCCCCAACATGACCCTCTTCCTTCATTTTTTTAAAAGACATTTTCATTCATTCAATTAATTGATTATATTTTGAAACATGGCCTCTCTATGCCTTGGTTCTTGAGGCACTCTCTGTGTAGACCAGGCTGGCCTTGAACTCACTGAGATCCTACTCTGCCTCTCAAGTACTGGGATTAAAGGTGTGCACCACCACACCCAGCCTTTCATTTAACTCTAAACACAACATATTCTGATTCTATTTTTCATCCCCCTCAACTCCTCCCAGATCCTCTCTTATCTCCCTACCCACCCAACTTCAAGATCTTTTTCTCTTTCTCAAAAATCCCTCATAAAAAAAACCCAAAAATGAAAGTCAAACAAAGAAGGAAAAAACCTAATAAGACAAAAAAATCCCATCCCCAAATTAAAAAAAAAAACACCCCTAAGGCCCAGGGAGTGGGCCCCACTCTTGTTAGTTACTCAATGAATCTTTGATATTCATCCTTCATTCATAGACTACATATATTGATTCTACCCTTAAAATGAATTCAGAGTTGAATCAATGTTCGCCACCTCACGAGGACCCTCCTTCTGTGACCATCATGTCTCTGTTCTTGGTCATCTATGTCTTATCACTTTTCCATGCTCTCCAAAGTCTACAGAGCACATTAGCCATGGTACTCTTGAGCAGCCCAAGTGCAGCCATATTATTCATGTTAGAATCCTGGGGTGGTTTGCTGCTTCAGTAGAAGCCAAGGACCTGACACAGCAACTTAAGTCCATGGGCGTCTATCCTGAGCCCATGTCCCTCTTTTGCTCTGTGGTACTTCATTCCAACCACAGAACATTTTGGTGATTCCCAGACACACTGAATGATCTGAGACCTTTATACCTGCTTCTGTCCAAAGAGATCATACCATCATTACTACAGGGATTATTTCTACATGTTCTTGATGGCTTTACCCAAAGATACTTTCACTAATATTCTCCCTGGTTTCCTGTAGCCTGTAGTTTTGTCTACACTGCTTTTAGTCTTACTCTTAACATGTCTGCGATCTGGAAAACTGTTTAAATTGACTGTATTTTATGTGTTCTTATATGTAGAGTAATTTCTGGCACATAGTAGGAACTCATTAGATGTTTATCAACTTACTGAATGAATAGAATCATATTCACCAGTGAATAATTTAGGGAGAACACCATTCGATATCTGATGGTACCAATAACATATCTCTTATTCGCTTAGATTATTATTCCTTAGAAAAGGGAAGTGATTTCGCACTGGATGACTTATGGTGAGGATCCTAATACGAAACCGCATATGTTGGCCTTTGTAGATGCAAATGTTCTGGAGAAAGCGCGGTTCCCTACCCCGTTCTTGTTTTTCTTGTCATGTAACTTGTAACACACGTGTGTCCCGGGGAGCTGACGGCTTCTAGTGGTGTTGAGAAGAGAGGAGTATCTGCCTTGAGTCATCGCAAGTGGGCTGAGCTTATGTTCCCTCCTGGGCTTTAGTTTAGGAAATGGAGTTTGGAAACATGCCCAAGATAAATTCGATAAATTGCACCGGCCACGAGGGGGCGCTAAACATTCATTTCAGAGTAGGATTCAGAGTGTGGGGCGTGGCAAGATGTCTAACTAACTTCGGGGCATTTCCTTATATTCTTTCTTGCATTTGAGTGAAGTATTCATTTATTAAGTATTTCCACCGCCCCTCCCCCTTTCCATCATGATCAATGGATTATGGGTACTTTGGGTTCCCCACCTTTAGACCCAGACGAAGTCATCCTTTTGCCCAAGGGCAAATGACTCAGGGTGGGAGGATCAGGCACTGGATCTTTCCAGCACTTTCCCGATTGCTTAGCATATCCCCACTTTCCTAAAAAGCATAGACGACTGAGGTGAATCAGCCTGTGTGTGTCAGAGAGGTTTTAGAAAGACGATTTTCAAAATGACTCACGCTTGTGCATATGATCTTGTTCTGTCCGGTTTTTAGTTTCATGCTATTTTAGTTTGGAAAAAAATCGCATGTAGTACCAACTCACCCTTTATGTTATTTATATGTGTTTGTGGTGAAGGTAATGGGAAACCCAGCATCCACGTGATGACCAATACAGAAACCAGAGAAGGAGAAGGGTTAGGAAATGGGGCTGGAAAGGCATACAGACAGTTCTCTCTGTCCTCCAGCAGACAGTTAGACCCTTAGTGTAAACTTGGGTCATTTTTAGTTATGACAAAATATTCATAGCACGCATGTGACAACACATATATCTTGTTTCCTTAAAATATATTAGTTGGTGGAAATAATGGACCTGTGTGTGTTGCTCCGATAATTAAAGTGAGGTTATTTGGTGTTATAGAACTTGATTTAAAATTGAACTTGGTTGTTTCTTAGGTAAGTAGCTGCAAGTAACTGATTTTCAGCTTTCCTTTTCCTTATGCATTCAGTGAGGATAATGATTACCATCCCATAAAATTATTCCTATATATATGTACGTATATATATGTATGCTGTGTGTATATATACTGACATTATATATATRTGTGTGTGTGTATACTGACTATTACTGTATATAGGTATTGAATCCCAGTAAAAGTATTAAAAATGAGCCGGGAGGTGGTGGCACACACCTTTAATCCCAGCACTTGAGAGGCAGAGGCAGGCGGATTTCTGAGTTCGAGGCCAGTCTGGTCTACAGAGTGAGTTCCAGGACAGCCAGGGCTACACAGAGAAACCCTGTCTTGAAAAAAACAAAAAAAAAGTATTAAAAATGATATGTAATAATTTATAGAAATTAGTCCATGGTATGTGAAACACGTAAAACTATCTGTATTTCCAATATTTTTTAAAAATAATTTTTATTCCTTGGCAATTTCACACACACACATATATATGAAACATGCCTTCCTCACATGCCTTTCTTTTATGGTCATGTTTTCCTTTTAATTAGGGTTCCTAGCATGTGCATGGGTACGGGGTGCCTGGCTGACCGTGGGCAACTTACCAGTGGCTACGGCCCTGGAAAAATTACTCTCTTCCCCTCAGAAGCTACCAATATCTCCTCAGCTGGGCTGAGACCTGAGGTCTCCAGCACCATTTCTGTATTTCAGAGGGCATACGTTTCCTGTCTGTGTGAGAAGCTACCTTATGGTAAAGAATGGTCATAGCTTTACATTCTAAGACTTGACTTAAAGACAATGTGTGATGTTAGGCGAGTTCATTAGTTTGCTGGATGGCTCTTGACCAAAACATGTAGGAGTACATTTTTCAAATCACATGACATTATATAGAAATGTGTGAATGTATATCTAAACACTCTGTAATCTTTATTTTCATGAAGTGTGTGTGTGTATATATATGTGTGCGTGTTTATAGTGTATGTGCACATGTTCGTGAATTCTTCTGTTCAGTGTACTTGGTGATGTCCGAAGAAGACACTCTTTGCCATAGTACCCTGAGACAGGGTCTCTTACTAGTCCTGGAGTTAACAGACCTAGGACATTCCAGGGGTTCAATCCTCCTCCCACAGTGCTGAGGTTGCAAATATTCATGTCTCTATACCTGGATTTTTACATGGGCCCTGGGGGTTTGAACTCAGGCCTTCAAGCTTACACAGCAAACACTTTTATTTGTTGAACCATTTCTCTAACTCTACTTCATCGGGTTTTAAATCGCTCTGCATTGCAAGTCATTTTTTCACTGCAGAGCCATTGGCTGCTTCCTTCACCTGTCAGATCCCATGTATGAAAGAACATATTTTGCTATGTCATGTAGAGAATATTTATGAAGAGTTCCAAGGTGACGTGGGAAGTCACTTTTCTCTACTTTCTTTTATAAACAGTGTCAAGAAATCTGCAACAGGGAAAATTGAGGATTAATTGCAGAAAATTCTGCTTTTGTCAAGCAGGTGAATAATGCTCACGGTGCCTTAGACAGTATGTAGGAGTCCATGGGCTATTTCTGCTTGGGCATTCCACATGCCCCTTGAATGATCTGAGACTGATGCTCCTATGTGAGCGTAACACACCTTTCCTTCACCTGGGTAGGATCTTAGCCTAGACTTTTGCCACTAAGCTCCTCTCTCACAGCACATGAATTGCTCCTGGGGCTGCCAGGATGCGTGTGTTCCCCATCTTGGTTTGGGGTCCTATGGTGTCCTTTCTCCTCAAGCTGGGATCTCCTCCTGCAGCTATGGTGCTTCTCTGTCACCATAGTGGACCGCAGAGATAACATGCCCCACATCTCCCTATCTACTCAAGAACACCTACAAACCACTGCAAAGAACTTGACTTCTATTTAAGCTTAATTATCCACATTGATCACATAGCATATAGATTTTTTTAAAAAGAGTTGACATTTTCCTCTCCCAATCAGTGTGCCACATGCCTTTCTAGATATTCTTTAGAAGCCTGTCTCCTGTGGAAAATAGATTTGACCTACACCTCACGACTACCATAAAAATAATTTCTGTCTCATGAGGTTTAATGTAAGTATACAGTATGTTTTAAATTTTAGTGAGCATATAACTTATTTTGCTACAGTGTCTTTGCATGAAGAACTACATTGTCTGAATATGCCATTTTTGAACTGATCTTTGCAAGTGTGTAAGGATCCTGAGGTTGTTGACTAAAGCACTTGATAGAAAACACTGTGACTTTTTAGAAGCTGTCACGCTGCACTAGATGACTTCTCCAGGTTGTTACAAATATCTCACATGAGTAACATTAAGCTATTTTTTCCTGGTTCCAGGTATCTTACATAAGGCTTTTTGAGTATGTTGATACTTGTTTATCATAGGAGGTTCCTGAAAACTTTGCCTTTAAAAAATTTTTTTTCTCTGATGAAGTTTGCTGTAATTCTGGGTTGACTCCTTTTGCTTTTTGTGTTTTGGGGTAAGTTGTCCAAGAAGGAAAGAAACCAAATGAACACTTTTCCCGTGTGTGTGTGTGTGTGTGTGTGTGTGTGTGTGTGTGTGTGTGTATGTGTGTGTGTGTCTATGGTACAATATACTTATGCTTTAATGGGAATAATAGGGACATGGTGGGAATTGATAGCATTGGCTTCCATTTATGTGGTGATAAAGCTAGCAGAAAGAAAAGGGGTATCAGAAAATTCGAACACCATGGAATCTTATTGTTTTGTTTTGAGACAGTATCTCATGTCATCAAAGTTGGCTTTGAACTCACTTTCTAAAGGAGGCGACCTTGAACTCCAGATTCTTTTGCCTCTACTTTGCGAATGCTGGATTACAATTGTGTCTCACCTTGTCTGGCTGACCATAGATGTTTAACACATACTTACTGAATCAAATGTGTTTAGTGGGACACAACTGCGGTTCCACAAGGTTGTGACCAAGAGGGATGTCTTAGTTTGGGTTTTACTGCTCTGAACAGATAACGTGACCGAGGCAACTCTTAAAAGAACAACATTTAGTCGGGGCTGGCCTACAGGTTCAGAGATTCAGTCCATTGTCATCAAGGCTGGAACATGGGAACATCCAGACAGGTACAGTGTAGGTGGAGCTGAGAGTTCTCCATCTTCATCTGAAGGCTGCTAGCAGAATACTGGCTTCCAGGCAGCTAGAATGAGGGCCTTAAAGCCCACGACTGCAGTGACACACCCACTCCAACAAGGCCACATCTTCTAGTAGTGACATTCCTTGGGCCAAGCATATACAAACCATCACATGGGGTTTCCCCCTGTCCTGGATGGCCTTTCTGTCATTTAGCTCTGACTCTTCCATTCAGTACCTGAGCCTGTTCCTAGGTTCAAGCCAGGACTAGAACTGAGATCCAGTGGTCTAGATSCTTATGTAGCTGTAGTGCTGCCTGCCTGCCGAGTGCAGCTTTTGACAAACAGAAACTCCCCCCTCCCCCTCCTCTGCGGAATTCTCCCAGACCTACTTACCATGTTCCCAGGAGATTTATTTGGTCCTCCATTTATGGGACCTCAGAAGCCCTCTCTGATCCTAACCTACTCCTTGTTCAACAGAAGAAAACTTTCCATGAAACCCATAGAAACTAAAACTGCCTTTGACAAATGATGGACAGGGAACGATGTTGGAGTCAGTCACAAAGAGTCAAACCTGGGTAAATTCATCGAAATGCCTATTTGAGAAACCCAGCAGTGCGTGGCAATGTGTCTTCTTATATAACCCATGGCCCGGTCTGTGTGGAACCAGTGTCAGGTGCCAATCTGCACTTGCCAGTTTCTCAGAAGCTTCGGTAACTACTGCTGTGTGCAGTTGACGCTGGGAGCGATATTTGAGGTCAGTGACATGGCTAATTGTTTTTCTTTTCTCTGCTCTGTTTCTCACTTATGTATTTGTTTAGGCTCTCAATGACCTCAGCTGGCTACCCACCTGAGTCAAAACTGTGCTTAGACAGGTTAGCACAACACAACAGAAGTGAATTCTCTTTTAAAAGATTCCATCTTAAGTGAAAAGTAGCTGAAGGTGCCATTTCAGCTCCTGCTTTCTTCCAGACCCATTTCACTCACCTCTAATACAGAAGTATACAAAAGTATTCATTTGCTAACACTTGCAACACAAGCTAAGTGACTATTTAGACACTTGTATAAACAATTCATATTTAGACTTTCTAGCAGATTGCCTATGGTGGATACCTCTAATCAAGTAACATTAAAAAAAATCTTGATTGAAATTTACTTTCTTTTTCAAAAAGTATGTGTCTGCATGGGGTGAATTCACATAGGTAGGTGTGAATGTGTACCCTTGCATACGCATGTGTGCAGGCCGTAGGAGGGCACCAAAGTGTGCTTGTGTGTATATGGTAGATGCATATTTTTAAAGTGTGCATCCCTGAGCAAGTGTGTTGAGGACAGAAGAGGATGCCAGGTCACCATCTGATTTAGTTTTCTTTGTCACCATCTGATTTAGTTTGGTGAGACAGTGTCTGTTACTGAGTTGGAAGCTCATAGGATCTGTCTATGTCCTTTCCCCAGTGTGTAGATCACAGGCTTGCACAGACACAGCCAGCCTTCTACTGTAGGTGCTGAAGATTCCTATTCAGGTCTGCATGCTTCCATAGCAAGTGCTCCTAACCACACGGCATCGCCCAGTCCCTTTCCCATTTCGTTATGAAGACCAGAAGACTCTGGGAAAAAGGAGTATACAGTTAACACTATCGAAAACCCAGAAAGATTTATAAAATTGAAAATGTGATTTAGAGTGATAAATCTACCTTTGGCTTTAAATGATTGGGAAGCAAAAAGCCAAATAAAATTACTCTTATATTTAACATATAACAACGCCTAATAATACACTATTCTGTGAAAGGGCCATAAGCAAATGATATTGCATTATATATATTTACTTGGGGTATACATGCATACTCACTGTTTCATATTGAAATTAGTAGTGTTTCTTACAAGATGTGCATTTCTATTTTGATGGGTGAGCAGTCACAGCCTGAGCATCTAGTGATAGATGCTCTACTCCCCATCAACTCTCATTCAATCTTGGGTTTTATTCAAGGCCTTCCAACTGTCTTGTTCCTCTGTTCTTCATTTGATCTTTCTAAGACTTATATAGAATCCTTGAAGCCATTCTTCATCTTGTCTGATTCTAAGTTTCCCTCTGTCCAGCTTGTCATAGTAACTTGAGGAAGATGAGCTGCAGAGGGCCTGGCTACAGTGTGGGATTTAAAGTACTTGTTTTATACTCCTTGCCTTGGTGCCTAACTCCTCAATACACATCCAGATCCTCCTGCCCAGTATCCGAAGGCAAGAACCAATGACGACTCTTGGGGCCTGTAGAAATCACATCCTCTTCTCAGACAAATAAACTTATTTGCCACTTCATAGATATTGTTCAGAACTATTCTCTCCTCCCTGTTGCAATACCAGGATCTGGGGTATATAAATAGCATAAATGGGTTTGCTTGACTGACCCATAAACGAAGAAATCGTGGGAGATGATTGATCATTCATCGGATTCACCAGACACTCCAGTGAGCTGGAGAAGCAGGGCTGAACATGGTTAGGAGCTGAGGAGGTCTGGATCTATGAGGAACACCGAAGGTGATGAATGGTGCCCCAGCAGGAGCTTCTGAGGAGCAAGTTACTGCTAAGATGAATCTCCAGCTGTTGCTTCTGCTGTTGCTCAGGCTATAAATAGGAAGAGAGATGCATCGTGGACTCTTGCCAACCATACCAAGGCAGTGAGTGGAAGGGTCTTTCCTTTCACTGCCCTAGCACCTGGCTTACCATCCCCATATACCAGAGACAAAGAGGCCTCCCAAGGAAGCCTGAATGCTGAGAGAATAAGGAAGAGATGTTGATGATCACTCAAAATATTCCCCATAAATTTTGTCTTTCAACCCATTAATTTTAATTTCGAGAACATAGATTATATTATGCTAATTTAGATGCCCTTATACTTCATCCATCAAATATTTATCAATTCATTATTATACATGTACCAGCATCTAGTTAAGGCTGTTTGTAGGCATATGAATGCTTCTGTATTCTGGGAGCTTTTCTATTGTGGGGAATGAGACAGACCATCATGAATATGAAGGCAATCCAGTCCATGTTAGAGATGTGTGGTGTGGGGACCCGTAAGACATGGCCGAGTGATAGAACATGCTGTGGTTCAGGATTTGCAATTACAAAACCAAAATCAAAAAAACTGCTAGAGATGGTCTCACTAGGAAGGGACCTTTGAAAAAGGTCTGATGGAAGAGACGGAGCTAAGGTACTTGGAGAAGAATAACCAGGACAGAGAAAACAGGGAGAGCAGTTACTTGAGTCATATGTTCCCTTGGCACACCGAGAACCAGGAAAGATGTCAGAGTAGCCAGAGGGAAAGCAGTTGTGAATGAAATCAGAGATGTAAGGAAGAACCAGATCATGGAGATAATTCACCAACACAGTGCAGCCTCTGCTTCAGAGGTCTTACAGTCTAATAGGAAACTCAGATGGGCAAGGGCATCCTTCAGTACATGGCTGCTAGTACCAAAATCTGACATGAAACAGAGGTTCCTGGGCAGCTGGACAGGCCTGGCTAGACCTCGGCTTGCTTGAGAGTACCACCAGGGAAGGATGAATCTTATTTATTTGCATCCTGGGTGTCTTGTGAAGTATCTGGCATGTGCCTTTTGTCTATATATTTTGAATTCTCTTTGGGTGACTGACAATATCTTAGATCAACACAGGGTATAGAGAAGGATTGAGTCTTTTCTTAATCACACTGGGGAGGCTTAAAGAGACTAAGAAGAGGATGGAAGATTTCGGATTTGAATGTCTATATCTCCTCAGCACTCTTTCTGTTTCTGACATCATTGTTTTAACGTTATAAAGTCTCAAATACAAAAACTACTGTCAAGATTTTGGAGAGGCAAACCTGATGTCTATATTAGTTGCATGTTTAGTAAAGACAAGAGAGCTGAGCATCTAACCGCAATTTAGAGACATGATTAATTGGTTCACTTATGCTGTTTTATCCCCACGTGGAAGTTGTTTTACTTACTGGTCTAGTTTTTCACTACAATTGCATCAGAGAAGACTCACATGTAAAATATAACTGCACCTCCCTATGGTTGCAGGCAGCTATCAAAGAGGATAATAAGATGAGTTTTTCCTATTTCAACTGGTGCTGCCTGGACACTCAGTCACTTAGCTTTCCCGAATGCCAATTGGCTCCTGCAACCATGCCCTCTTGAGTTTCCTAGCAGAGATTTGGTTCCCTTATATAACTCAATGCTTACATTATTTAATTAAACAAGGTGCTACATGAATCAACAAAACAACTGAAGCTGAATATAGGAAAACACGTTTCAATTAGTGACAGCAGGCCCAATGACTGAGGCCACCATTTATCAGGTAGAAAATGTGACGATGCCAGGGGACAAAAAAGACATTCATTTCTCATAATATTGTGCACAGAAGTAGTTATTGGAGTCAATAACCTTCACATATATTTCTAGCTTACCTTGTAGTCCATCTCTTGATGTGTGTACCCAGAGCAGATAAATGTATTGATCTGTTTAGTATTTTTAAACACCTGCTAAGGTTTTATTGGGCACAGAAGCTTACTGATCTATTTGAATAAAATGTTTTGAATCGGACTCTTTCCCAGGGATTTTAGGGATGCAAAATATGAATGTAATATGAAGTGCTAAACTTTCATTTAAGAGAGAAGACATGGAATATTTTAGAGATCCCACAGGAAAGGGAAGGTATTCTAATGGGGCACAGCAATGCTTCTAAGACAGTTCAGGTGGAAAAATGGAGAAAAAGGAAATAGGCTTCAAAATTCAGAGAATAGACTAGACGATCAGCTCATGTCACTTTAAGAGTACTGTGTGAGCTGAGTATAGGGAGGCAAGTGGAGAGAGGGCTCTTTGGATTTCTCAAGTAGCTCTTGAGGGGCCAGTGAGGTTCCTGTGGTTGAGCCATCAGGTCAGAAGATGGAGGCTAGGTCTAGAACTCTTTCTTTTTAAATATTTATTTATTTATTATATGTAAGTACACTGTAGCTGTCTTCAGACACACCAGAAGGGGGCGTCAGATCTCATTACAGATGGTTGTGAGCCACCATGTGGTTGCTGGGATTTGAACTCAGGACCTTCGGAAGAGAAGTCAGTGCTCTTAACCGCTGAGCCATCTCTCCAGCCCCCTAGGTCTAGAACTCTTTTTTTGTTTTTTCTATATTCTTCGTTTACATTCCAAATGCTTTCCCCTTTCCCAGTTTCCTCCTCACCATATGTTCCATAAGTCCTCTTCCCTCCACCCATTCCCCAATCACCCCCTCCCATTTCTCTGTTCTGGTACTTCCCTACAATACTGGATCAAGTCTTTTCAGGACCAGGGCC
>BDUI01000021.1:1040810-1056936 GCA_002335545.1 Apodemus speciosus
AGAAGGAGGAGGAAGAAGAAAGAACAAAGAAGAAAAAGAAGAAAGAAGAAGAGGAAGAGGAGGAAGAAGGAGGAAGAAGGATGAGGAGGAGGAAGAGGAGGGATCACTGGGAGGAGTCCAATCCCAGACTTGGAGTGAGAAGACAGGGAGGACTCATAAATTGACTTTATCACGTTTCCAAATCGATTCTCTCTCAGACAGGATGCTCTCTTTTTGCCATTCCAAGACATGCATTCCTGAATCTCTGTGATCAGAATCCAGCCATACTTCCTTGTCCTTGGCCAACAGCATAGGGTCTAGAGGACTTTTTATATTGACTTCAGGTTAATTCCAGAGCTTGTGTTCCATTTTAAGGGCAGTATGGGATCAGTTCTTGGAGACATGAAGTTAGGATGGCTTAGCCAAAATGTGGGAGACACTTCAAATGGAGAGTTTAAGGGGTTCCACGATAAATGATTAACGAATAATGATTTCCTTCAAATCTAGCACAGGGATGCTGCACTCTGAAACTCAGTCTTAGCAAATTCCAATGCTTAATCCCACTTCTTAGAAAGAAGGCAGAGGGAGGGAGGGATTCGTGTTGGAGAGGGGAGAGGGAGGGGAAAGAGGGACAGAATCAGGTATGGGGTTGGGAGAAGACAGGAGAGAAGCCCAGAGTGCCAGGAGAATGAATGGAAATATGCAGCTGCCATGGGTCTGGGGTGATGGTGGTGGGAAACTCTAGAAAGTCTCAGAAACTTGGAGTGTAAGAGGTTCCCAGGACTCAATGGGGGTGACCTTAGCTGAAATGCTAAACAGTGGGGAGATGGAACCTGAAGAGACCACCTCCAATAGTTAGACAGTACCCCCCGTGGAGGGATGGGAACACTATCCCTCCACTGGGGGTACTTTTGGTTACCTTCAAAATTTTGATCCAGAATTGTTTCTGTCTAAAAGAAATGCAAGGATAAAAATGGAACAGAGACTGAAGGAAAGGTAGACCAGTGACCAGCCCAACTTGGGATGGACCAGTGACTAGCTCAACTTGGGATGCATCCTATGAGTGGGCACCAAACCCTGACACTATTACTGATGCTATGTTATGCTTGCAGACAGGAGCCTGGCATGGTTCTCTGGAGAGTTGTTGTATATTGTATGTTGTCCCCTCTCCTGGTCCTACCACCCAGAGTTCTTCATCCCATTACCCCTCCCCTTCACCTCTGAGAAGATGCTCCACCCCTACCTCACGGGCATCTGGGGTAAAGCATGAGAGGCTCTACCATCAGTTGACTAAGGCAGATACAGATACTTACAGCCAACCCTTGGACTGAGGTTGGGGAAGTTAGGGGAAATATTGAAGGAGCTGAAAGCCTATAGGAAGACCAACAGTGTCAACTAACCTGGACCCCTGGGAGGTCCCAGAGACTCAACTAGCAACCACAGGGCTGGTCCCTGGCACATATGTGACAAAGGATTGCCTTGTCTGGCCTCAGTGGGAGATGGTGCATCTAATCCTGTAGAGACTTGAGGCTCCAGGGAAAGGAATACGCCAGCGGGTGTAGGGAGTGTCCTCTCAGAGGTGAACGGGAGGGGTGATGAGGTGAAGAAATCTGGGGGGGGGGGGGAGATTGGGAGTGGAAGCAGCATTTAGGATGTAAATAAATAATTAATTAAAAAGTGTTTTTCCAGAAAGCTTAAGTAAAAAAGAATTAAGTGAGATTGCATTATCCCATACTTCAATTCATTTTATTTTTTAACACACAATAATGGGTCATAATTGGTGGTAGTCATTATTCAATGAAATAAGGTTTAAAATTTAGGAGTTTCTGCTTGTTTGAAGGTTTCTTGTTAGATAGTTATGACAAATGGGCATTTTAAAGATTGATTTCCAGTAGAACTTAAAGCTGAATGGATGTAGATTCTGTTCCCTGCTGACAACTGTGGCAGAATACCAGATTTCATTTTCTGTCTTAAGTGCTAAAAAATCTAACAGATTCTTAGAAAATGTGTATTGGTCCTTTCTGAAGTCTAAGTGATATCTTATGTAGAATATTCACATTGCTATTTTTTATTTTAAATTAGTTTTCCATCTGTGGGTGTCATGCTTGCCTGCATTTATGTGTACCATATGCATATATGTGCATCACATACATGTCTGGTGCCCACATCATCTAGAAGAGGGCACTGCACCACCCGGACCTGGCATCATAGATGACTTGAGCCACCATATCAGTGTGAACCCAGGCTCTCTACTAGAGCAACCAGTGCTCTCAACCACTGAGCCATCTCTCCACCCCCCCCCATTGGTCTTCATAGAGATATGGATTCCGTCTGCATGGGAAATACAGATGATTTGAACACACTCTCTAGTACATACTTCTGCTTACACAAAACCTTCCTAGCATTTGGCAGTGATGTGGCATCACCCCTCCCATCTCGTATGTATATGTGAACAGTGTGTTTATTGGATTTTTTTGATCCACAAAAGCCTCCGACTAAAATACAAACAAGCAACAGCAATAGCAACAACAAAAGCTAAGTGGGCAGAGAACCTCCTTTCTCTGGACAGTGACTTCAGGGACCTTGCCTGCACCTTTCAGACGCAGCAGAGCATGTTGCCTTCGAGGGAGCATGCACTTCTAAGTCAGTAATTGTGTGAGACATTGAGTTAGAAAGACCTTAAGTGTTAGAAAGTTTGACCCTGAAACTTGGGAATGATTACACCATCTGCAGATAAAGATAAGCATTGTGAAGAGCTTCCTTCATCAAATGCAGGATGAAGCAGGTAAGATGGGCATCATGCGGCTTTCTAGTTAGAGAACCTGAGCCCCACAGGGTGAGTGACTTATTCAGTATACTGGCAAAGGAAACAGAGAATCTGGGTTGGGTGACTCCTCCTTGTTCAGTGTTCTTTACGTCCTTTTCTTTCCCAATTGTTCTAGAGGGTGGAGTTGGGAGCAAAATCAAACTGTATCTCCCTTTTCTGACTCACTGCCCATCAGAAACAGCTCTTAGGAGATGATATCATTCCTTTCCAGGCAGAATATGTACCCTTTTTCAGCAGTACAAGGACTCACTCAGCGGTCCCTAACATAATGATATAATATTTACTGGAACAGTAGGCCAGCTTTATTGACCAGGGTATTGAGGCTATGGATGGTAATCATTTCCTGCATTCATTTTTAACTATCCCTCTTTATCATTCTATCTTTTAGTTATGTCTCAGACCTGGCCAGAGCCTTTTAGGTATACTTAGATCACAGTTTGCTGGAGCTCTATGAGATAATCATCTTTGTGTCACTAGCCAGTGGATCAGAATGGAGGGGAGCAATGGGAAAAGCTTCACACGTTGTGTATGCACCTCAGCATCCACTTGCTGAATCAGCAATTTGAGGATAGCATGGTGTTCATCCTGATGATAGGTTTATAGGAGAGATTCAAATATATCTATTTAATACTAATACTAAAGGATAACCACTTTTTAACTTTAATGTAATCTATAATTGTGATCGTATCCACCCCCAATACCATCTTTATCCTCTTCCACCCTGACGACCTCTTCTTTCTGATTAATCCCCATCCTACTTTCAAGGATTCCCTCCTTCCCTTTATCCCTCCCTTCCTTCTTCCATCCTTTCCCCTTCTTTTCTTCCTTCTCTCCTTCTTTTCTTTTCATGTAGATTTTGTGCAGGTAGTCATAGCTGTGTTCATGACTGCAATGGCTGTGTTGGATTCAGAAGGTACACTTTCTATCTTCTAGCTCCTTTAAGCTTTCTCCCCCACTGTCCCCCCCCCCTGCTTTTCTGTGATGATCCATGGGCTTTTGAACAGGTACTATAGATGCCCTGTTTAGGGCTGAGCACTCAATAGTCATTTATTCTCAGAACTGTGAGCAACTATGGCAAATGCAAACCTATAATTCAATATCCACCTCCTACCAAAAGGTAAGGTTGTAATATTCTATATTCATTTTGGAGGTCTCTGTATATCTTTCCTTCTTATTTCTGCAACCCAACCTTTGTCATCTGTGACATTTCCACAGGTCTCAGCTCTTTCCTGGCTTTTATTGCAGCTCCCTGATCTTCTTCACATGGGTAATTGCTATTCTGCTGTCTCATTCTTTGTTGTACATCCCTACTTCCATTTTATAAGACTGTTTGGAAACCTGAACCTCTTAGAAAGTTCTCAAGTTCTCTCTGTAGTCACATTATTTTCTTTGGAAGACAAGTCTTCTCTCTGAATATGTATGTGCTTGCATGCATGCATGTGTGTGTGCACACCCTTTCAGTTGTGTGTTCATTGGTGACTCCACAAGTTCTAATGGAGTAGTCAATGGGCATACAATGAAAGGCACACATGTACACACACACACACACACACAAATCTGAGTATGTTGTTGTGATAGTATTTACAGTCTCTGTCTTTTTTAAGACTCTGGAGTTTCTAATTAGAACTTCCAAGTAAGACATCATACTGGTCTTCCACTTTTTCCTGTTATTATTAAGATCTGTTTTAGTCACTTTGTGGTTCTATAATATAATACCTTATTGTGGCTAATTTCTAAATAATAGGAGTCAAAACTTGTAGTTCCAGAGACTTGGAGGTCAAGGTCAAGGAGCTAGAGGATTCAGCTTGGGTTTGATCTCTGCTTTGGAGACAGTGTCTCATGGCTGTGTCCTCAGGTGGTGGGATGTGGAAGAACAGAAGCTCTACTTTTGTCCCTTCTGCCTCATCTATACATCACAATTCTACCTATAATGGAGGTACCCTTATGTACTAAAGACCTCCTAAAGGCTCCATCTCTTACAGTGTTGTATTAGGGCTTAACATTCAGCATGGATTTTGAACACAAACACTCAAACTGTAGCAGAGCTTAAGTTTGCATCTCAATGGCATCTCTTACTAGAATTGTGATAGAGGAACTCTGCTTGTCTTTAGCATAGTGCAACATTAAGCCATATTCCACTCCATATCACTCTAGGCAGATTTGAGGAAGAGTAAAATAATGTACTCTGTACATTTAGGACAGTTCCTGGTAGACTGGTTAATCTTTGGTTTGTTTGTGGTTATTTAATTCTTTATCAACATCAATACTGTGAGTCTGAGAGTAAATTATTGTCAATGCAAGTCAAGAACTAACACGCATCAGCACAACGATTTTCTAATTCTGTGAAAGTGCTTCTAAACTTTGGTAAGAAAATATCCTTCATTCCTTCCACCACTTGATTAAAAACAAATTGATTGATTTTTATTCTTTGACAGTTTCGTATGTGTTACATAATGCAATACATTATGTTATGAACTCTGATTACTTTCTCTCCCAGTCCTCTTCTAGTTTCTTCACCTCTCTCCACCTGTCTCTCTCCAGATTCACGACTTTTGGTTCTGCCTTGTGAGTTACTTAATTTAATTAGGGCCATCTGTGTGACTATTGGATTAGAATGATTCCTTGGTGCCTGGTGGGATCACCAGTGGGTATTTAATGATGTCCCCACCCATCCCTGAACCTATCAGAATCATTGCTTCATTTTTTAATATAACAGAATAAGCAAGAGTCCTTACTGATATTTAAAAAGTACCCTGTAAAAATATGTCATAGAAGTGTGTAATGGATGAATATGGATGGACTATGAAATGAACACCAAAATTTCTTTTGTTCCAATGAAAGCCATACCCTCAAACACAGAGAAAAGAGCTTTCAAATTGGTTAGAATTTTGAATAAGGAGAAATCACTGCCTTAAATAGTCACTGTGGAATAAATGATTCTACCATAATGAAGAGGTAGAATTTTCTAAGAGTAACTGGGTGAGTCTGGAATTTATTTTGAAATATATAGTGGGAAGTTCTTATTGAAATACTAGTCAGTGGGAAAGAAGGAGAGGAAAAATTTAGAATTATTAGATAATTCTCTTCTAATTAAAATTGAATTACAAATCAACTTGTTGCTTATTTATTTCTACCAAAGCCAAATCGGGCTTATTGGAAAATACTGTTCTAAATTCAACATCCCATCATTCCTGTCTCATTCTTTTTTTATATATAATAATTTTTTAAAGATTATTTACTTATTTTATGTAAATGAATACCCTGTCTTCAGACACCCCAGAAGAGGGCATGGTATCCCATTATAGATGGTTGTGAGCCACCATGTGGTGCTAGGATTTGAGCTCAGGACATCTAGAAGAACAGCCAGTGCTCTTAAGCATGGAGCTATCTGTCTAGCCTCCTGTCTCATTCTTAAATATCTAATTTCTTTCTTTTCTTCCCTCTTGACACTGCTCATTCAATGAACCCATTCTCTTCTCTTTTCTTCACTGTTCTTAGTATTGTGTGACATTATCTCTTTGACTATTCCTTTGCTTAACATCCACTTCCTTCCTCTTGTGTGTAAGCTCATGGTGACAATGACTTTGTCTCGCTCACCTCTATAGCCCAGGAAAGTATCAGACATAGAACAAACCATAGCAGCAGAAGAAAGTTGGTTGTTTGGGCTGGAGTGGAGTAAGTGGGGATGTATAAAAATGGATAGATCTAAGACTATGTTGCTGGCTTCACAGACAGGGACCATGAATAGACACAGGAGGCTGTTTCTTGATTATCTTAATGGGCAGAGAGTAGAACCCTTTATTGAATTGTGTTATTGAACTAAGAAGCTGGAAAAGGTGAACGGGCTGAAAACTGAAGCCCTGTAAATCTCTATATTGACACCACGTGGTATTATTGAATAGGCAGCCAAAGGAATAGTCAAAACTGGGTATGTCTGAGAGTGCCCATGTATCTGTGGCATTTATACTATGGAATGGGGTATAGGAAAGAAAGAGAAAGGAGAAAGGAAAAATATAGCTTAAGGCAAAGGCCTAGAGATTCCATTTCAATAGATGGGCAGGGAAAGAACAAACATATTGAAAGGATTTTTAAAAAAGGAGAATGTAGCAAACAAGGAAGGTATTTTATTATTGAATCCAGAGACGAGTCTTCAGGAAGATGGTTGTCTACCTGTCAAGTTCTTCTGGATGATCATGAATCTAATGCTGATGACAGTAAGTGTTTGAAAATGGTGTGTGTAAAAAGGAACACTTATAAACCTCTGACATAAATGTAGATAATGCAACCCCTATGGAAATCAGAATAAATTTTCTCAAAACATCGAAAGTATAACAGCTACACGATCTAACTACACCACTCCTAGAGTCTAGGTCAGCAGGCCATGGACAGAACGGTCTCTTTCCCCTTTGCAGGTCTATTCACAATAGTCAAGAGACGGACCCAGCCTAGCTGCCCACGGACAGATGGTTAAACAAAGAAATGTGGTGATGCACAGAATGGAGTTTCATTCAGCTGCAAGRAAGGATGAGGTTGTGTCATTCGTATGAAATGGATGAAACTGGGGATCGGATCAGATCAGATCAGATCGGATCAAGGAAAATGAACTAGATTAAGAAGGAGAAACAACTATTTTTCTCATATATGACATGAAAGCGTTGGGGACCAGTGTGGGGCAGGGAAGGCAGAGGAAGACATTGAGGAGTGGATGTGACGTAAGTGTAATGCTATGGGAGTGAGCTGAGATGGAGAGACAAGGTTACAGGGGAGCAAGCAGTAAACAGAAGTAATGAAGCAGGTGGAGAGCGAGCTCACCTAGGCTGATAAAGAAGCTATGGAGGGTCAGAGGAGAGGAAGGACCTCTCACTGGTGTGAGTCAAGTAGAAGGTAAACATTTCGGAGATGCTCCTGAGCAGAGTAAGGGCTGTTGTGTAGTAAACTATCGGGGGTTCAAAGGGTTGAAATGGCATTGAGGTAAAGTCTCTTTTTTTTCTTTCCAAGGGATATTATTCAACAAATATTCATGGATGGACACTCATGAGTCAATAAGAAATGGGGGAAAAAAGAATATTGTTCAGAGTTGTTTTTACTATTTCAGTTTAGGTGAAAAGATATTCAAACTGGAAATGCAACCCGAGATCACCTGGTTTAATTTGGTCAATGACAGAGATGGAGGCCCAAAGAATCTTAATAGCCCGCAGGGGGAGAGGGCCTTTGTCTGAGGTTCCAACAAAAGAACCAGAGATTTGGGACCACATAGACCTGGTTTGAAAGCCTCATTCTGCAACTTAGAAACCATGAGGTGTGATTGCTATCGAGGTCGGCTTTCAAATCTATTAGAGGAAATTATCTCCAATTGATCTTTTTTAAATAAAGAATTAGTTTATTCTTTTTAAATTTCAATATGCAAGTTGTTTTTTATTCTTTAACCTTTTTTTTTTTACAGTCCAGTCTTGGTTAGTATGAGACAGAGACCAGGTTGCAGCATAATGAGACAGGTACCTGCAGCCAGAGCTCTCTTGATTAGTGATGACTCTGGTGCCCCAAGATCCTGAATGAATACATAGTAAACTCTGGGGAAAAAAGAGATTCATAATGGATGATGGTTACCATATTTTCTTCTCATCTTACCATTAGCTTTTGCGCAGACCAAGGATTTTGTTTTATTCAGGTGAAATTATTATTCAGGTGTTTGCTGATTTGCAAAATATTACAAGAAAAAAATAAAGAACGAACTTGCTTTGCGCCTCCCCTTCCGCCAGTGGCAACATTTTGGAAATCTGTCATCAAACATCAAACAAACTTAGCATGGCTAATAGCTATTAAAACTTCAGAATTTTTTTCAGTCTACTCAAAACAAAGGTTACAAAGTTCCAAAATTACATCATTACTCAAACAGGAGAATATATACAGTATGTACTTCAATGCTTGGCTCTCAAATTGTTTTTAATTTCACATAATTTGGAGCTAAAGCAACATCAGATGAGACCATTAGATTAATGGACAGGGGCCACAGCGACACTGTGACCTTGGCCGAGGTGCTGAACTTTTACGTTCAGGGCTATTTGGAAGTTGGAGCGAAGGTATCCATCTACTCATGACTAAGCGCATCTGGATGAGTTTGCTGCTGTGCACTGGTCTCTCTTGCTTTTGTTCCTAATGGACTCCCTCTCTCCTTTGTTTCCTCTGCTCTACCTCAGGAACACCTCGATTCCTCATGTCCTATCTCAGTTCTGCCCTTTTTCTAATAGCGTTCCTTTCGTCTCTGACGATGCTCACTCTGTCTCTGTTTCATCTCTTCCCGGATCTACCTGCTAATATCAACACAAACTTACTCCCTGCCCTTTTCTCTCCTTCTTCCTGTCCAACTTTTATTGTCCAAATCAGGTTAAGCAGCGTCCTTCACGGGAAGCTTTCATAGAGGATTATCTCCACGGTCATGCCATAGCTCTCTACTGGCCTTGTTCTCTTAGCATTCCAGTCCTCTACTTCAGAGAAGGTTACCCCCTGTCCTTGTGTATTGTCTTGCTGTATGTGCACCAGGATATGGAGTGGAGGCGAGGCTGGGAGAGGATGACCTTGTTCACCATTGTGCAATACTTACCATAGAGCCTGCCATTGAATGGGGTATTCAATAAATTACCCATCGCGTGGGTGAATGGATACATTTAATAATCATACGCTTAGCTTTGGGTGCGAAAACAGTCTGCAGATCATGAAGAATGGTGGCTGGTATTTCTTTTAGTATACGACTCATCTAGATTCAAGGCTGTTCAGTGTTTAAAAATATACCTTTACAGGGTGGTTTGGCTTTTTTTTTCCTTTTTTCTTCTCCGTCTTTCTTTTGTTTTCCCATTGGAATCTTTGTGGAATTATATCTTGCAAAATACCTCAAACAGTGGCCAAGATGATTTCAGAATGGAAGACAAACCTAAAATAGAGATGAATGTTTGCGTTGGTGTACCGAGAAGTTGCGAACGTGATAGTGTCTTCGAGGTACCTCAGCACAGTGTGCTGCTCTGCCTCGCCTCGTTTTGCCTCAGGAGACAAAAGCATCCTCTGTTAGACAGCCAACTGAGGTCATATTTGCTGCAAGCATATGGATGCCAAATATAAGGCCTTCACTCTAAATACGTGGCTGAGATAAATATAATGTTAACTCATATCACCTGCTATGGTGCCTCATTCTGAGTTTAAAAGAATTAAAAAGCAGATTTTTTTTTTTTATCTAAACTATCTGGATTTTCCTTTGGGGACAGACCCTGCTTTGGCCTGTTGTTCTTGCTTCTTAGTTCTTCTGACTGTTGTAGAATGAGCCCTTGAAAGTTAGCTTCCTGTTGTTCTCAGCACTTCAGTTTGGAGGAAGTTTCAGGGAAATGTATCTTGTCACTTAGGAGTTTGTATCAGAAGATCCCAGTTACCAAGGGCTCTTGTGCTAGAACATCCAGATAAGGACTATAAAAATGAAGAATCTAGATCCTTGTGGTCTAAGGTTGTCACTCAGTAAGTTTGAAATAGGACCTGAAAATCCCTTTTTTATTTGTTTATTTGTTTTTAAGAGATATTGATAAATGATTGAGTTTAGAAACCGCTTTTGTGGGATTCCATTGCCTAGAGACCTTTGTGCCAATTGTTGTCTTCATGCACAAATCTGTTTGCACAAGCACAGTATCAGTGCTCTCATTTTTTCCAGAGGAGCATTGCCCATGTCCTCAATCAGCCTACCACTCAACCCAACCCTTCTCCTGTATGTTCTTGAATGTTCCATAAATTCCTTAGCGTTTGCCTGTGGTTGAACCAGGTTGCCTCCTCTGTGCCCTGAGTAATTTCTCTTTATCTCTTAGATTTCTCTAGAGTCTTAATTGGGTAGGGTTTTCTTGCCTCATTATTATTATTATTATTATTATTATTATTATTATTATTATTATTATTATTATTATTATTGTGTGTGTGTACCCCTGTCTAGCATTAGTTACTTTTATGACTTTTGTGAGACAATTTCTCATAAAAGCAGCTTAGGGAAGGAAGAATTTATTTTGGCTTGCCGTCTGGGGCTACACAGCCCATCATGGCAGAAAAGCTTGCGGGCAGGAGGGCGAGACAGATGGTCATAATGTGCCTGGACACAGGGATCAGAGAGATGAATACATGGTCAGCTTACTTTCTCATTTTATTTGGTTGGAGACCCTAGGGCATGGGATGGTGCTGCTCCCATTCAGAATGAGCATTCTGTCTTCAGTTAAACCTTTCTAGAAACACTGTTATAGACACACCCAGAGGTGTATTTCCATGGCAACTGTTAAATCTAGTCAAGCTGGCAATGGACTTATCCATCAGCCTACCCTTTTTCCTTTCACACTTATCTACACAGTATTGATTTGCCCAGCCCTGTGGGTGCTATATGGTTATAAACCAAGGAAGTTGCTTGTTTACTTTTCTGCCTTCCTTATTATAGGCTGAGCTCCTGAAAAGAATATTGGTACCTCAGTCTCTTTCTGGAGCAGAAAGAAAGTTAAACAAATCATAGTTAAATGGACCAAGGCATGAATTAATAGCTAATAATTAAACCTAAATAACCTTGTCCTTTGAATGGGGGCCACTGCTGTAGTTACTGCTGTTCTCAGCTGGAGAAAATTTATCTCCTACAACAGACCCATATTTTACAAGGAGACATAAGGAGTCATCTTCAATAATTGATACTTTGGATATTAGGAAAACAGAAATGTGCAAGCAAATTGTCTTGCGTGTGTCTTTAACTTGTTTTGTTTTTTTTTAAAGATAATAGGCAACAGTCATGTGTAGCAGGTTTTAAAACTAAAAAGGATGTGCAGGGCAGGGCTCTGCCCTGTCCCAGCCTCTAGACATGAGTTTCTCCAATGACGAGGTGATCCTTGTTTGAGGGTTACCGCTTTTCAAAGACAGATGGTAGTATGTGCCAGTAAAAGTCCTGGCCTTTTACTTACTGTGAATCTTGGCAAACGCCTTCCATGAAGGAGGACACAAGGCATTTCTTTTTTTCTTAGCCTCTTCCATGGCTTCCAAGTCTTCTGCTCTAGGGTATATCTAATTCATCCTGTGAATTCCTATGTGGTTTTTCAGGTTTCAATTTTGGGCTGAAATGAGTTTGTTCCCCCCCACCACCACCACCGTGTGTCACTTTGTAAATGCTTGAGAATACGTAGGAAAATTTCCAGTGCTTTATTTGCTAAGTTACTGGACCCACGCCTTATTATATTGCCACCATGCCCAATGTATTAACTATCCTGTTTAATGTCATTCCAAACCTCCAATAGCTGACGGTCACGGTCATCGTAGGCTCTGTCCACCCAGCACACCGTCTTTCAGGTGCTGCGATAAGTTGTGAGTTGTGTGACTTTTTTCATATTTATATTTTATTTTACTTTTAACTTATTTTTTAAATTAACTATTTTATTTATTTATATCCTAAATGCTGCCCCCTCTTCCGGTCCCCCTCCCAGAGTTCTTCACTCCATCCCCCTTCCCTTTGCCTCTGAGAGGGTGCTCCCCTCTTCCCCTCACCCCAGTATCCCCTTTCCTGGGGCATCAAGTCTGTGCAGGATTAGGTACATCCTCTCCCACTGAGGCCAGACAGGGCAGTCCTCTGCTACATATGTGCCGGGCCCGTGTATACTCTTTGGCTGGTGGCTTAGTCTCTGGGAGCCCCCAGGAGTTCAGGTTAGTTGACATTGTTGGTCTTCCATACCCCAAATCTTCCATAGGAGTCCCCGATCTCAGTCCAGTTCTTAGCGGTCTGCACCTGCCTCAGTCAGCAACTGGTAGAGCCTCTCAGAGGATCCTGTCGCATTGTATGAATTTTATAGGGAGACCTAAAGAAGGATCTGTCCACCCCGGGTAGAAATGGCATTAACAGAACAAAGAATTCGGTCCAAGCAGGGGCACAAGCGACTCCAGGCAGCTGCATCATTGACAAGTCCCGCCCCAGCATGGCTGGCTCACAAGCATCACCTAGCATTTCCGACCCCTGGCCAATCTTCCACTGCCCCTGTACGCCAGCATCCCCAGCATGGCCAGGGCCGTGTGCAGCAGGGCAGGATGGAGGGCAGCCGGACTCACAGCTGGAGATCTTAGGACTTTTCCACTCTCACACTAGGGGCTGTTAACAGTTTCATTGAGTTACATTTTTTTCTGCCATTTTTCTTGCCAAGGACTATAGGTCATCACAGCCACTCTGCCCATGACAGCAGTGCTTATGACAAGTCTAGGGAAAATACCTGCATCATATTCTGTTATGCACACTTGGTTAAAAGGGATTGAGGAGATTTAAACACGACATAAACTCTAAAAAGCTGTGCGGCCATTCAGGTTGTGTTTTCAGATTGCTAGGATTCATAAATCGAGCTAACAATCTATTTTTTGAGATATTTAAATAATTGACAAAATGTGAAGTTTTTTCCATAATTTATTTTTTTATTCACATTACATTCCCAATCACAGCCTCCCCTGTCCCTTTCCCCCTCCCAGTCCTGACCTTTCTTCTTGGAATTTCATCAATGTTTTTTCTCCATTGATTCCTGAAGAGGGAATCGTCCCCGACGAGTGATTAAGAAATCTGAACGCAGAAGGAATAGCAAAGTTGCTTCTTGACTAGAACAGTGGCCTCTGTGGTTGCTACACACCAGCTGGTCACACTAAGCAGAATGGCTTTATTTCTCTTACATTAAAGGATCACATCTCAGATCTGAGTAGCAGACATACATTGTACTTGAAAGATCTAACAAGATGACGTACCTTCACTTTAGCTCATAAACTAGCGGAGGTGAGGGCTATGAGAGCTGTAGTCTAAATATGTGGCTTTTCCCCCCTTTTAAGTAAAATTTCTTTCACCTAAGTACTTTTTTCCTGCTAATGAGAAAACTTAGGAAATTCTGAAATCTACTTTAGGAAAGAAAGAAAATACACCTACTCTTGTCATATAAATGCAAAAATTTCTTCCGTTTTTAAAAATGATACTTATGGTTTTGCTTATTTGAATTATTATGCTACATAATCTGAATGGGAGTCTGATTTTTCAACTATTACAATGGCGTGTGTGTGTGTGTGTGTGTGTGTCTTTCTACAATTTAAAAAACTTTTTAATGGCACATTGATATTCTATCTTATATGTGCAACATAATTTATTTGATCATTATCCTGCCATAGGACAGTTATATTTTCAACTTTTAACTCATAAAATGTTACAGTTAATAATCTGTGTATATTGGTATTCATATATGATGGCCTTGATAGTAAAATGAAAGTGGAAATACCAGTTCAAAATGTATAAATACTTAAATACTCTTACTACTCAATACAAAATGCTTCTAACTAATTTGTATCTCTGTAGCCAACTATGGCATTCTTGTTTGCTCTGCTCTCAAACACTCTCATTTCAAAGCCATACAAGTTATAGTATTTAACTCCCACAAGTTCATGTAAACTTTATTTTTATGATTACATATAATTCCCCCAGGCAATTCTGGCTGTCTGCCATTTTTCCTAAATAAGCAAGTTCAAGAATGTTAATCATCTTATAAATTCTTCTATTGCTTTGTGGCATGAATGCTCCTATGTGACAGGGTTCCTCCTATATGATATGGATGTTCCTATGTGGCAGGATGCTCCCATGTGACAGGGCTGCTCCTATGTGACATGATGCTCCTATGTGACAGGGCTGCTCCTATGTGGCATGGATGTTCCTATGTCACAGGGCTACTCCTATGTCACAGGGCTGCTCCTATGTCACAGGGCTGCTCCTATGTGACAGGGCTGCTCTTATGTTCACATCCACAAGGAATATAGATACTTTCTTCTTCTTCTTCTTCTTCTTCTTCTTCTTCTTCTTCTTCTTCTTCTTCTTCTTCTTCTTCTTCTTCTTCTTCTTTCTTCTTTCTCTTCTTCCTCCTCGTCTTCTTCCTCTTCATCTTCCTCCTCTTCCTCTTTGAATTTTAATAGCATAATTAAATAATTAAAAAACCAGAACTACAGCAATGGCTTGGGGTTTAAGAGCACTGGTGGCTCTTCCAGAGGTCTTTGTTTTAATTCCCAGCACCCACATGGCAGCTCATAACTGACTGTAACTCCAATCCCAAGGCACCTGACACCCTCTTCTGACCCCCATGATCACTGCACGCATGTGGTACAAAGATACACATGCAGGCAGACACACGCATAAAATAATAATAAAATAAAGAAAAATAATCTAAGATGCTTAAAGCAGTAATTCTGTAACACATCACCTAGTGCTAAATGTGAAGAGGCAAGGTAAAGCAAGTCAGAGGGACAAGTGGTGCCAACTGTGGAGGAAGGCTTCATCAGTCAGACATAATCAGCATCCTGCACAGTGACAGAGTGGGCTGAGACATGAGGGTGATATTCTGGCAGAGGGATCAATAGGTACAAGGGCCGCTGATGGGAGTACATCCAGCACCCCCACAGAAGGTTAAGGTGGGTAGAGCTCAGTAGCAAGGAAGGGTAAGAAGCCGAGGTCTGAGAGAGAATACTCTGATTCACACTCCATTTTGAATGTTCGACGTTTTATCCTCAGTAACATAAGGACCATCAAATATACAAGTTGCCTGGCATGGCTTACTTTGAAAGATATTACTCTAGGTGCTTGATGAAGTCCAATAGCTAAAAGAAAATGTCTAAGAAGGGAAAGCAGAAGAGGGACCCTGAGATCCATCTGCCACGAGAGGATAACAACAGTCAGGCCAGTGTGGACAACAGTGTGTGTGGGAATAAGGCTTCTGGTTCTCAAGGTTCCTATGGGTAACCCAGTTCTCTTACTGTTTGTTGAATTAATTGTCCAGGCTTAGAGTTTATCAGAATATTATGACTTTTAATTATTTTAATTATTTTCATAGAATTTGATATCTATCTCTATCATTTATATCCCCTTTCCTTTTTAAGTGTGTGCATTTTCAATATTAATGGCAAGAGTAATATGCTTAATTTACTTACAATGTATATTTTATATTTACATTGCATATATTAGCTCGTACATATGTGTGTGATATAAAGTCTATATTGTATACATCATATATATAAATCAATAAATCGTATATATAAATCAATAAAAATGCATGTGCATATTAGATTGCACTCAGATTCTGCTATTGAAGGTAAACCAGATGGACATTTATTCTCTAGCTTTATTCATGAGGCATTAAGGATACAGGTGTCTATTGTTCTAACCCAGGTGTCCTTCAACGGAAGAATGGATACAAAAAATGTGGTATATATACACAATGGAGTACTATTCAGCCATTAGAAACAATGAATTCATGAAATTCTTAGAGAAAT
>BDUI01000021.1:1068836-1099201 GCA_002335545.1 Apodemus speciosus
ATCTTAAACTCAGGATAACTCGGGTCAACACTGGTACCTGGTCCTTCCATCTGTCCCAAGCAACAGCGAGGCAGGCTGAGGTGGCGGGCAGTGCAAGATCTCCTGCAGGGCTCAGAGCCAAGCCCGGCTGGCCCACGGGGCCTGCTGCTCAGCTTAACTCTTGAGCGCAGATAGCTGAGTTCCCAGAGGTCTTAAGTTTGGGGTCTCCCAGTTGCCGGAGCTCGCTTGGTGCGAGCGAGCCGTAGCAAAGTTGGCGGCGGCAGCCCTCCCCACATTTCTTATTCTTTCTCCAATGTATATGAAGGGCTCACTCTACCAGACATGATCTAAGTATTGTGAATACAACTGTCATAGAAATTACACTTAAATTTATTGGAATAAAAGGTGAGAAATAAATAGTGAAGGTATTTCTGGTTGTCTATAAATGATCTGGACAGTTATAAAGAAAACGGAATTATAATTGTGGCACTGGGAAGGTGATGTGTTATTAGGTGATACAAGAAAAGGAAGCTCTAGCTTACATTATACTACTTAAACAAAGACTGGATGCTTTAAAGAAGTGAGGGGGAAACTGTGAGCACATGGAGCAGAGATGGAAGGGGGTCTCAGCAGAAGAAACAGAAAATACAAATGCATGGAGCTTGCAAGACAAGGAAGGAGACCAGAGTCACAGGGATGGAACTGAATAACCCTGGAGTGGGTTTTCCATGCCACATAAGACTTTTTTGGTCAGATAATTCAGTTTTTATCTTGATTAAAGTGGGAAATTCTTGTGGGCATTTTTTTTATTCTTTTTAGCAAAAGTGTGTCTTTAAAAGATCATGTTGAAGTGATAAGAATATGCTATAGAGTGGCTTTAGCAGAGAAAGGATAACAGGTTAAGAATCTGTTTGAATAACACAGTCTTCAGGTGAAGGCACTGGCACACACCCCTCAAGTATTAGCTCTAAAGGGATCATCTCTTACCATCCCCAGATAGGTGTCAATGCCACATCTCCTGAGCAACCCTGCAAATGACATTTACTATTGAAATGCAGGTGTGCAGCTAAGTCCACATATACCTATGTAATTAATTGCTGGAGAAGTTCAGTGCGAGGGCAATTCTCTAACATCCAGGAGACTCAATGTTATGTCTACAACATAGGAAAAATTAAAATATTTTCCAACAACTCCAATAGGAGTTCTCTGAGCTAATTTTCTATTAAAATAAGGTGTACTTAAAGATAGTAAAAGGAATGGGCCAGTTTAAAGTACGTTTTATATATTGTGTACTCATTATAAAAACTATATGTGTAGGTTTGAAACGTGATAATTGTGGTAAGCGTGTAGAATCATAGACAGTTTAGAGGAGGAACATTTCACTTAGATTTAAATTACCTGCTCCTCTAGAAGGCTCTGGTTTGATTCCAAGCACCCATGCTGTGGCTTACAGCCATATATAACTCCAGTTTTAAGAGATATGATACCATCTTCTGGTCTCCCCTGGCACCAGGCATGCATGTGATGATGCACAGAAAAACATGCAGACAAATCATCCATACCCATAAAAATTGTCAGTGAATGGCACAATAAAACAGCAAACTCACTCAGTGTATTTTATTACTGTTACAAAATTCTTCATTAAATACATTCTTTAGAGGCTGGAGAGCTAGCTCCATTGAGTTCTTACAGAGGACCTGAGTTTGATGCCCAGCACCCATGCTGGGCAGTTCACAGACACCTATAACTCCATTTCCAGGGAGTTGGACATTATCCTCTGACCTCTTTGAGTTCCTGTACTTCAGTGCACATAATCCCACACAGACACATAATAGCAAACACAGTTTTTAAGGTCTAAAATACTCTCTTTATGCTTTATATCCAGAATATATTATGCTCATGGTTCTTCCTTTGCAATGCCCCTGTTAGAAAGTATTCTGTTGCTGTTGAAAGCACTCTATTCAAAGTACCTCTAGCAAAAGAAAATTCTGAAAGAATATCTAGGCAAGGTTTGACCCAGGGGGCTCAGGGTCTTCAGACCAGCAATGTGTTTCTCCAGTCTCTTTTCCTGAGTTGACTTCCTTTGTAGACTGCCTATTTATAGTTACAGGGTGACTGACAGTCACTCAGTTAGTCAGTGTACTGCTCCAGGTCTTTGCAGCAAGATCCCCACAAAACGACTCCTAATGTCATATCATATGCTTATCCTTGAACGAACCATGGTGGCCTAGAATACGTGCTACTGTAGTTGGGCAAGTCCTGGGTCACTTCCGTTTGGGCTTAGAAATAAGCGAGACCAACCATTTCATAAGAATTATTTGAAAATGCAGTAGGAGAGGAGGTTCACAAGGGACATCAGATCACTGATTGCTGAAACAATAGTGATATGCTATAAGCAAATATTTCCCAATTCTTTCCAAAGCAGGTTCCCAGTTGGTAAAGTAGACACATAAAAGGGAAGCTTTTGCCCTGACATTGACTGCTACCATAGCGTCTTCTTACTTCAGGCTTAGGGTTTCCTGGAGGTATACTCTTGCCAGCCTCCTACACACATGAATTTACTCACAGAGATAAGCTCTGATTTGCCTCAGGGACTTTTTACTTGGTCTTATAACATCTTGGTATGTCTGGATGTATGGTAGGTAGGTGTGTAGGTAGGAATATGTTTGGAAAAGTACAAAATAATGCTTTACAAAAGCAATACTTTTGAACTATATGAATACCGTTGAAGTTATATGGATCTCAGTCTCAGAAGCAGATGGTACTCTCAAATTGGGAGGACTTGAGTAAATTGTAAGAAAGAGACCATTTGCGAAGGTGTGGGCAGTATCTAAGGAAACGTGAGAAATGGTATAGTTCCTGGGACTGGGCTAGACTCTGTTTATCTCCTTCAGGCTCCAGTGAGTAGAACAGAGAGAGAGCATGGGCAGAGCTAGCAGATGTTGGTGGAGACACGTGGCCAGTTCCCGATTATTCTACAGGGAAGGATGTGGGAATGTACTGGCCTGACATCTCTCTCCTTAACACTCTTGTCTTTGCCTGTGTTCCAACTGGCAGAATCCACGGGGCACAGAGCCCATTGACATGGTCCATTCCTGCCAGCTCTTCAAAGGAGAGAGTAGAGTGGGGATGTGTTGCCACATTTTAGATAGTTTGCAGCCAATCCTGTTTAAAATAAACCATATTTCAAACTCCAGACAATCCTGTGACTTCCATCGTAAAAGATCAGAAAATAATAATTTCTGTTTATTTAGTTATTCTTATCTTTTTCTACAGCTAATAGGGTTTTGTTAGGAAGCACTGGCCATCTATGGATAAGCCAAGTTAGTATGGTGAGGATTCATTTGAACTTCCACTAATTCTTTATAATATAGTCCTTGGATCATGGCTGTTTGTCACCCTATATATTTGCAGTAGTTTTTAAAAGGACCATACCCTGAGTACTTTTCAACTTTTAAATACCATTAAAGTATGATTTATTTTAATCACTTAGCCTTTGGGTCACTTTTATCACCTAATGCTTTCATTTAAAATTTAATTAGTGCTTTAAGCTCCTTTTCTAAAATGCAGGACAATAAATAAACCTTTGTAGTACAGCTCAGAAATCTATAGTCCAGGAAATCAATACGAAGATTCTATACATAGCAACAGCTTTTTTCCTAATCTGTTCCTCAAATTGCTTTAGACTTCCACATTTATGATATCCAGGATTCTGTAAGTTAAGAGTGTAGGCCTGGGACAGGAGAGAAGCCTCTTCCTCCATAACAATAACTCTCAAGTGTTAATAGGATGTGCACCCTCCTGGAAAACAAGTGCATTCACCTCTGTCTTCAGTGAATCCTTTCTTTCTATCAAGTGCCTAGAGATGATAAAAATCCACATCTGAGAAGTGGCATCGTTACTCCTGAGCATCAGTACTTCCAGAACCGGCCCCAGGAATCCTTATGCCAGGGCTCTTCCTGGTAGTCTCTATCTCTATCCATCATGTTGTAATTACTGTTTTTTTTTAATCACCTTAGGGCCTTGATGGGCTGTTACTCGAAGAAAGAAGGTCATCTGTTATGCCTGTGTTGTTGAAAAGGGACAGGGTGTGATAGAGCTGTTATCGCCCTTCTTTGAGAGCCAGTGTCTCCATACAATGACATTTAGGGAAACTGGAGGCGATTAGCTGTCCCCAGAGCTGTGGCCTGATGTACTCTATTTGGCCCTTTGTTGTAGAATGAGGCATCTCCTGCTTTGTAATGTGTTTTTACCAATTTTTATCCTCCTGAGCCCTGAGTGCCTGGAGATCAAGGGCTGTTACTCGTTTACCATTTACACAGGGCATCTTTGTACACTGAGGATGCTGTAACTGGATACCACAGACAGGATGAATTAGAAACAATAGAAGTTTATTTCTTATAGTTTTGGAGGGCTGGAAATCCAAAATCAAGTCAATGGGAGTTGTTAGCGTGTGCTAAGAATCTGCTTTCTAACTCGTACCTGACCATCTTCTTGCAAACCCTCAAATGGTATCACGAATGAGAAGCTCTTTGGAGGCTCTTTTGTAAGAGCCCTACCTACTGTGGGGGTTCTGTCCCATCTCCCAATCATTTACAAAGGCCCCACATTCTAATGTCATGGCATTAGGAATGAAACTTTGAACACAGGACTGCTAGGAGATCAGAATTCTATAACAAAGGATTGCTTAACATGTGGTATTCAATTGAATAAATGTTTAGTTACAGATCTGGCAAACGTGTTTTTACAACTATAAATAATTACTGCTAATAACTCAAATACGAAAGTTATTCTTACCTGATGATGCTGTTTGCCTAGTCTTTATAGGCAAATGGCCAATGCTTTAACTTTTTCAAGCTTACTCTATTTGTTCATTGAATATCTATTAAGAATCTACTAAATGCCATGCCCTAACTTATGTTGGAAATGCCAAAAAAAAAAAAAAAAAGATTGTTCTACATTTCCACTGGTTCTCTGTTTCCCTTCAGTTAGGAGAAAACACAAAAGCAAGATGCAAGGCAGCATTGTGGGTACCATCACAACCATGGTGAAAGAGGAAGCTGGCTATAGTACTTGAAGGTTGCAGACCAGCCCTCTGCAAACATGAGTTGTGACCTCAAAGTCAATTCTGTTTTCTGAAAATTCTTTGTAAGCCAATGTGGTTTGGAACATGGCTTGTGTGTCCAGGTTGCTGTTGGCATGGTGTTTTATGGTGCCAAGTTTTGACAATGAATGGCAGGATTAATGTGCATTTTCAGCTGGGCAAGTCATTAAAAAATAAATGTAAGTCCAATCTAGCAATTCTTTTAGCTTCAGTAAACTAATATATTTCAGCAAGAGCTTTCTTAATTTGTACATTCATAAGAAAGAGCCCCAAGGATGACCTCATTTGCACTTTAATTTATATTCAAGTAGCTATAATTTGCTAAAAAATGGGACACACCAGCCATCTGAAAATTAGTTATGTAACGACTATAAGTCTTTGCAAGTAATTGTCATCTCATAATCCATATGCTTTTTTGAGATTCTATGGAATATAAATAATACTGCTAAACCAACAGGGAATTTTCTCCCTCTGCACAGACTTAATGCATACTTAATTGGAGTCTACTATATGCATTTAAACAACAACAAAACCCATGGATACTCACTGTCTGACCATTAGATGAGGTCATGCACAACAATGTATTGATAGAAGAGGTCCTTCTGGTGTACTGCAGACTGTAAGTCCTAAGCCAGCAGACTAAGAGTCTCCCTCTCCTTCTCTGGCATCAGGCACTGGACTGTATTAGGGTAACTGACCTATCAAACCTCAGTATCCTGAGAGCTTATCACAGCAGACATTTCTTGGGCCCTCTCCCTGTTCCAAAGGGAGAGAAATGCTGCCTCAATTCCAGGGACCCAGGGATAGGCTCTGCCACATTCCAGATGTGGTTGCCAAGGTCAGCCTTGGCATACTGGGCAGCCAGAACACTGTGAAAGGACAGAATGGGTAATGATGCAGGAATGTTCTGTTGAGTGAGGGCAGCCTTCACTTCAGTGAGTGGCCGGAATTGAAGCATTCAAGCATGAATTTTACGAAGGAACCTGAAATATAGTCTAACTTGTGTTCATGGGAAGTAAAAGGAATTGGTTTTGGTGAATAATTATGACAATGAAATTAAAAACTATTAATCAGAAAGGTCCTAATTCCTCTTCTTAGAGTTTCCACTATGCCGTTTGTCTCTCTGGCACTAAGGACCCAAGTTCTCCTTAGAGTCTCCCCGATGCTATTGTTTGTCTTTCTGTCTGTGCATGGCATCAATAACTCTTTTAATAAGTTTCATTTTTATTCTCAACAACATAAATTAACCTACAACTGCCATTTACTAAGCACCAACTTGTAGTACTAGGAACTCCATACGAAATTGCTTTTGAGCGGTTCCATGTATTCACTAACGTGTAATCACTATGCCCTTGTTATCTGCTGAACACCAAACTAGAGGCGAAGCAGTGGACATAGTTAAAGTTGGTTTGGTTAGGATTTGCTGTTGGGTTGGATCTAGGCTAGGAGGTTGTACTGGCTGGTTTTGTGTGTCAACTTGACACAGGCTAGAGTTATCACAGAGAAAAGAGCTTCAGTTGGGGAAGTGCCTCCATGAGATCCAGCTATGGGGCATTTTCTTGGTTAATGACTGATGGGGCCCATCTCACTGTGGGTGGTACCATCTCTTGGCTGGTAGTCTTGGGTTCTATAAGAGAGCAGGCTGAGCAAGCCAGGGAAAGCAAGCCAGTAAGGAACATCCCTCCCTCCATGGTCTCTGCATCAGCTCCTGCTTCCTGACCTGCTTGACTTCCAGTTCTGACTTCCTTTGGTGATGAACAGCTGCGTGGAAGTGTAAGGGTTATAAACCCTTTCCTCTCCAGCTTGCTTCTTGGTCATGATGTTTGTGCAGGAATAGAAACCCTGGCTAAGACAGAGGTTAATAAAGATATCAAGAATGGCTTTCAGATTTAGAACATAGCAAGCTGTGAAAATGAAAGATGTCATTTACTGAACCATAGCACTGAGACAGAAGCAGACTTGTCGGGAGGACACAGGAGGAACTCAACAGTTTGGTTTTGATCACATCAAGTTTCAGGTGCTTCTTAGAACTCCTATTGGAAATGCCAACAAAACAGTTGACTGAACACACAAGGGGATGTGGCTCAGGTAAGAAGTTAAGAGTAGAGATCTTAAGTGTCATCAACAAAGATATCACTATGAAGGCTTGGAAACACATGAGATCCTTAAAGGGAGCTCTACAGTGTATGGAAGAAAATGGCCTGAGATAGTGTTTTAGGACTTCCTGCATTTAGATAGACAGGAATCAGAACTGCTGTGAACAGGCTACCTATGTGGGCACAGAGATCCTATGAGTAACAAGTCTCACACCTTGTCTGATAGTTTGTTATTACAGTCTTGAAATTCTAAACAATTCTAATCCATATTTTCATATTTCATCAAGTTCTGCCAGTTACATAGCTGCTGTTATGGAGAGTTCTTTATGATATGTAGAAAAACCAAGAGTGTGTTTAACCAAGGGCAAGGGCAAGGGCAAGGGCAAGGGCAAGGGCAAGGGCAAGGGCAAGGGCAAGGGCAAGGGCAAGGGCAAGGGCAAGGAAAGCCTCCAGGCAGAAAGATGGTCTAAGCAATGGACAACTTAAAGGAAGGATTTACTGGTGGGACATGACACAAGGCATGAGAGTGGGGTGGCAACAACCAGAAGCCCATGGGGGGCATCTATAGCCACATTGTTGGTGTGGACAAGAAGCAGCAACTGGAACCATAGGTGGAAGGGGATGCTGGGCCAAGGAATTCTTCAGAAAGAGGAGAGATGGCAAAGATGCTCTTCTCCTAACGGAGGTGATTTGTCAGGGGTAGGAATAGGTGATGCAGAAGGGAAAGGGGGCAATCTCAGGGTTAATGCCTGAGAAGATAGGAAGCCGTGGATGGAAGGACAAGCAGACAGGGATTGGCTATAAGAATAGGCAAGTATTTACTTTACAAGCAAACGAAGCAGATTTCTTGACCTCATTTTCTTGAGACACTGAATTCTCCCAAAAAATGGGTTCTTAGAAACTTTAACAAATGTTAATGGGCAATAAATATATGTTTATTTTTCGGTTCTGCATTCAGTTCTGTGGTTTCATATATTTGTTTTTATACTGGGACAGCACTATTTTGGTCACTTGAATTTTGCAGTATAACCTCCAAAACAAAGATTTTTTTTCTCTTAAGATGGTTATGGCTGCTTGACATCCCAAAAACAAAAGGATTTCTATCAGTGATGGCATAGCCGAACTTGAAGGACATTGTGCTAAGTAGACATTAGGAGCTGAGTGTGGCTTCCAGAAACAGGCGAATACCACACAATCTCACTTAACTGTGATTCTTAAAAGTATTGAATCCATTGAATCAGAGACCACAAGGGTGATTGACAGAAGCTAGAAGCCTAAGATGAAAAATGGGCAGATGGGTGCCAGTGGCAGAGGAATATGTTCTGGAGCTAGATTTCATAGCTGGTTAACTGATTTAATAATACCACAGATGTGGAAATCTCTGGGAAGAGGCTTCAGGTGCCCATTGAAAGTGACGTGAGAGCCGGGCAGTGGTAGCACACCCCTTTAATCCCAGCACTTGGGAAGCAGAGGCAGGCGGATTTCTAAGTTTGAGGCCAGCCTGGTCTACAGAGTGAGTTCCAGGACAGCCAGGACTATACAGAGAAACCCTGTCTTTAAAAAACCAAAAAAAAAAGTGGTATGAGATGTAACATATGTGAATTAGCTTGATTTAAACATCACACAATGCATATATATATGTATACATATATAATCCTATTAGACACCATAAACACAAACAATCTTCATTGGCCAATTATATTTTTTGTTAAAAATAAGACAAAGCAGAATTTATGGGTTTCAGTTAGTTAGTGATGTAGAGTTGTTTCTAAACAGAATGCCCATTTTTCTTAATGGAATATTAGGAGGGACATTAACTGAGGTGAGGGGAAGAGTTATGAATTCGTGAGACTTACTCTAGAGACTGGAAAGGTTCAGACAGCTGGGGAATCCTGTGTTATGTTCTCATGTCAGGTTTTATGACCATCCACTTAGAGTCAAAATCCCTAAGTAAGTTTTTGCCTCTGGTATATTTCAGCTGCCTGGCATGGCAGTAGAGGAAAATGGTGGATGGGTTAGTTCATTGTCTTTATATCATTCCTGTGCCACTGATGGAGGTCTGGGATTCACTGTGTTACTGATGGAGAGCCTGGGTTCACTGTGTTTCTGACGGAGAGACTGGGGTTCACTGTGTTAATGATGGAGAGCCTGGAGTTCACTGTATTACTGATAGACTGGGGTTCACTGTTTTACTGATGGAGCGCTTGGGTTCACTGTATTACTGGTTCAGAGACCGGGGTTCACTGTATTATTGATGGAGAGACTGGGGTTTAGTGAAGTAAGTTACTTACCAGTAATTGGTAGAATCTTGACATAAATCTCTGACTTTAGACACCAAATATTTAAAGTACTTTAATAATTTCAGGGAAGGTCTTGCTGTCTTGGATGAATCAGTATAGATTCTTTAAGTTTCTATGTCTTGTGAGCAAGCAAGTGGGAAATACTATCATTTGGATATCAACTTATATTTTTCTATATTGACTCTCAAATGCTATGTTTTATAACTAGACACTAAAACTGGTCTCAGAAGTCACAAAGCAAGAGGCCTAATAGACTTTTGGGCAGTCTGACTAAGTTTGATTCTTTCCTGCCCACCGGCTGCACAACACGCAGTTGAGAGAACCTATACCACTTTTAAAAGATTTTATTATTTTTACTTATTTGTTTGGGTGCCACATGTATGGAAACTGTGATGTCATCAAAAGYCAACATCTCTTAGTGAGAACTCCAACACACAGTAAGAAGTTTGGGATGGTTTCTAAATAGATATATGTGTGAACATCTGGTAGTGATCCCGGAAAGTTTCTTGTACGCCTACCACTATCACCCCAGCTAATTCAGACCTCTCAGTAACCTAGAGCCAGCAAGGCCCTTTACTGAGCTGGTTCTGCCTGATGTTACCTAAAGCAATAGTCATGAAAATAAATTAGTGTGCTTGTCTTTTTGCAGCGTTGGCCCAGTCTCCCTTGAGAGTACTGTTCTTTGGCTGTCGGTTGCTTTATTTTATTGTATTTTATTTTTTAATGAGGGGAACATCTGATTTTTTTCTGGTTTATTTGCTTTCATTAGAGAATGCAAATTCTTTAAATGAAGAGAATCAACAATGGATAAATCTTGGGTTTTACAGTCTCAGTGACACAGACTTCGATTTGCCAGTCAATATTTATTTCTGAATCTTCAGACCTCAGCAAGGTCTTTGTATGATTTGAGTTAGTGTGTCTTAAGACACTTATCCCTGGGGAGGGATCTCATGGCACAAAGAAGGTATGATGTTCTCCTCCTAAAGGAGATACATCTGTCTTGCACCCTTCTATCGGGGTGTCAATCCCAGGCAAGTTTGTTAAACAGACCAATGAACTCACGGTGGGATAAAGTAGAGGTCAAACTTGCTTTGGATAAGTAAATTGATTTGAACACCATAAATCTCTCTTTGTAAAAATGTCTAGAGCAGCTAACATTTCTGCCAGTGAGGCAGGCCACTGGAATAGAACCACATAAATATTGGATGCATCGTTATGTGGTCAATTTAGCCGTTGAGTCTCCACGCTTCTCCTTTCCACAGCAATGGTGTTCCAGGAAAAGGAGTAAGAGATAGAACCCAGAAGCTCGTAGGGGAAGTACAGCTGCTCTGAGAGGGTAAACTTTCACAGCTATGAGCTGTTGTGTTAACATAAAATCATAGCTCTACTATAAGATTATTTTGTAGCATACTCTTGTAACCCAGTTGTGCAATTTTTTTATTAAATATATTCTATTTTTACATTTCAAATGTTGACCCCCCTGGTTCCCCCCCCCAAAAAATCCCATAACCCATCTCCCCTCCCTCATTCCCCAACCAACCCTCTCCTGCTTCCCTGTCCTGGTATTCCCCTACACTGTGGCATCGAGCCTTCCCAGGACCAAGGGCTTCTCCTCCCTTTGATGTCCAACAAGGCTATCCTCTGCTGCCGATGTGTCTAGAGCCATGGGTAACTCCATGTGTACTCTTCGGTTGATTGTTTTGTCCCTGGGAGCTCTGGGAGTAGTGGGTGGCTCATACTGTTGTTCCTTCTATGGTGCTGCAAACCCCTCCAGCTCCTTGAGTCCTTTCTCTAGCTCCTTCATTAGGGACCCTGTGCTTAGTTCAATGACTGGCTGAGAGTATCCCCCTATGTATTTGTCATGCACTAGCAGAGCCTCTCAGGTAACAGCTATATCTGGCTCCGGTCAGCAAGTACTTGTGGGCATCCTTGATAGTGCCTGGGTTTTGTAACTGTATATGGGATGGACTTCCAGGTGGGGCAGTCTCTGGATGGTCTTTCCTTCAGTCTCTGCTCCATACTTTGTCTCTGTATCTCCTCCATACTTTGTTCTTCCTTCTTCTTGAGCTTCATTTGATCTGTGAATTGTGTCTTGGGTATTCCAAGCTTCTGGGCTAATATCCACTTATCAGTGAGTGCATACCATGTTTGTTCTTTTGTGATTGGGTTACCTCACTCAAGATGATATTTTCCAGTTCCACTCATTTGCCTAAGAATTTCATGAATTCGTTGTTTTTAATAGCTGAGGCATATTCCATTGTATAAATATACCACATTTTCTGTATCCATTCCTCTGTTGAGGGACATCTGGGTTCTTTCTAGCTTCTGGCTATTATAAATAGGGCTGCTATGAACATGGTGGAGCATGCCGGGCGGTGGTGGCGCACGCCTGTAATCCCAGCACTTGGGAGGCAGAGGCAGGCAGATCTCTGAGTTCGAGGCCAACCTGGTCTACAAAGTGAGTTCCAGGACAGCCAGGGCTACACAGAGAAACCCTGTCTCGAAAAAAAACAAAACAAACGAACATGGTGAAGCATGTGTCCTTATTACATGCTAGAGAATCCTCTGGGTATATGCCCAGGAGTGGTATAGCGGGGTCCTCTAGTAGTATTATGCCCAATTTTCTGAGGAACTGCCAAACTGATTTCCAGAGTGGTTGTGCCAGCTTGCAACCCACCAGCAATGGGGGAGTGTTCCTCTTTCTCCACATCCTCACCAGCACCTGCTGTCTCCTGAGTTTTTGATCTTAGCCATTCTGACTGGTGTGAGGTGAAATCTCAGTATTGTTTTGATTTGCATTTCCCTGATGATTAAGGATGTTGAACATTTCTTTAGGTGCTTCTCAGCCACTTGATATTTCTCAGTTGAAAATTCTTTATTTAGCTCTGTACCCCATTTTTTCATAGGGTTCGGCTGTGCAATTCTTGAGTGTGAATTTTGTAGACACATATTGTATCATGGTGTTAAAAGGTTAGATATGTCTACCAGAGTATGAGTCTAATTGTGTTCTCTTTGTGAGATAGGAGTTCTGGGGGATGAGTTGTTGATTTGTGTTGTAGTTAGATTTCATGGCAGTGCTAGGCACACCACAAAAGCTTAGTGGTTTAATAGTTAGATGCTGATTTATCCTCAGGTCAAACACATAGAGACTTGCCAACCAACTGAAATGCAAGCAGAGACATTTTTTCCCTATCTTCATAATCCCACATCAAGCAAGGAACTGGCATCATTCAGCAGAGGTCGACTCTTCCCATCTCTCTTTCTCTTCATCCTTCGGCAGAAATTCACTGAATACCCTCTAAGGCCCAACATTTGGGATGCATCGATGAAAGAACACAGTCCAGCAGGGAAAGCTTCCCTCTGGGTCGTTAAAACAGACATCTGTCTGCTGTTTCTGGACCCCGAATCAGGGAGGGAGGAGGAGAGCCTGCAAGAGTTTCGGAAGGAGCTGCAGAATGGTTAAAGGTCCCACAAAGATGGAATTCCACGAGGGTGCTATTTGAGCTTCCTTTTGTAGGGATGGAGAGTATCAAATGAGTGAGAATCAGCACCTGGGAACAGACTACAACTAGAAAGGATGACACACGTATGTTTTATGGAACTGTGAAATGGCTAGAACATACTGTGTGGTGGTTTAAAGTGACTTTCAGGGGTGATTAACATGGGATGATGACACTGGGAAGCTGGAGATGACTTTAGAGGTCAGGACCTACTGAAAATCATGAAACACCAGTTCAACAACATGGGGCAAATGTTTCTGGAAGACGAAAATGAAATTCTTTAAGTCCTGTCATCGTCCTGGAAAAAGCAGTGGTTAATGAGTGTTCTCTAGAAAAAGGTGCTATTTAAAATGTGTGAGTCAGTCCATAATCATTACCAGGATGCAGACCCTGTCTTTACCCCTATTTGGCAGATAAAGAAACTGAAACATTCTCGGGTGTCCTCTGCAGGGTCCCAGAGCTAGTTAACCCAGACAATCTGCTCTTAATCACTAGGATTTATTGTAGTATCCAAAATATATTTCAACATTGCAATTCTAAAGTTAATTATAAAACCATGAGGTTCCATAGGTTAGAACTTAATTTTCATTTTAAGTGAATTAAGAGCATTCTAGGTCCAAGCCTTCAGAGTTTCTCCAAAGACTCCTCAGTTACTTCCTGAGGCTTTTGCTCTGTGAGGTGAACAAGTTTAAAGTCACTGCCAATGAGACTCAATGCCATCACCTGTAGGCAAACCTTCAGCAAAAGGTGGTAATGTGTTTAATATAATCTCCAGCTGGGATGGTAGGCTTGAGAGTGTTTAGCCTGTCTCATGCATAAAGACAGTCTATGTGGCCACAAGCTCTGAAATCCCCTTCTTTACACCCACACACCTATGCATGTTATCTGCCCAGTGCACTCTTCAGCAATCTACACCGCTGCATACACCTATCCAGTGCACCCTTAGGCAGTACACACACCTTTGCATATATCTGCCCAGTGTACTCTTAGGCAGTGCACACCTGTGCATACATCTGTCAGGTGTACCCTTAGGTAGTGTTCACACCTCTACCCGTATCTGACCAGTGCACTCTGCAATAATGCAAACACCTACATATACATCTGTCCGGTCCACCCTTAGAGGCAATGGGTTTCCGTAAGAGCTTACTTTCAGTAAATGCTCCAAGCACTGGTTGCCTGTACTTCTCAATGTACTCTATGATGTTAAAGGATTTTTTAAATTAGTCTTCTACCATTTTGCCATGTCAATTTGTGACAGAAAAGACTGAGGCTGGGTCTGATTTTAGTCTAGTATTCTTTCTACCACTGACATTACGGAGTTTTAGGACCACCGTTGAACCGTTCTTTGCCTCCCCGTCCTCATCATGGAAAATGAGACTGTTAGAATAGGTGAGCCGTGTACTTTCTCCTGGCTGCAATAGCTCATATTCATGAAGTCCTGTAGTCAAACACACTTCCACCAAGCAGAAAAGCACTGTGGCCACTGCCTTTTAATACTTTCCTTCCTCTCAGTCTGTTTTCTTTGAAGACATTTACTTCCATTCTGATACAGGCTCCAAGATTGTCTCTTGTCTTTACAAAGACCCTGATTCCAGTACCATCGGTCCAGAGCTTAGTGAATGAAACTCACTATTTTACCTCCTTACTGCCAGGCCAGTTTGCTTATTCTTAAAGTGGTATCGGTAATAATAACCTCTATCACCTCGCTAAGAAAGTCGAAGTCTGCCATTGTCTGGATAGCCTTCTGAGCTCAGCACAAAATAATGGACTCCCTTCATCAGCAGAGTTTCTCCTTCTCTGACCTCACCTGGAGAACTCAAAACTCCATGTCTCTACCTGCAGAATGTCACCTTAAAGTAGCCTTAGTTAGATTACAGGCTCAACTTCCTTTCTTCAACTTCTGTTTAGCTAGCTCCTAAGATTCCTGGAATGCCTCCCCATGCTAATGAGGCATCTCAGTACCTTAAGGCTTTAGCCAATGACCTTTGCCCATCTGGGACAGTCCTACCTCCTCCCCATCCCACAAACTATATAACCCTTGAATTGCCCCAAGTAAAGTTGATTTGGTTCCCAGAAACTGGGACAGATGACTTATTATTGTATGTATCCACGGGGCTTCCGAACCCAACCTACCCTCTACCCCCATCTTGTTGTCTCTGTTCCATTTGCCCTTGGGGTCCTATATAATAAGCCAATGATTCCTGGGGGCAGGGAGGGTCATAAAATTATAGTATGGAACTTTTAGCATCATGTCTTGGGCTCAGTAAAGAAAACATGAATATGATAATACTCATAGGGACATCAAGGAAACAGCTCATATCCATTGCATATATTCTCTTAGCCAGTTATTAGTGAATGGCTAACACATGACTCTATATGTGCAGCCCCATGGGTTCTGCTAGGCCTTCCATTGCTGTGACAAATAACCGAGAAGAATTGCCTAAAGTAAAAAAGATTTATTTTGACCCATGATTTCAGAGACTTTAAGTCATGGTCACCTCACTTCCTTGCTTTGGACCTCAGGTCAAGCAGAGCTTCATACAAGATCAGGTCAGCCTAGGTGCAGAGTAAGACTTTACCTCAAAAAACATTCCCTTGATAGATCAGGGACGCTTGTGTCTGGCAGAGAGAAAATGCCTGCATTTCTGGGCATCGCTTTCTATTCCTTTCCTCTATCCAGGCCTCCAGAAGACAGAATAAAGCAACCCACTGTTGGGGTAATCGTTTTTGTCTACCGTGTGTAAAGGTTGGCTTTGTATTATCCTAATGTCAATTTCTGTACGGGCATAGAGTTGAATACTGTCAGACTTTGGCCTTGTTATTTTCATGGGTCATCACCTGCCTTAGTACTTTGTATACGTATACCTCCTCACCTTCTGATTGGTTTAATAAAGAGCGGGTGGCCAATAGATGAGCCAAGAGAAGAAAGGTGGGACTTCTGGGCAGAGATAGAAACTGTGGGAAGAATCAGGTGCTAGGGACATGCCAGATGACACACAGGTGGAAGGAACAGGTGCCAGGACTGAGAGGTAACAGGCCATGTGACCAACATAACCGGGTTAAGTCGAATGAGGTAGCTAAGAGGTAGTCAGCTAAGCCCAAAGCAATCATAAACAATAGTAAGTCTCTGTGCCATTATTCAGGAGCTGGCCAGTCCAAGACAGTCAGACAATGAAACTGATATTCAGGAAGGATCTTTCCTTCTTCGTCAATCCTCTTTAGAATGGCTCATGGATATTCCTCAAGGCACATTTTACTGATATCGTAGGTATCTATCAATCCAATCTTATTGACAATAAGTGTTACTTTATTCCCACATTAGATCAATTCACCTGTCCAAAGATGTAGATCCAGAACACCTGGTGCCCAGGTGGTCTAGGGCCAACTTAAGACTTTGTACATGGATCTGTTTTCTTTCCACTACAGTGTCACAGTATACCGTGAGTACTTCCTGTTCTTGTGCCTCTCTCTTTCATCTGTTTTGAAGGCAGGTACTGTCTGTATCTCCATGTTCACAGATAAGGAGCTTGAAGCCCCTGGACATTGATTTGAAAGCACACAGCAGCTAGCAGAAGAGGACCTGAACTCAGGCAGTCTGACCCCAAGTCATGTCCTCAGCTCTGATGCCTCCATGTAGACTACTAAGTCCAGTTGTTGTGATGCCACATCCCAGCTCCTTAGTAAGGCTGTGGTACACAGGAACTCTGCTTATATTCTTTCTCGTCTATACCTGTACCAAAAGAAAAAAAAAGACTCCTAATGCTTTCCTTTGAGACCCCCTAACCATTTGTAAAGCCTTCTGTGGCAGATAATTAATGCCATTGAATTTGGGGTTTGGTACTGCTTGTCAGGATATGTTGAAGTAAAGGCAAAAGCACCATGCTTATTTTCTCTTTTCCTTCTGTTTTTTGGGGGAGGGAGGACGGGGAGTTTTGATCATGTCTTCTCACATTTTCTGATGAGGTACTTACAAATGAGCTAATCAAACTTCCAGTGTTCACGTTGCTACAATAGTGGCACCCACTGAGACTCACTGATACATCGAAATTTGAGCTTAGGGACATGTTTTCCATGCTGTGTGATGATAGTAAAACCCAGTTTTTAAAAAGCTAATACAGGATGAAAAGATATGGAGCTGTGCTTCGCTTTGGGCTAGCTCAAATCCCTTGCTAAGTAAATGGAGGGTAATTCATAAATTATTTTTAAATAAATGTTTAAGGAAAATGGAATGTGATTCTTTTAAAAGAATAGGGTATTTCAAATGAGCCTTAAAATACACTAGTTATCTGCCAGAAGGACTTTATTCGTTATTAATTATATTAGAAATTTAATTATGCCAGTGTTGAGGTGAGTCAGGATCAATTTTATAAATCAAATCACATAAATCTGCAACATTATTAATTAAAAGTGGATTTAAATGCTACATTTCAAATTTCATGTGATTTAATGTCCCTTTGTCCCTGTTTTTCAAGTATATGTCAAACCAAGTGTCTACAGAGATGCATTATGGAGCTAAAAATTGAATTGCCATGCTATGGATGAACGGGGAGTTATAATCAGTAAATAATTGCTGGCTTGTACTCTAGAGTTTGGTTTTGATAAATTTCCAGAAGCCCGAGAATTAACATTTATTTTTTGGTTAGTTAAGTAAATTAAAAATCGATTAAGGACGTTCAGATGGAGCTGACTTCATATCTCTGTCCTTCGAGGATCCCACACAAGACTGACCACCTCAGCCGTGGGTGGACAGGAGGTCACGCTGCCTAGGGAAGCCATTAAGAAGAAATGCAGTTTTACATTTGTTTCCCATTGCTGCAGTAAAGATGGTTGCACACTGAGCAGTTTACAGTGTCCGCTGGAATGTCGTACTGTTCTTTGGATGCAAGTGAGACACATATCTTGTTGAACTACAAAGACCTAGCAGAATTCTATTCCTGCCAGAGGGAAGAAGCTGTTGTCACCTTTGACAGCTTGTTGAGCTGTTCTGTTCTTTCCTCAGGGCCCATTCTCCCCTTAGGAAGCATCTCTCTGTCTCAGTGTCTTTGGTTCTGCTTTGTCATACATTCTCATTGGCCCCTTTCTCCTGCCAAGAGCAATATGGCAGGCCAAACTGCTTAGCGTCAAATTGGACTGTGCAACTTAGTTAAGAAGATGCTCACAATCCTCTTTACCTCAATTTTCTCCTCTGTAAATGAGGGTAATGGATGTGCATGCAGATTCATGCGATGACTAAATGAGTGAACATATTTAATGCTCTTAGTGCAATGCCTGGCCTATCCTTAACATAGACTATTATTGCTATTATTTTGGTTGTTCTCCTGTTCAGTCCTCTAGATGTTATCTGCGATCTTGTTTTTCTTCTCAAGAAAGTCTGGCTTCTCTCAAAGTTTCAGCATTAATCTCTAGGCAACGAACTCTAGCCAGACACATTTCTAAATGTTGTGCCTCTATTTATGGCCATACTGGGTAAACACATTTTTCAGTTACTTTGCTTTTCTTTCCTTAATTTTATTAGTTTTTTACAATTCATATAATGCTTTTTTCCTTGTCCATATTCAACCTCTTTCTCACAACTACCCCCAGACATACAAACTTCTATGCTAATGACCCAGTGTTGTAGGTTGTAATTTTGTTTTCTTCTTTTTCCTCCTCCTCCTCTCCTCCTCCTCCTTCTCCTCTTCTTCCTCCTCTTCTTCCTTCTCCTCTTTTTCCTCCTCTTTCTCTTTTTCCTCTTCCTCCTCCTCTTCCTCCTCCTTTTCCTCCTTCTCCTCTTCCTCTTCCTCCTCCTCTTTTTCTTCTTCTTCTCTCATTAAATCTGATTTGTAATGTCCACATATTGAGTCTGTGTTCATCCTTCTGGAGCCTGATCGACACTAAAGGATGCTAATTCCATCTCTCTAAGTAGTTATCAATTGCCTGCAGCTCCTCAGCTACTCAGCTCTCCCCCTAACCCAATACTGACATTTTGTCTGGATCGAACTTGCTTAGGTCTTGTGCATGCTGTCAAAACCACCATAGGTCTCTATGTGAAACTGTCCCATTGTGTCTGGAAAACACTGTTTAATTATAGCTACCTAACACCTCTGGCTCTTACACTATCTGCATTTATTTCTCCTATCTGAACCTTGGGAGTGGAGCATGTGATATAGATATCCCACTTGAGTCCAAAAAAGATTCTATAATCTTTTATTCTCTGTAACCTGATCAGTTTTTCTGTAGATTTATCACTATCTACAACAAAAGAAGCTTCTTTGGTAAAGGTTGAGAGGTGTACTGATCTAAGGGTATAATAATATGCCATTAAGAGTTGATTTAATACTATAGCCATGTATCAGAATGATAGTAGTAGATTCTCCTCAAGGGCCTGACTCCAGTCTAGACACGGGTTCTTGACCCAACATGGTCATGACTCCATGGTATGGAGTATGTGTTTCATCTTGTGGAATGAGCCTTGGTGACAACCAGGAAATGGTTGGTTACTGCCTTGACATTCATGCCACAGTTGCCCCAGTGGCTGTTTTGCCTGGATGGTCATTATTACAGCTTGTAAGGTTTACCTGTAGGTAGGACTGGTGATTACATTTTTTCTTCCCATAGATTGCATAGCAACTTCCAGCACTGTGAAAGTTAGCCAGTAGAGATGAAACTTCCTGGTTAGTATCCATTTCATTTCTTCATGTTCTACCACTCATGTTTGTAGTGTCAAGAAGCTATTTTCAACTGATAACTGTTTGTAAAGGAGGTTTAACTGGATCTATAAGTTCAGTTCAGGAAAGCACCCCCGCCATGCTCAGCAGTATATGGTCAATACAAAACTATCTCAATAACTGTGTCCCTCACCTTCTATAGCATTGGGAAAGGGGGACATGCACTTAGCCTAGACATCAGGATAGAGCTGGCCCTGGTCACAGGGGTTGTCAGTGACTGGCCTCCATGGTATGGCAGTGGAAGAGCCAGCAGCTTGACCAGCTGATACCTCTCAAGTTCACATGCATGACTCTGATTTGGACCACCCCAACATCTACCCCATCAGTGAACTGCTATTGTCCATGAAGGAGCTGGTTCTATAGATACAAAACTGCAGAATCTTTATGACAAAAGATAACAACAGGATACCTGAGAGGAGTCCCAGTGAGGTTTCTGTATTTATAGAGGTAGAAGGCATTCTATCATTCATACTAGACCAATGACTCATTACAATGAACATTTTCAAGCAAAGAAGTATGGACAAAAGGTATACTGTGGGACACACTGTGACACACTACAGCTTCCACAATGAGATTTCTTTTCTTTGTTGGCAGGGAGGTTGCAAGGGTGGAGGGTGAATGCAAAGGGAGGGGAAAGGGAGTGGGATTGAGGTGCATGATGTGAAATTCACAGAGAACCAATAAAAAGGTAAAAGTCCACCCTAACTCAATGGTAGTTTTTAAAAATATTTTTGACTCATATTGCTTTGTTTGTTTTGTTTTTATCTTACTGGTCTTTTGCTTGTATTATATATTGTGGTTTCTGATTTTGTGATCTCTCTCTCTCTCTCTCTCTCTCTCTCTCTCTCTCTCTCTCTCTCTCTGTGTGTGTGTGTGTGTGTGTGTGTGTGTGTATGTGTTTCTTATACTATTTCTTTTCTTTCTATTCAAGTTTGTTTGTTTTCATTTGACTGTTTGCTTTCTCCAGATAAAGAAGGCATGGAGTTGGATGGATGGGAGACTGGGTAGATCTGAGAAGATCTGGGTAGAGGGGAAAACCATGACCAAAATATATTGTATGAAAAAAAGTATTTTCAACAAAACTAAACAGAAGCAAAATCAGAAACAAAACCAAAACAAGACAAAAAGTATGCAGTGTCTTCAGCAAAACCATTCTATTGTTGCATTTGGCAGGGGCAGGTCAGGGAGAGGTGACCAAGATCATTAGCAATTATAATGTTTGAGAGTCTATGGGACCTAACTGGTAAACGACTCAAAAATATCCAATTTCTGGGACTATTCTGTTAGCCTGTGGTGACTTATAAGAGCACTGTAGCTCCATTAACAGGGTAATTCCATTTAAACTAGTCTTAAATATACGTATGTATATTTTTAGGGAGCATCTACAGCAATGGGTTTCCATAAGATTATTCAAGAGGTCATCAGCATTAGTTATCTCCATGTAGTCATTCCTCTACTGCATCCCCCTCTTCATTCCACTTCTGGTCCCATTATTCCACCTTTTTATACCGCAGCGTTCTATATGCCTCCCCATTGCCTATTACTTAATTCCTGACCTCTATAGACATTCCCAGTGAAACAGCATATCTAAAGATCCAAAACAAGCATCTATAAATGAAAAAAATCACGTGACATTTGTCTTTCTGGGTTACCTCAGAATAATTGTATCCCATCCATCCATTCATCTGTGAATTTCATTTTTTTTTCATTTTCTTAATAGCTACACAATATCCTGTTAAGAAAATGCACCACATTTTCATTATCCAGTCATCTAATGATTGACATCTAGAACATTTCCATTACTTGGCTATTATGAACAGAGCAGCAATAAAAGTGGATGAGCAGGGATGTATATAGCAGGATGGGGTGTGTGCCCAAGAGTAGTGTAGCTGGATCATGTGCTGTGTCTATTTCTAATCACTGTAGGTAATCAGTGTAGGTAAACTTCTTCTTTTATGTTTCATGGGAGCCAAAGACCCAAAATATCTGAAGCTGAACTTGTTTATTAAACTATTTCATCTTTCTTCTTAGTTTTATGAGTACTTCTATAGTTTGGATCATGTTTCCTAAAATTCTGTGTGTTAAAAGCTTGGATCATCAGGATGGTGCTATTAGGGATTGATGGCACCTTGAACATGTGGGGGGGGGTGTGAAAATGGAAGAGAGGAAACAGGGATAGCAAGATGAGGCTAGGAATCAAGAAGGTAGTCAGAGAGAAGAACAAATAGTAATAAAGTATAATGGAACATTATAAAAATACCATAGTAAACCCATTGCTTTGTATAGTATTTTAAAATAATTAAGAGAAGATCTGGAGTCTGTAGCAAAGTCTCAAGGCCACTTGGAATCTTCTGATACTACACTCCCTCTGCTCCTTGCTCATACAGCCCTAGCTATCATCATTCCCAACACATGAGCATGATGTTCAGTGTAGCTTTCAGGTCCATTTATGAACTTGTTGCAAATGTAAAAACTCAGCACAGAAAACTGCTCCTTTAGGTCTAAGTGGCTGATAGTCTTAGTAATACATCTCCAGTGTGTATGAAACCGGATACTTCTTCCTTTTATGAATGAGGTCTGTTTCTTGAGACAGACACACCTTCAGTCTGGAGAACACTCATCTTTGCTTTCTCTATCTAGGACAATTTACCCAGCATCCTATTCTCAGCAGCTACCCTGCTGGAAGTCTTCCATTATGATTTTTCCTCCAACCTTTTGAGTTCAGGGGTCAGCAAATCATATCCTGAGACTAAATCCAGGCTGCCCTTTGGTTTTGCAGGTAAAACACATATTAGAACCTAATATGCAGATTCAGTTATATATTGCCCAAGAGGGCTACAGCAGCATGGTGAGAAATAGAAACAAAAGAGACCATATGAACGCCAAAATATTTATTCTTGGCCATTAAAAATGTGTGCCAGTTCTTCTTTCTACGGGACACTATGCAGTCTCCCTATGTTCTCTACCTTACACACAGGACACTGCCCTGTTATTGATGTTACTCCTGACAAACTTCTTACTTACAAAATATTCTCTTCCTTTACACACAGATTCTGTCTTTTCAACACTTGTCCTAGGGCCTGGCAGGAACTAGATTGAGCAATTATTGGTATAAATAGATTCTTCCATACAATAAAGTTCTTTTTTTACTAAATGTTATTCATTTGCTCAAATGGCAAACATCTTCTAAAGCACTGATCCCTTTAGGAGGTTAATGCTTATCATTTGATGTTCCCAGGAGGAAACTGGTTTGCCTTTCATTTCTAGAAAGCTTTTATTGACTGCTAAGACAAGCCGTAAAGTTGAGTTCAAGGACCTTAAGGAGTAATCTTCTTATGCTCACTTGGTGATGTCGTTTAATAAGTAGCTGCAACTGGAATTTAGAATCTCAGTACACATCTTCCTAAAAGTGTGGATTTCACCACGTGAAGCAACTGCCCCATTCCTGTTTAGTTATTTTTCTTGACTGCTTGAGGTTTGATAATATTCGGCTATGCTCTTATGAAATGTGCTCAGTGGTTATATCTATTTTAGGAAAACAGAGATGCTCCACTGGCTTCTTAAGGAAAATCCGAGTGACCTTGCAGTTCCCTTTTTGTCAGCCCAGGAAGTACTGATGTCTCCCTTCATGTCACATTCAGTGTTGATGCTCTTTGCCACTTCAGCAGTTGCATGCACACATGCGCAGAGGGTCGGGCATGTCCTCTGTCAGTCAGTGAGCTGCATTCTGTTTCTCACAGCCTGGACCTCAATGCTTGCCACAAAGAAAGCTCTTGACATGTGCTATCTCAATCAGTAAGTGAACAACTGAAGAGTTCTCTCTCTCTCTCTCTCTCACACACACACACACAACTATCCTCAAAGTATTATATACATAGAACTTTCCAGTCTATGCTCTTAAATATCATCCATAACAATTTTTCATTTGAACTGAAGCAATCCTCAAACCAATGTCCATATGAGAAAAGCAGTCAACTAGGATGCACCAAATAAATGAATAGAAGATTGAAAGAATTAGTACATTTTCCTATCTTAAGTGTTTATTTTTAACCAATGTGTTTGCTACGTAGCATTAGACATATAAGTATACTATAACATGTTTACCTATTAAGTAGTATAATTATGGATAACCCCATTATAATTAGAGTGGTCATTACAGTTATAATATCTGCATATATAGTTCCACATAATAGTGTTTTGCAGAGAGAGGTATATTGTCCATAGTCCACAGAACTCAGGAAAATTTCTGCAATGTCCATGAAGTTACAAGAAATCTCTATCTCTTCTTGATGCAGCACCAAGTGTGAATGTAAAGATAGGATGAATTAATTCCTATAGAGCAAGACAAAGTGACATACCCAGAGCATTTAGAGCAGTGAATGAAACATTAACAAATGATCAGGACAAAATCTGAAGATCCCATGTATTTGAGAACATCCTAGGGGGATTTTTCAATGACTGCTTTGGATTTGCACAACATCGAACTATTAGAGTCAAAACCAGAAGGTATAGATGTCTAACACCCTCATAACCAAGGTTCAACCAGGTAACAAAATTCTAAGAAACGAGACATTTAAATAAATATTTCTTGTGTTGCAAAGGGGTTGCTGAGTTAAGGAAAGTGAGAGGAGATGAAGCACTCATTGGGGGCCTCTACAGATTATAAGCAGTCCTTTCAGAGTCACGGAGTCTATATCTATAGTTTCAACCAACACAGGTCAAAATAGTTCTTAAGAAACTGGAATCTGTCCCATGGGTGGGCATCAGTTTCTGATACTAATACTGATGCTATGTTGTGCTTGTAGAAAGAGCCTAGCATGGCTGTCCTCTGAGAGGCTCTACCAGCAGCTGGCTGAGACTGATGAAGATACTTACAGCCAAGCACCGGACTAAGGTCAGGGACCCCTATGGGAGAGTTAGGGAAAGGATTGAATGAGCTGAAGGGGATCACAACCTCATAGGAAGACCAATAGTGCCAACTAACCTTGGACCCCTGGGAGCTCCCAGAGACTGAGCCACCAACCAAAGAGCATACACAGGCTGGTCTGAGCCCCCGGCACATATGCAGCAGAGGACTGCCTTGTCTGGCCTCAGTGGGAGAGGATGCGCCTAATCCTGCAGAGACTTGATGCCCCGAGAAGGGGAGCATTACGAGGGATACCTTCGCAGAGGTTAAGGGGGAGGGGGCAACATTTGGAATGTAAATTAATAAGATAATTAATTAATAATAAAGAATGCTCAAATGAATCAACGTTTAAATAAGTAATATATAATAAAATTTAATAACTTAGGAATTAGAAGAAAAAATGACATTTTTTGACAGTATATACAGATATGCTCTTGTCATTGCTGCCTAAAGTATTTATATCACATGAGGTATTGTAAAGAACCTAAAGATGATTTAAGGCACACAGGAGGATGTGGGCTGGTTAGTATGCCATTTTATATCAAGGCCTGGGATGTCAGCGAATTTGGAATCCTGGAGGTAGCAGAGTGTGAAGGACTTGTGGAGCCACTCCCCTGTGAATCACAAAGGATCTGTGTGAGCCTAAAGAGGTGGCTGAATGCTAGTGCTCAGCGAAAGTGGGCTTAATGGATAAGGAGCCATGATCAGGAGTTCTAAGAAGTGATGGGGCAGCAGAGCAGAATGTGGAGAATGGAACCGGGACAGGCCTTGAGCATCACCATCTCTCACATTACAAATGAGGATAAGACTAGGGGAAGTAAACAACTGAAAGATACAAAAGATGCTTTTGACTCTAACATTGTATAGATCAATGTCCTTATCAATCAGTGTCTAGAACACAAAGACAGTCAGTTACCACTGACTGAATAGATAGAAAAATGAAAAAAAAGTCCATTTTTCTTTCTTATATGTACATTTTTAGTCAACATGTATGCTTTACAGCATTCCAATATACGAATATACCATAATGTATTTAATTATTTACTTATTGACAGATCTGGATCTAGTTTCCAATATCACTATGATTAGAATAAGTAATATAGCTTTATTATCCCAGTGCTATAAGCACTTCTTAATAAAACCTGTTTATACATAAATATTAGTATGCTTGATATTTTTTGAGATAATATATCTTAGAAGGGATAGGATTCTGTTTTCAAGTAGCAAGAAATAATACTTAGTGTTAATTTGAAATTAATTAGTATTAATATTTGTAGATACAAACATTCCTGTTTGGCATGAAACTCTCACATTTTTATTGAATTGTCTAATTGCCAATTGCGAGGTAACAGTATCTGGGAGGCCCTTGTGTCTCCTCGCCAACAGTTAGCAATGTTAAAAAAATAAAGTGGGTTTTAGGGCAGTTTTATGTTCTCAGCAAGATTGAGAGAATGCTGCCTAGAGTGTATCACACTGATGAACCGACGTGGGAGCTTCATTAATTCAAACCTGTACCTTATATAAGGCCCACTCTTGGCATTGCATGTTCTATGGATTTGGATGAATCTATAATAATCTCTGTCCACCATGGTGGCATTGTATAGAGGAGTCTCACTGTTCGATTATCTCCTTGTGTTCTGCCCATTTGTCTCTCTTTCTACCCCTGGCATCTGCTCATCTGTTTACTATGTAAATAATTTTTATTTTCTAGAATATCATTGGGGTTAAAATGATATAACATGTAATCGTTTCTGGCACCTGCATCTCTTTTCATGTGTTGATGGCTGACTTTTTTTAAAGCATTGAATAATATTGCATTGCAATACGAGGGTACTGTAGGTTTTTATACCCACTTTCCACCTGAAGACCACCTTGGTTACTTCCAGGGTTTACAATTGGGAGTCAAGCTGCTGTGAACTCATCTCTGGGTTTTGGTGTGTATATCTTTTCAATTATTTGATTCAATACAAAGGAGCATGATTGCTGGGTCGTGTGGTAAGGTTATGTTTAGTTTTGTGAGAACCTGATACAGTGCCTTCCAAAGTGACTGTAACACATATTCCCACCAGCAATGAATTATAATTCATCTTGATCCATATTTTGCCAGTAAGAATCTTCTTCTTTGTAATGGCCAAATACCGCACACACACACACACACACACACACACACACACACACACACACACACACANACACACACACACACACACACACACACACACACACACACACAGACACACACACACACACACACGCACACACACGCACACTGTTCTGTTTATGGACATTTGGACTGAATCCATATGTTGGCTAATGTAAAAAAAAGTAACACAGTAGATATGGCAGCTCTCTATTCTACATACTGATTTGGATTTTTAGATTATGTATAGAATCATTTTAAAAATAGTTTCAAATAACTCTGCAAGATATATTCATCACATATATATGTATGATATATATCATATATATATTGAAACATATATATATATGTGTATGTATGTGTGTATATATATACATATATATATATATGTGTATATATATATCAACTACCCTTTTAGGGATTATACAAACCTTATCCTCAAAAGACAGCCAAACAAGGATATGGAATAGGAGAGTACTTGTAGAAGTCAGCTACTGTGTTCTGCACTTGCAACTCCCTCCTCTCGCTCCTATTGAGAGGAGTCTACCTTTAAGTGAGTAGTAGCCTTGTGTCCCTGTGATATGTGGCCTGTAATCAAGATACTTTAGAGAGAGAAGGACCATTCTGACTGACCACTCAGAGGATGTCAGTTCTTTGCAGAGAGGAAGTAAGATAGCACAGCTGCATACCCAGCAGCAGGAGTGTGAAGTGCCGGCTCATTTGCCAGGTATCAGACAGGCAACTAAGTCCAGGCCACAACCAGGGACAGAATCTTCCAAGAACTAGCTCTGGTCAGCCAGGCCTCACCTACCCCAGGCTCCAAGGCCTTTAAAACAGCACCAGAAATAGAGAACCAGGCATTCAGAACACAAGCCAGTACATAACATTCTATGGTCAAACCATAACAACATTAGTGTCAAGTGTGAGCCACACATTCTGGTAAGCATTAAATAAGACACAGCTGAGCACTGAGTTCAGAGGAGAAAGAGGTAGATCATCATATGAGAGATAAACTTTAATATAGGTGTCTGTGTCCCATGTGGTAATAGGGCACAGGAAGGGATATGGGTTTTTAGGATAGTGAAGGATGACTGGCAGAAAAGGAGGCAGGGCAATAAGATTTTTATTTTCCAGAATTGTGAGTGTGCTGATTTAGAGCGTGTAAGATAGGGGGTCCTGAGGAACACTTGAGGCAAGAAAGGGAATGCTTATTTTTAAGTCACAATTCATGAGTAAACTATAACCATCAGTATTCTTGTTTCTCCCTTTGTGAGCTCTTTAGCGAGCCATATCCAGCCAGTCTTTGCTATGTATAACCTACTCCACACCTCAGCAGTTAACACCCAGGAAATTTTGACTTTTAGATTTACAAGGAACTACTATACAGACAAATCATTTTTTTTTTTTTTTTTGCTGGAGCTCAGCTTGAGTCTGTGGTCAAGCCTGCTGTATTCTGTGTGTCTCATCCTAGGACTGATGACTGCCTAATAAATGTGTTTTTCATAGTGATCATAGAAGCATAAAAGGCTAAGGTCAAACCACAGAAGTATATTTTGTATCTCAGCTTTTTATCGTATCTTCAACTATCTACCTGGATAGAGCCAATCAGAATGGCCAAGTCCCAAACCAAGGGGGACTCTGCATTTCTTCTCTTTACCAGGAAGTACTGATAAGTGACAGCGTGTCAAAGTGAAGTCAGGAGCTAGGAACAGTAATCCACTATACCTCCACATTGTCCTGAAATGAAGTCCTTCTGGTAGAATTCTGATGCAGGGGGAAACAAAGGAGCATTCCATCTATCCCTGCCAGGAGGAAGAGGTGATAAAAAAGACTACAGAGATTTTCAAAGGTAGATTTGAAAGAGGAAACACCAGTAACCCATCTACAGTACTTTATTTGAATTCCAGGAATGCAGGGTCAGTATCCACCAAGGCTCTAATCCAGTCTCGTTCTGAGGCTTCCTCACGCTGGCATCGAGCCAAATGTTAAATCTGACTATATTACATATCCAGCCCTTAGAATTTTGGTCTCTTTCCAAAGCACTCGAATGCCACGTTCATGTATAGCTAGATATATAACTGTCCACAAAGTTACAAATGACTGCATCTTGGCAAGAAGTTCCTCCTGGTTTTGATTTGTTGGTAATGCCAGATTTGTGTAACATGCTGGTGCCAATCTGTCATTAAAAAAAATCCTGGAACACAGGAAGAAAAGCAAGCAAGCAAGAGGAGGCGTGCCYAAGAACCTGTTGTGCTACAGGTTGACACTGCTGCAGCCAGTTCTCCCACCCAGGGAACACCAACTTTTCTGGTCTCTAGGGGAACCTAGTGGTTTCCATTGTAAGGTTTCCCTACAAGGTGTCCACTTTAATTAACCACCAAGTCTGATTGTACTCAAAATCCTTGGAACATGTTTGCCTTGTTCACCCGAGGTCACTTCATGGAAGGGGCACTAACTCAGTTCCCTTTCATGGGAACATGCCTAAACCAATGTCACACAAGTTGTTCTCTGAGTATATGCCTGTGTTTTTGACCTTTTTCCTCCCAAACCTCACAGGAGGGTCTCAGCCTACTTTATACATCTTTGATAAAGTATTCTTTGAGCCAAATAAAAAAGGTCGTTACCGAAGCTCCCCCAAATTCGTAAACCTTAACCCAGGCCTGACAGGAAACAAAAATATTTTCACCTCACTTTGATCACTGTTTGGGAACTGCTGGACTTGTTTTCTGCTTTGTAGCTAAGGGGAAACCTAAAAATAAATAGCCCTACTTTGCAGATTGTTATCTTTTTAATTGGGACTAAGTAAATCCTGTGTTTGCTCTTGGGTAGTGACATTCAAAACAGAATTCTTCTGTGTCTTGAACAGTAATTTACCTAGGAGAGGACATGGAGGGTGATGTGGCACACAGTTGTTACTGCTGCAAGTTGTAAAACACTGACAGGACTCCAGCTGTTCCTATGGCACGCGGCTCTTCTGAATCACTGGACTGACATTTAGATGAAAGCAAATCATTCTCTCAGACATCCTCTCACCCGAAGCACAGCCAGGAGTAATGCCCCCCAGAGAGGGGCCAGAAGGAGCCACTGCTTAAGAATTTGATTTTCTCTTCCTTAACACATATACAAACACATGAAAAATAAAATTATATTACTTTTCTTTTTGAGGAACTTCTGAGAGTGCCTAGTCTTGGGCAGATCTATTTACCTTTGTTTAAAGGAACCATCCAGACACCCCAGAGCTCCCAGAAAATAAACCACCAACCAAAGAATACACGTGGAGGGAGGGACTCATAATTCCAGCTGCATATGTAGCAGAGGATGGAATTATCTGGCATCAGTGGGAGGAGAGGCCCTCGGTCCTGTGAAGGCTTGATGCCCTAGCATAGGGAATGCTAGGGCAGTGAGGTGGGAGTGGGTGGGTGCATGGGAGAGCACCCTCATACGAGAAGGGGAAGGTGGGTGGGATAGGGGGTTTCCTGAGGGGAAACTGGGAAGGGGAATAATATTTGAAATGTAAATAAATAAAATAATCAATATCCTCACCAACCCCACATCGGACAGAGGGCTAATATCCAATGTATACAAAGAACTCAAGAAGTTAGAACCCAGAAAGCCAAATAACCCTATCAAAAA
>BDUI01000021.1:1100311-1120645 GCA_002335545.1 Apodemus speciosus
GGGGAAACCAGGAAAAAGGGAAATGAAATGTAAATAGAGAATATATCCAATAAAAAAAAAGAAGAAAAAAATTTAAAAAATTAAAATAAGGATTTGATTTTATGGAGGGGAAAAAACCCCATTTGGTTTAGTCTTCTTTTTTCTTAAGTAATGAAAGGATATGGGAACCTCAAAGAAAATCTGAGCCCTCACCACTTTAAACCAATATATAAAATACTTACTGTGTATCTGTAGCTGCACGGGGGTTCTCAGTAATTGAATAGATACTACTTACCAAAGTTAAATCAAGTTCAGATAGACAGCTTAATAGATGTATAATCCCTATGGAAATAGAAGCATTAAAAATCTCCCAATCAAGAAAAACCCAGTTTTAAAACAGAATTCTATCATACTTCCAAGGAAGAACTAATACCAATACTCCTCAAATTATCCCATAAAATAGAAACAGAAGTATTGCCAAATTCATTTTATAAGGCTACAACCACCCTGATACCCCAACAACACAAAGACTCAACAAAGAGCAAGAATTAGAGACCCATTCCTCTTATAAACATTGATGCAAAAATACTCAATAAAATACCCATAACCAGATTCTAAGAACATATCAGAAAGATCATCCACCATGACCAAGGACCCTTGATCCCAGAGAGGCAGAATATAATCCATCACAGAAACAAACTAAAAGAAAGCTTTAAAAGCCAAAAACAAAACAAAAAACAAAAACAAAAACTTTGACAAACTCCAACATCCCTTCGTGATAATGCTTGGTGAGATCATGGGTATAAAGGACATATCTAAACATAATAAAGGCAATTGTAGTTAGACTATCGTCAACATTAAGTGAAATGGAGAGAAACTCAAAGCAATTCAGAGACAAGACAAGGCTGGGCACTCTCTCCATCTCTATTCAGGATAGTTCTTGATGTTCTAGCTGGAGTAATAAGACAACTTGAAGAGATCAAGGGGAAATAAACTAGAAAGGAAGAAATCAAAGTCTCATTATGTTCAGATGCTATGATAATATACTTAAGAGAGCCCAAAAATTCTTCCAGAGAACTTCTACAGCTGAGAAACACTTTCAGTAATATGTCTGGGGACAAGACTAACTCAGAAATGATCAGTGGCCCTTTCTGTACAGATTGAAGAGGTGATGGAAACTTGAAGTTCAGGGGCCAGAGCAAAGCAGGGGGATCATGGGATCTGTACACAAAGAGGTGCAGAGACATCGGGTACATCGGGTTAGCTGGGCACCTCATACGTTGCCAAGGATATAGAGAGATGAGAACTCCAAAGGCAGATCATGGGACATGACCAGTGTGGTAGGCTAATAAATACATGCTTGAATCACCATTCTTGGATTTGTAACTATTCGGAAAGAATCTTTGCACATGGAATGGTTTTTAAGATGGAAGATTATGAAAACTGTCTAAGCTTTATCACAAATGTCTTCTAAGAGGGGGTAAACTAGACAACTATAGAAGGCTATGTGGCCACAGAGATGAGAAATTGGCAAGAGATGACCATGGGGCCAGGAACAGTGTAATACCAGCATGATGAGAAGCTGAAGGAGGCAGGGAATCTATTCTCTTCCAAAGCTTTGAGAACAAATATGCCCCTGCCAACACCTTGATTTCAGACCTAAGGCTTCTAGGACTGTGAGACATTAAGAAGCTATCTGTTTAGATTGCTGATATTGTGGTGATTGGCTGCAGCACTTTAGGAACTGAGTACTCCTACTTTGGGGAATAGAATAGAGAATGAGGATTTAAAAGTAAGAGGTAGCAAAAAAAAAAAAAAACCAGTTTAAAGTAGCCAAAGCAAGAATTTAAAAACAGATGAACAGAGGCAAGATGCTGGAGCTGAGAAACCAGAACTAAGATTAGATAGAAGCCATTGGTAAGACAAATGGAGGGCTAGCCAAAACTGAGAACCTACTGTGTATCTGACACTACTATAGCATTTTCTAGGCATTGCCTCAATCTCATAGGAACCTTATGCTGAACCCTACTTCTTGGCTGAGAAAATAATTTTCAACAAACAACAACAGCAACAACAAACAAAGCTGTTAAATCACTTGCCCTAAGTAAGTATGACTAGGATTTGAGCCCAGGAATTCTGATTTGAGCACCTGTATTTTAACTCCTGTTGTATTTCCCTTCAATTTAACTCTAAGCTGTTTCTAGGAATTCTGACTTTGGGTCCTTCATCAAGCTAAATGATATCTCTGAGATAGAAGAAGTGTTTTTGTAAAAAAAAAACAGTTTTGTATTTGGAAGGCAGGAGAGACAATAGAAAGGTTACTTACATAGTTTGTACTTCCCATCTGATAGGAAAAGAAAGGTTTCTGTTGAAGCTGAGATAGATAGCCAAGCTGTAGGCCGCGGTAGCATAGGAAGGCTTGTGATGGTATAATGAAACAGAAATTGCTTAGTCAGAAGTTAGAGTCATTCCATTGATTAGCTCTTGATTCTGTATGTCATCTGGGATTGTATCATGCAGAGAGCAACATACAGAGAATGTGCTGGAAAGAAGGAACCATCACCCTTCATCTGTTGTATGGAAAGTACTTTGTTCAAAGGCAAGGAAAGAATCAAACTAGTGAAGATCGGGTTTCTTACTAGTGGAGATGTGATGTACTTGGAGAAATGAGATGTTGGTGGTCCAGAAGATGAATCAGAGCTTAAAGGGTGCTGATAGCTTAAGGGTATGATAAAAGGCTCATGGAAATATTAAAGACTAGAGTGTTAACTGGCATGATGAGAGGAATTGAAAGGCTTCAAGGGGAAGGGACAGGACCAGCTGGTTCTCACTATGAAGGCATTTAATTGTAGTCAACAAGAAGAAGGCCATTTAGCATGGTAGTGGCATGGGCCAGGGAAAGAAAATCAGCAGAGGACTCCAGAAGACCACGGCTCAAAAGGGGATCAGAATTTTATGGTTGTGATCTTTTTTGTCTTTATCCAAAAAATACCTCAAATTCTCAGGACCACTACATACTTAAAACAATCTTTTCATTGGCGTTCAGTTTGTCCTTTTGCATGGCAGAATTGAAAAGAGCAGAAACACACTAACTGTGTGACCTTGGACAAGTAACTTCTTGAACCTTAGGTTTCCTATCTGTAAAATATGGATTCCTGTTTATGTGTATGTGCTGTGTGTGTGTTGGGGAATGTGTGTGTGTGTGCGTGTGTTGGGGAATGTGTGTGTGTGTGTGTGTGTGTGTGTGTGTGTGTGTGCGTGTGTTTGTGCCTTTCTGTGTGTATATGTATGTGTGTGTATATGTATGAGCATATGTGTATATGTGTGCGTGTTTTATATTTGTGGTGAAACATTAATGGGATGATAATCAATGTCTCCAAGCATGCTTGATATTTAGTTGTTAGTCCATGTTCTCTTTGTCTCAAGTAATTAAGAGCCAATTAGATTACGTAATTTAATTTTCTAGGTGATGATTCACCCATCTCTAAAGATATGAGGTCACAATCTTTTATACTCCTCAGCATTTTCAAATATTTGTAGCGCATTTATTCTTCTCAAAGCAGATATTTACTGGCATCTATCTCATACCCATTGGCCTGGTACAAGGCAAGATTTCATGTGCCAAGCCCTTGTTCTGCACCTCTGAAGACTCCTACTTTGGAGGAGGATTGTTATGGTTTTGTTTCAGCACTGGTAACCCTTCCAAAATTCCACTTTGACACATCTCCCTTCCTCAGAGCTGTTCTCTATTGAAACTGCTCAGAAAGCATTTATTTTTAACAGTCTCCCCATGATCTAAGTCATTACATTTTTAAAGTACTCAATTCAACAGTTTCCAGTACCTATGCTACTTCTTTCCACATTGTAATTTTTATTCCCATTTGTGTCACTGTATGCTTCTTTGAGGAGGTCTCATGTAGCACCTAGGATCATCATGTTGAGCCACAACCCTGATCCCTTTAGCCCAAAAACTTCCATAAATAGTAAAACAAGTAGAGTGATTTATCTGATATTTTCAACCTGCACCTCTATACACTATCTATTGTTGACTGAAAATCTCTCTCTCCTATCGCTTCCTCTGTCATCTACAAATTGGTCCAGATTCTGCTGGAGTCTTCTGGGTCATAGAGACACTCTGGATGCCCTCTGTGAAAATGTGGAACCAAGAATGATGTGATAGAAGACTGGAGAGGAAGAATGATAGATTGAGACCAAATATGCTAGTTATAGGCATAGAGACGGACATATGGGTTGAGATGATTCACACTTGTCTATGTACTTAGGTGTCTCCTCATGGTATTCATTGACACAGGAAACCTGCCAGGCTGTCTCTCAAGGGACAAGCTAGCACGGCAGTCCTAACTTGAGTGACACTTCAAAGACCAATACTCAGACTAACAATATATCATGGGTTTAGAAACCAAATCTTGGGTACAAACTCACACTAAGCAATTTATAAGGAGGTATAGGTATAGAAGCCCAGAGCAGATGCTTGTGAGCTCTCATGAGAACCCCCTACCTACCAGTGATGGGCACAAATGGGAGGCTATCCTCCCTTTATGAAGGAGACAATCCATAGATTGTCTGGCCAGCACTGTCAGGATGAGGCACTCAATGCCGCAGAAACCCAAAACTGGCCACTCTCTCATGAAGAACTTTCTCTATCAACTATTTGGCTACCTTGAAATATGCTAGCATAGGAAAGACAGGGTAAGTGTTTGCTTTTTCCCCCTTTTACAGTTTTCTGAATACTAGCAATATTTTAGCCACCTCCATTGGTGACCAAGGAGTGTTTTTAAAAACTAATTTTAGAACTGGAATTCTTGATTTTCCAGGCTATTCAGTCACCAATTGTGGCCTCTCTGTGAGTCCCATGAAAAATGTTCTTTATTGGTTACTGATACTCCAGATATCCAGTAGCAGTTTCTAAAATGCAAAGCTCCACAAAAAACACACATATGCTCCCAGGAGTTTAGAAAGAATCTGGTTATATTTAATATATGACTATATAATTCCCATTTGTAGGATTCTAGTCATGATAACTAAGGATGCCCCCTTTGAAATGAATCTCTGCCCAGAAAATAATGTGAACAATCACGATTCTAACGTGACCCACAAACCTTAAGAATAGTCGCTGGTGTTCTCCAGAGTCCATGCCAGGATATAAATTTGTGATTTAGCCATTCTTCAGTTAATGGGACGATTTTTTTTCATTTATTGCAGGTTTAAGCTTATCTATTCATGGGGCTGAAAAGCGCTTGCAAATCCATCAACGGCGGAGTGTGGCAAGTCGCCCAGGGTCACGTCGTCGCCTGCCTGTGGTCAGGCATTCCTCGCTCCCACCAGGCAGACGGTCAATAAAAATGGAGGCCAGCTCTTCTGGAATCACTAATGGAAAAAATAAAGTTTTCCATGCAGGTAATGAATGGGCAGGTTCGACAGGGACCCATTTCATCAGCCACCTCAGGCACCTACATTGTCCTGCAGGTACAGTGTGTTACATCGCCAGTTAGCGCGTGTTTTTAAAAGAAGTCTTATTCTTTTTCTCTTCTCTTTAATCAGTGGCAAATGTCCTCGGAACCAGTAAGCAGAGGCCACTGGGAGGGTGTGGGGGTGAACATGACAGAGAAGAGTAAGGATGCATTCCACCTCTGCTGGTAAAAATCTAAACATAAACCAGAGTGCTAAACTCTTACTCAGTTCAGAAAACCCTCTTGGACAATTGCACAGAGTTTTCCTGATAATTTGTTCTAAGAAAACCCAGGGAATATTTTGTTACGAAATGTCCACTCTGAATGTGAGTTATCTGGATTGGCTTGCATCACCTCTAGTGAAACATTACATTAAATTTCAAGGTTTTTATAGAGTATTTGTGATCTCCTAAATTTGTTAAGTTGATTCTACAGTAAAACCTGGGATTTCAACTAAAAGGCTACATAAGCTTGTTTGGAAAGAGGCTTATTTAAGTGTTCATTCATGTGATAACTTAACAGCTATGTTTCAAGTTCTTGCTGTATACCAGACATTGTCCTGGAAATACCAGTGAACAAGACGACATTCTGGTCGGGTGACTCAATAGAAACACTGAGTTGGAAGATGATTCAGAAGTCGCTTACAATAGGCTTCGACAAATTCTTGTTCTTCTCTGTACTGTCCTATAGATGGTGGCCAGCCTTCAGGGAAGCCAAGCCCCCAGCTGTTCTCAAGTCGCGACATCCTTGCCCTCTGAACCAGGGACTTTTGTTTCTTAACCTCTCCAAGAAAGCACCAGGTCTCTGAGCATGAATGACAAGAAGCCCCTTGTCTTCTATCTTCTGTCTTCTCCTTTTCTTCTCCTTCTCCTACCTATGCCCATGCCCCTTCTCCTCCTTCTCTTCTTTTCCTACTTCTCTTCTTCTTCCTCTCCCTCCTCCTCTTCCTCGGACAAGGGTCATCCCACTGTCTACTCAAAAAAGGACACATTGCTTCCTCCTCTCTTTATCCCTCATACCCTGTTAGCCTTTCTCTCCAGCGTAGGCTGATGCTCCTGCTTCTCCATTTCTCATCAACTCCACTTGACACTGTATCCTTTCCATCCTTTATACACCGTTCCTTCTTCTATCTTGGGAAAAACTGCACCTCTATGGCATTCTTTAGCTAATCGCACCCAATTTCCAGTCCCTCCTTTCTTTGTGGCTCTTCTTAGTGATTAACCTCCTTTCATCACAGTTGAGTTGTAGGTGCCTGACCCACTCTTCTGATGCTCCAGGCTGCCCTGGAATGGCTGATAAATCCACTGTAATTCCAGTAGAAAAAAACTGACTTTCCCCCTCTGAGGAAGTATAAATTACTAGGTTTTCATTCATTCATTCATTCAAAAAATATAAACAACAAAAATAAAATAAAATAAAACCCATCACACCGAAGTTGGACCAAATAATCCAACAGAAGGAAAAGAGGCCAAGAGAAGGCACAAGAATCAGAGACTCAGTCATTTGCACACTCAGGAGTTCCATAAAAACACTAAACTAGAAACTATACTATATTCACTTAGGACCTAGTGTAGAGCCATGGATATCCTGTGCATGTTGCCTCAATCTTTGTGATCCCCTATGAGTTTCGCATGTGCTGATTTAGAAGACCTTCGTTCCTTGGTGTCCTCTATCCCCACTGGCTCTTACACTCTTTTTACCTCCTCTTCCGTGGGGTTCCCTGAGCTCTGTAGGAAAGGATTTAATGGAGACATTCCATTTAAGGTTGAGTGTTCCAAGTCTCTCAGTTTCTGCATAATGTCCAGCTTTGGGTGTCTACATTGTTCCAATTAGCTGCAGGAGGAAGCTTCTCTAACGATGACTGAACAAGGCACTGATCTATGAATACAGCAGAATGTCATTGGGAGTCATCTTACCACTACGTTTGTCTTTCCTGTTTTTTCTTTAGTATTTGGTTTTACCCTAAGTCCCCAGGCTATCTAGTCTTAGGTTCTTGGTCACCCAAGCAGTGTTAGGTATGGGTTTCATCTTGGGGAGTGGGCCGTAAGTCAAATCAGACGTTGGTTGGCTATGTCCACAAACGTGCCACTATTACACTAGCATGTCATGCTGGTAGAACACCATTGTGAATAAAGTATTTGTGGCTGGCTCAGAGTTTTTGTTTCTCTCTTGATAGTATGTAAAGTACCTTTCTGAAACAAGGACACTGGAACATAGGGGTGAAGGCTCCAAGGTTGAGTTCACTCCAAGTTCACTGAGTTGTGGTTGGAGTTGTCTTCAGACACAGAGCTATCTGTTTGTGAAGAACAGCCTATAGTCTTGGTAACAGCCTGGGTTATTTTGGCAGTTTTGGCTAAAAACTTAAGTAGATATTACCAAGTCTGGTATTGGAAGCTTCATTTGATAACAAAAGATATCCAGTTGGGGTTCTGTCTTCCCCTATGATTTGATGATTTCATTTAGTTTACCTTCGTATATGTATGCATTTTAGGAAGTTCCTACTGTGTTTGGTTCCCATGCTACCCCTCAAATGCCCCTTAGTCTTAGCTGTCTCTTCTTGTCTTGCTTCTCTCATCCCTCTTTCCCCACCTTCCATTTGATACTCTCATTTCACAGTGTTGGTTTTTAACCAAACATAGGTCAAAACTATTATGTAGGTGTAAAAACATGTTCTAAACACATTCTCATCATCATAATTCCCTCAACAGTACAGCATAACAACTATCCATACAACATTCCCATTGTATTAGGTATTAAAGTAACATAAAATTGATTTAAAGCATACAAGACAATGAGTTTTGTGCATTATAGATCAGCATTCAGGGACATAAGTCATCCATAATGAAGGCCAGGAAAGAATGGATGACGCCAATGACAGAGGAAAATAATTCAAAATTAAGTATCAAGAAGAGAAGAGTGATTACTTTGGTGAAATGTTGGAAGTCAAGCAACATGAGGACCGAGAATTGGCCATTGATTTTTAGGAGACATCAAGGAGGATTTTGATAAGAACAGATTTGGTGATGAAACTCCAGCTGAAGTGGGTTTAAAAGAGAAGGAGTGGACACAAATTAGATGCTGTGAAAATAGACTTTTGAGAACTGTTGGGATGAAAGAATGTTGGGAAATGATCAGAGGAATGAGGCAAGAGAGAATTTCTACCCCAAAGCCCACATCCAGAGCAGATGATTGTCAAAAGAAGGGAGACTTTGTACTATAGGAGTCAGAGATGGGGGCTCTGTACAATGGTCGTCTGTGATGACAGACATTGGGAGGGAAGTGGGGATTTGGAGTTTAGCTGGTGTAAAGTTCTGTTCCCACTGTGTCAATTTTATCATTGCTGTAAAGAAGCAAGGTTATAACTGAGAATGATAATGGAACTGAGGAGTGAGAAAGGTAATTTTTTCCAAACAGGGGGACTATGCTTGTCACCTACAACGCAGGGCAGTAAGACTCAGCCATGAAATGAAGACCTAAATATCATGACTGTAGTTCTCTTAAATATTACTTAACTATGTGAGTAGGTAGACAGAGTCAGATGAGAGTCCTTTGACCAGGATTATGATTTTGCCAAGGCAATGGGAAAGAGACTAAAGACATTGACAATACATGGAAGAAATGAGTATAATGAGTCTACCTTGGTAAAAAGAGGAGTAAAGACATGCAGGGAGTGACAACGGTGAATAGTTAGTAGGATCTATTGTTCAGAGTTCTCAGAGGGGACGGGCAAGTTTAAGGATGAGGATAAACAATATTAAAAGAGGGTTGTCTGAGACTGGGATACATGGTGGAATACTGCAGACTGTGGTGCTATTACTGCCAACAGCAAGACTTACACCAGAGCATGAAGAAGAGAGGGTGTAATAGATCAGAGGATAAAATCATTGAAGAATTCACAAGGACTAGTACTCAGGAGGTGGAGGCAGTCTGATCTCTGAGTTTGAGGCTAGCCTGATCTACAGAGCAAATCCTAGTATATCCAGGGCTACACAGAGAAAGAAAGAAAGAAAGAAAGAAAGAAAGAAAGAAAGAAAGAAAGAAAGAAAGAAAGAAAGAAAGAAAGAGAGAGAGAGAGAGAGAGAGAGGGAAGGAGGGAGGAAGGGAGGGAGGGAGGGAGGAAGGAAGAAAGGAAGGAAGGAAGGAAGGAAGGAAGGAAGGAAGGAAGGAAGTCACAAGAATCTCCTACCATCCTAGTCTATACTGCAGATCTGCCCATAGAAGTTGGCCTCCAGTATTCAGAGTTATGTATCTTTAAAGTTAACTAATGGTGGATTTAAAATATTTGGAAAAAACTATGTCTATACTGAGTATGTACAGATCTTCTGATGGCCTACCACATAAGCAACTCAGCATGACAACTACATATTGTTTATATTGTGTTAGGTATTATAAATAATCTTAAGATCATTTCAAGCATATAGGAAGAGTCTAGATTTAGAACCAGTACATTTTATGTAAGGAATTGAGTATCTACAGGGTTGGGTATCACCAGAAAGTCTAGAAACAGACTTCTGTGCACTCAGAGGACCAAATTTACCTTGAACTAGTTGAAAACTGACAAGTTTCAGAGAGTGTGAAAAGCCATGTTAACACTCTGAAGCCATAAGTAAACACAACCTGGAAAGTCTCAGGTAAAAGTGAGATGAAGGAAGATTCAATATAATGACATGAGATTAAAGGATTAGGGATCCAAGGAGAAGGGAATGAAAGACCTATGAAGGTGTCTTTTAGACTCTAGGAAGGCACATGCTCCCATCCCGATCTTTTTATTTCCAGAGCTGTGGGACAGAAGTGCCACCATGTAAGAGAGCCATGTGGATTGACCGCACCACACCCCCACCATTCCCCACCCTCCCAACGTTCATTCCTTCCCATCTGCCAAGCTTCCAGAGGGAAACTCTGGCTTCTAGGAATATCTGGGTTTCAATGAGATCCAGATGCTAAGAAAAAATGGATTGTTTTATTGATAATCAACAGAATTCTGCAAGTCCCAGTAGAAAGATCTAGATATTGTGTCACTAACTGCAATGGCTTCATCTAATTTCCCACCCAGCAGCCTTGTGTAAAGAGGGTCTGTGTCAGTTGTCTTCTTGAAATCTGTCATGATCATCTAGAACAGTGGTTCTCAACCTGTGGGTTGTGGGTCATCACAATATAAAGAACTTTATTAAAGGGTCATGGTGTTAGGAAGGTTGAGAACCACTGGGCTGGAAGGAAATGTCACCTTAGACACTAATTTCCAGGTCCTCTATAATCACACCTTTCTAGACATACCTCCTTTAACATGCCTCCTCTTAACTTTATTCTACTTTAACCAAGCTTTATAAAGTTCCTCAGTTGGGCTTTAGTCTGCCATCTCTTGGATCAGTTTGGAAGACTCCTTACCCCAATAAAGCTCTTTGTTACACTTTCCTACTTCAAGGTCATTTGTGTCTCTCTTCCTTCAAGAAGTCTTTCAAGGTCCAACTAGTCAGAATGGAGGTCCTATTTCCCCTGCCTCATAGTGATCAGAAGCCCTATTACAGACTCTCTTGTTTTAGGACTGTGATCCTACCACCAAGGACAACCCCCAATTCCTTTTTCATATCCAACATTCCTCTCAACGCTATGCCTTATTTTTGAGTGTGTTTTAAATAAATGGTTATTTGCTCTTTGTTAAATTATATTTTACCTGCCAGATAAAGATTTTCATTCTGAAGTTAGACAGACTAAATCTGTTTTTACTTTCACATGATCTTTCAGCAGTTTAAACACTTACCTTGACCTATTTTTCAACTAAAATAATTCCTAGTTTTGGCATGGCTTATTTAAAGACTGATATTACTGTTCTTTGCCATCCATCCACTATCCCTACAGAAACAACTTTATTTAATTATTGTCCCTTTGAGAAATACAGTGCATAAAGTTGAATAGAATATTCCATTATAGTCTAAGCCAAGCTGAGTAGAATCACCATTTTCCCTTTACTTGATAAGGTTAGCATAATAATAATTAAGGACATTTTATTACATTTTTTAAAAGTATAATATCAACTAGGTGTAATTTATCAACTCTCAAGTTCCTGTCTTATAAAAATACATTGCTAAATTCATTGAATATTCAATCATAGGTTCTTAAAGCCTGCATATATGGACTCCTGAAAATATAAATAAAGCCAATCTTTTAATATCAAATGACTTGAAAATTTTCTATTAAGCAAAATTTAACATTAAACCTATTTTTAAAAATACATCTTTAAAACTTACGTTGTTTGGGCAAGGTGGCATGGGACTTCAGTTGGGCCCTCTTTATGTTTAGTGTACCTGCATGAGTGTAACATAGCTCCTATTGGGATATTATAGAAGAGCTCTCACACTGAGATTCTTATATCTGGTGAGTCATCGATCTTAGAAGCACATGGACATCTTAGTCATCGTGAGACCTATTAAGTCTCTCTGCTCTTTACACCGCTAGTGACGTCAGTTCCCAAAATGGACCCTAAAAGCCCTCTCAGACTGGTCATGTTGTATGAAGAGAAGGGGCAAATGATTTCTAGAGACTTTTTATGCTCTAAACTGAACACTTTGTTTGCTTATCCTACCGTTGATATTACAAACATTTCAGAGTGCCTACTGTATACTGACAAGTATTTATTTGAAAGATGCTTCCTTGGACCTAAAAACAGTACAGACTGCACAAAACATCGTTTGACTCACATTTATGTGCAAGGGAGGAGTTTGGGGGCTTTTTGTTATTGACAACAAGAACTAGTTGTTAGCCAAGCCAATGAGTTTAAATTCAAAAGACAGATAGACAACAAGAGACTCAGCCTTGCAAAATAAATCCAGAAGTAAACTATTTGGCTATCTGCAGTGGGTAAAGTCTTACCATTTTCCCAACATGTGATTTAATTTGAGATTTTGTAAAGAATGTCCAGCTGTCCATTTGTTGGGTAGAGAGTGATGCACAGGGAGAGACCTCTTCTTTCAGCTTTCTTTATGGATGGACAAGTGTGCAGGATAATTTTATGTCAACACGACACAAGCTAGAGTCATCTGAGAGAAGGGAAACTCAATTAAGAAAATGCCTCCCATAAGATTGGGATGTAGACAAGCCTATAGGGCGTTTCATAATTGATGGTGCAGGCAGCCCATTGTGGGTGGTGTTATCCCTGGGCTGGTGGTCCTGGGTTTTATAAGAAAGCAGGCTAAGCAAGTAATGCAAAGCAAGCCAGTGGGCAGCACCTTCCACGCCCTCTGCATCAGTTCCTGCCTCCAGGTTCCAGCCTTGCCTGAGTTCCCGTCCTGACTTCCTCCAAGGATTTGGAAATGTAAGCTGTAGAAACCCTCTCCTCCTCAACTTGCTTTATGGTCCCAGTGTTTTTGTCTCAGCAATGGAAATCCTAACTAAGACAGGGCTATAACTGGGAGGTCATCTATATCATCTATGCCAGAGTCCTGGCTGGCTTAAGCTTCTATAGACCCTGTGCAAGTAAGCACAGCTGCTATGAGATTGTGAGTATTGTAGCCACGATGTATGCAGAAGACAGCACTAACAGCTCTCCTCCCCATCCTTCTGTTCTTATATTCTTTCTGCCTTATCTTCTGTAATGTTCTCTGAGCCTTGGCAGTGGTGGGGATAATATAAACATCCTACTTACGACTGAGCACTCAGTCTCTTATTCTTAGACACTGACTCTTTCTTGACTGCTGCTTACTGCATTCACAAACTTTTCTGAGACCCAGAGAAACAAGCAGCCCACATCTATGGGTATAAGCAAAAATATTTAGAAACCAATTTGACAGCACAGGAATTTATCAAAATAACATTAACAGGTTCAACCCTAGGACTTATGGCTTCCCAGCCATGGACTTTTGGCCAGGGTTATAGTACCCATACTGAAATTCCTTCCTGAGTAGCCACCCCCAAATCCAGTCAAAAGGTGGTTACTTTCTACCCCAATAGTGTTGGCACTATTTCCCAGCAATCAGTATTATAGCATGCAGTGTCCAGTGCTGCACAAAGTCCTTTATTGAGGTCTTCTCTTCAACAGAAGTACTTTTAGACATGTGCTTAGGCTGTACTTATAATAAAACCATACTGCTTGTTTTCATGTCAAGTTTAGATGGGCATTTTGTGCTTTTGTATACTACTTGGAAGTCTCTTGTAGTTGTCCGTGTGTGTGTCTCACAATTAAATAAATCAATTCATGTAAAATGCCCAGTGTGATGCCAAACACAAGTGCTCAGTGTGAATGAGGACGGTCTTTGTCTCTATTTTAAAAACAAAATATGGAAGTCTGAAGGTGCATGTATCCTAGAATCATGTCATGCTCAATCACACCACTGTAAAGTGGCATCCTAGCTAAGATGTAGCCAATTCGCAGGCTGAGTTCTCATCTTGTTGTTCTGATGAAAGAGCTGTTCTTTGTCACCTTTAGGTTCCCCTTTCTTTCTTTTTTGACATTTGTGTAATCAATTTCATTTGACTTTATCCTTTAGCCACTAATAATCTATRGATATTATTTTTCTTCCCTTTGTAGGCATTAGTCAAAGTACTGAGATTAAAAACAGTTCTGGGTTTGGGAGTATGAGTTGAGAGGCAAGAGCAAATTGAACAAAGGCATTGATTTCAGTTCTTTGAGTCTGAAACTATAAAGCAGAGTAGGTAGATCAACTTTTCTTAGCCCAATGACTCTACCATACAAAACAAAGCTAGTAGCTTGCTAAACGATTTCTTCTATTTCATGATATGTTAGGCCCATCAGCTAGTCACAGAGAAGTGTCATTCATCACAATGTCCTTTGTTCTCCTTTAGAGTCTGTGAAATGGCACTTTACTATTAATGATTTGTTACTTTCCCAAGTGATTTTAAACTCTTGTCTTTTATCTCACTTTTTAAAACCTAAGTCAGTCATTTCCCATTTATGCATAATGATTCCACTTTATACAGAATTGGTGTTTAATACTGGAATGTATTGATTTCACAGGAGAGAAGCTTTGGGATTTTCTTTTTTTCCAGTGAGCTAGAGTGATCCTCATACTCTAAATATACCAGTATTAAATGTGCATTTTGATAATAATACCATTACAACTATGATTTATTTATTAAGCAATCTATATTTCATCTACCTCAAGAACTGTTTTGGGCTTTTAATATCTCATCTAATTTCCATTGTATCAACATTCTTTTATCTTTATTCTGTGGCTGGGAAAACTAAGACACAAGGAAGGGTAACATACAACCAAGAAGTGGTAAAGATAAGATTTCAATTCAGGAAATTTGCTCATTCAAAAGGCTTGGTTGCAGCATTTCTGGAAAGTCAGTTTTAGACATAAACCTGAAACAGTTCAATTTTCAATATAAGAAACCCAAGCAGGGGTTAGACAAGACCAGACACATTCTGTCGAGCACTTAGTAGTCTCCTTAATGGCGTCTCACTGTTTATTCCCATGTGAGTGTCACTGTACTTTGAAGCTTCTCCCTTTTGTTCTATTTTACAATGGACTCTTGTTTTTAATCCTGCCATTCTCCGACTGTGACATAAAACATACGTGTTCCTACATTTCAATGACTAATTTCCAAATATTAACCTGGTCCTAAATAAACAAATCCAGTAAGTACCTTTTAAGGTACATTTTTATCTAGGAAGGAAAAGGTAAAGGCTTGACTAATCTTTAGAATGATAATTATTGTGATACCACGACCTCATGTTGGGACAATGTTCTGTTGTTTCTAAATGTTCTGTAAATTTCCAGTGAGTTTCCACAGCAGCCCTAAGGGATGGGTTTACACTTGGCTGTGATTTGGAAAATTGAATGCCGTGTCTAAAGGTGAAACTGTAATCACTGATAAACCCATCCAGAACCTTGCATCTAAATTTCTTATGTGTGTTTGTGTATTTTGTCCTATCCTGTCATCTTCAGGTTTTTTTTCTAGATGAGAATGATTTGAGTGTGAAATTGTGTTTTCTTATTCCTCTTCTCTGAAAACTGACATTTCCTTGAGAAGTTGAGCTTGTTTCTGAACCTAAGGAAATCTACTTTAACAGATCTGAAACTTGGGCAAGACTATCCAATCATTTTTCTCATTGATGGATGGATCTTTGGTGGGGAAAGATGATCCACAGGGCTTTAAGTGGTGTGGAAGAAAAGATGCATGGCTACTTTGGGTTAGATTATATTTCTATTTGCACTGAAGGTGTATATGATGCCTTTCAAAGCAGCTAGTGCTATGGGTTGGTAATAATACTAATTATCCTTCATCTGAATCTCTTCCTCTGTAACTGGATTTTGTAGATGTATGACGTGAGTTTGAGAAGTAGAGGGGTACTTAGGAGAGTAATCTTTGTGGGGCTTTGGTAAACATGGGCACTGGCATCAATGCTTCTAGCTCTCATTTGTTGAGAGACAAAATTGTATTTCCAAAACAAAAATCACACCAAATCCTTCTCTTATTTGAATTTTCTTTCCCACTTGAAAATTTTCCAATATCCACTTTGACCTATAGGACACACTCAGAATTTTCTAAATAATCTTTGTGCATTCAAAAGTAAGTGAAGAAAGGCTAAGAAAAGGCAGCCACAGAGAAAACCAAATGAGCACAGTCGCGTTTATGGAATTTGAAATGGTTTCTTCTACTCAAGGCTGCTTCGATGAGCTTTATTTAAGTGTGGAGAGATGTAAGTGTCTGACTGGGTATCATACAACTAAATCAAGCAGAGATGGGAATTAAAAGCATATACCCTTAACCATAGTAAGCGGCCATGTGATAGAAAAGTCTTATTGTGCTCAATTAAGAGCTGAGCAGCTGGTCTGCAAGGTGTCAAGTCCTGGCTCCTATGAGGCAGGCTGTGTGAGTGGCAGGTTCCACCCACACCATCCCTTACTAAATATCAACAGTTGTCTTTCACACTGGAAGAGTCAACATGTTAGTAATGCTGAGTTTCTCATGCTTTCTATTTTTATTAATTATTATATTTATTTACATTTCAAATATTGTCTTCCTTCCCAGTCTCCCCCTCCATGAGCCCCCACCTGAGTCTTCCTCCCCTCTGCCTCTAAGAGGGTGCTCCCCCACCCACCTCGCCCCTCTAGCATCCTCCTTCTCTGTAGCATCAAGCCGTCATAGAATTAAGCACATCCCCTCCCACTGAGACAAGGCAATCCTCTGCTACAAATGCAGTAGGCGCTATGGACCAGCCCATGTATGCTCTTTGGTTAGTGCCTTAGTATCTGGGAGCTCTGAGGGATCTGGTTAGTTGATAGGATTGTTCTATCTGTGGGGTTTCAATCCCTTTCAGCTTCTCCAGTCCTTCCCCTAACTTCCATAGGGGTCCCCAAGCTCAGTCCAATGGTTGACTGTAAGTATCTGCATCTATCTCAGTCAGGTGCTGGTAGAGCCTCTCAGAGGACAGCCATGCCAGACTCCTGTCTGCAAGTAAAACATGGCGTCAGTAATAGTGCCAAGGTTTGGCGCCTCCACATGGCATGGATTCCAAGTTGGGGCAGTCTCTGGATGGCCTTCCCTTTAGTCTCTGCTCCATTTTGTCCTGTATTTCCTTTAGACAGAAACAATTCTGGGCCAAAAATTTTGAGATGAGTGGGCAGCCCCGTCCCTTAACTGGGACATGTCTATCTACTGGAGGTGGTCTCTTCAGGTTCTATCTCCCTACTGTTGGGCATTTTGGCCAAGATTATCCCCTTTGGGTCCTGGGAGCCTCTCACATCCCTGCTGTCTGGGACTTTCTAGAGGCTCTCCCCATCCACAACCCTTCACTGCTGCCCAAGTACGGATGATTCAATCCCACTTAGATGGATTCCTAATCATAGAAGCAGAGGGATGGAGGGGTCTGGGTGGGAGACAAGAGAGGGAGGGAAATAGGGGGATCAGGACAGGAGAGAAGTCATGCTTCCTATTCTGTACCTCTCTAAATCTTGAATTTCTCACTTTTTCCATTAGCACAAACCTCACTATCCAGGAGACTATAGAACAACACGGAGAACTCGCTTTGTGACTCACAAAAATTTCTTGATGTTTATAGCTTTTTTTGTATAAAGATATATTATAGCCTAGGAGATGACTAGCTTACTAATCCTGGGAAAGATCAAAGTGATTTTTGAAGGTCACCCATTAGGCTGAAGACCTCATATGATTAGTTCCATTTATTCCCAAAAGGCTCAGTCCAATGGTTGGCTGTAAGTATCTGCATCTATCTCAGTCGGGTGCTGGTAGAGCCTCTCAGAGGACAGCCATACCAGACTCCTGTTATTAGACAAATACAGTTCCCCACTATGTCCCAAGACTGTTTTGATTGTACGGCCTACTCAGTGTTGATCGTTTGAGGGAATAGCTTTAGCTTCCTAGTGATTAAAGTGAGTGACACAACTAATGACCTTAGGATGTCACCACACTTACATAATGCTAATACTGTAGAAGACCATGGCTTGGGCATGCATTACTACAGCACTTGGGACACCCCACCCAATTATAAATGCATTCCAGATTATGGCATACTAAGCAATTTTGGTGAAAGCTTAAAATGAGTTGAAGAATCAGGAGGATGAAAGGTTCTTAATATACCAGTGGCATATCCCAACACATGTGACTAGTTTCTGATTCAAGAGCCTCCAGAACATTTTGAAATAAGGTCCTTTCTTCCTTCTTCCAAGATTTCGCCCTGAACCCTGACTGATCTAAGGACCGGCTAAAAGGACAGAATTCCTTTTTGTTATCCTCCATGCTGCTCTCCTCCAACTTTATACTGTTATAAGAATACGTGTAACTCACCCCTGAGGGCTCAGATCCTCAAATTAAAGTACGGCATCTTTTCTCTCCATTACATTCAGAAGCATTCCATGTAAGGACTTATTTTCAATACCGAGTTTATATTTTAAAACATCACCACTCACCTATTCTATGAAGGGAAAAATGTCCTTGGGGATTTCTGTTGAACATACTTCTTGACATCAACTACCAATTTTATCTTTAGATTGCATAAAGAATGAAAGGACAGCCCAGACCCTGGATTATTTTTAGGTAGAAATCACCACCAAAAATACCATTTGTTCTCACTTTCCTCATTTTACATATTTCTTATCATTTGTGTTGCACAAAGAAGGTAGGATTTGATTTGTAAGACTTTATTGCACTTTTAATATGAGCTATTCTTTCTGTTTGATTAAGGACTATTATGTCATAAAAGCTTTTAACAATATCTTAAATTAAACATAATTAGAAAAGTAAATCTTCTACTGTAGAGAAGGTACATCATGACCAAATTTTAGTACTTTCCTCTTTAGGAGAAATTGTTTTATTTTTATTATTAGCATGCACTTATTGTACAACATGGCAGTTTTGTAAGGACCTCTTACCTCAGGTCTGTCATGTACCTTTATTATTTTTATCTGCTTATTACTCTTGTTTTCCCTGTTCCTGTTCTTCCCAGTGGTGTCCCTTTTTATACCAAATATCACTCTTTTTACTCTTACATCCTTTGCATATTTTTAAATCTAGAATCTGCACATGAGAGAAAACAGTGTGATATTTGTTTGCTGCCTCTGGATTGTTTCGCTTAGCCTGTTCTGTGATTTTCCTATAAATGATGTCATTTGACTCATGTGCATAGGGCACACTTTCTTTATCCATTCATCTACAGATGGCAACTACACTGGTTATATAGCTAGGTCATTAGGAATAGGGTAGCATTAGACTGGACACACAAGGGTCTCTTTTTCTCCACGTGCTAGCATTCCTTTAGGTGCATATCAAGAAGTCACATATATAGATCATATGGTAGTATTCTATTTTTAGTGTTTTGATGAATGTCTGTAGTAATTTCCATAGTACTGCACTAATTTATATCCCTTCCAACAATGTGTAGGAGTCCAAGTTTCCATATTCTAGCCAGTGTTGTTTGTTCTCTCTCTTTTTAAAATTCTTCTCTCATACAATATATTCTGGCTGCATCCTTTCCTCCCTCCCCTCCCCCCAGTACTCCCCACTTCCCCTCTCTCCTGGACTCACTCAATTTCTCCTCAGAAAAGAGCACACCTCTCAGTGGTATCAAGCAAACAAAGCTTAACAAGATTTAATACGTCTAGGCAAAAATCCTCATGTCAAGGCTGGACAAGGCAAACTCGTAGGAGGAAAAGGGTCCCAAAAGCAGGCAAAGGAGTCTGGCTGGGGATGGGAAGGGAGACATGGACTCTCAATGTTACTTTAGTTTTTACTGTCCGGATGGCTAAGGACATCCAATGTTTTCTTTCAGTGTTCACCGTATTGGACATTTATAGCTCAGGGTTTTTTTTTTTTTTTTTTGAGAATTGTCTGTTGACTTCATTTGCCCATTGATTAATTGAATCACCTACTTGTTTGTTGATTGTTTTGGTTTTTTATATATTCGGATACTAGTCCCCCACCGGATGTATAACTTGCAAATATTTCCTCCCATTCTGTGGTCTGCTGTTTCTCTCTGAGTAATTGCGTTTTCCATCCTGGAGCCTCTTCATGCCATACAATCCCATTTATAAATTATTGCTGTTATTTTCTTGTCTATTAAGATATCTTACAAAAACCTACCATATGCTTACATCTTGAAGTATTTTACCTCTGTTGTCCTATAGCAGAAAAATCTGTGCTGCACGCCTAGAATCATAGTATTCAGGACACAGAGGCAAGAGCATTGTGATAAACTCAAAGCCAGCTTGATGTACATAGTGAGTTCTGGCTAGCCAGGCATAGATAGTGATAAACTGTAACTACAAAACAAACAAGGTGAATCCAAAATGTCAGCATGTCTGTTATCAAGAAAACAAAGGACAAGGGATGATGATAAGGGGGCGAGGGAAGCCAAACCCTCATTCGCTGGTGGAATTATAAACTAGTTGAGCTGCTATGGAAATTT
>BDUI01000021.1:1135528-1183425 GCA_002335545.1 Apodemus speciosus
AGAACAGGGAAGTGGGAAGGGGTGAATGGGGGAACCGGGGGAGGGAAAAAGACATATGGGACATCTGGGGGGCGGGGAACCCAGAAAAAGTGAAATGAAATGTAAATAAAGAATATATCCAATAAAAAAACAAAAAAAACCAAAACAAACAAACAAAAAAAAAGGTTTACATAGAAGAACCAGAAGGGAAAGATTAACTTCCGGCTAACTCTCCATCAGTCTTACACAAATACAGCATAGCTTCTGGTTCAGTGGGAGAAAGGAGGAGACAAGTTTCATTAAACTCTAGTCTCCCTGTTTCTCTGTGTGCCCCACTTCCTACAAAAAGATTCTTAATCCATGGTTCTTAAAAGATGATATTTTAAAACAACATCACTATGATGATTAGAATAAGAAAAATAACTTTTCCAGAATGGAAAGGGGTGGTCAGCATAAAAGTCTTACCAATAGCTAAGAAGTTGTTGGAAATTGTTAGCAGCTGAGAGAGGAAGATTAAGTTTTCTCTAAGATCTTAGCCTCTGGTTTATCAACCATGCTCCAGTGGAAGGCACACATCCAAGAATTTATGCGCAGAACAAATCAGACTTAGCCGGTTTAAAAAAAAATCACAAATTTAGTGGATGGGGAAGGAGGGTAGCTCTGGGAGGAATTAGGGTGTGAATATGTAAAACACATATTAAAATTCTCAAAGGACATATATAACTATTGATATACTCTAACAATTACCTGGTTTTTAAATCTTTGATATGAATATTGAGCATCTCCTATTTGCTAGCTCCTGTGTCAGTTTGGTTTCCACAGGACAGAAGACATAGTGTGGACATAAAAATAGATTTATTATAAACAGCCTGCTGTTAGAATTGAGACATAAACAATCTTTTTTCTTTTTTATATACTAAATTGCTTCTAGAAGTCTCTCTCTCTCTCTCTCTCTCTCTCTCTCTCTCTCTCTCTCTCTCTCTGTCTCTCTCTTTTGCTCCCTAGTGGTGCTTTGAGGTTGGTGGGCAATGCTTTTAGAATTCGGTGTTTCAGATGTAATAATCTGCAATTTATGACAAAAATAGCCTAGTGAACTGGCACTCTGCAGAACAAACGTAGACATCAGGATTACACTGCAGAGGCCTCTCACATTTTTCTCTCTGACCTATAATTTCACCTTGTTTTGTCTCCAACGCAAAGTACTAAGATTAAAGTACTCCTGCCCTGCAATGCCAACATGAGGTCGTCCTGATGCATTTGTAAAGTTAAAGAGTCATGAATCAAGTTCTTTGATTTTTTTAACCCCTCTACTTCCTCTTAGACTATTTCTCAAATACATGTACTGTTTTGCTTCATTGCTTATATAACTCTGTCTCCTGATGCCACCGTCTTACCTTGAGTGTGAACAAAGGCTTTCCATGCACACCTCCTCATACCTGAGCCTCTACCTACCACCTTACACTAAATGCCGCTTCAACAAATACCCAGCTCATGACTCATAGTTAATCTCATTATTATCCTTGCAATTTGTTTGTGATCTCTTTTCCTTACAGAATTAATAATCACAAACGCCCAATACCCCTACATGAATTTCCCAAGAGAAGTAGTTGAAATAATTGTAATTATTTGGCAAGTGGAATCAATAGCTTTATCATTGCAAATAGACAGCTTGGTCTACCCTATGAGGGGACCAAGACATCCCTAGACCTCTGATTTCTCTTCTCTGTCCATGTCCTGGGTTGGGACAGAAAGAAGCAACCATTTAATTTTGGGGGGAGGGGGAGTGAGGTTGGGGAGATGGCTCAGAAGTTTAGAGCTTCCAGAGGTCCAGAGCTCAATTCCCAGCAACCACATGCTGGCTCATCACCCTCTATAAGGAATCTGGTGCCCTCTTCTGGCCCACAGACATACATGCAGCCAGAATGGTATATACATAATAAACAAATCTTTTAAAAATTTTTTTTTCTTTGTGTGATGAGTGAGATGTTTGACTCAGACCCTTTAGCTGGTGTTTCTCTCAGGCAACTTGAGGCCCTTTACTCCTTCTCAGTTGTGTGTGAGTCTCTAATGCTCTGTTTCTAAGTCTTGGCTTTGAGCTGAATGCCTAATAGCTGTAATAGAGAATCAGCCCGTGTCTCCCTTGCTCCCTAAATGCACCCACCCTCACTCTCCCTGTTGCCTGGGTCTGTTCACACAACTCTTACTGAGTTTGGCTGTGGTATGGATCCCTGACTTGGATCACATGCCATTGTCACACACACCCTCTCTCTTTGTTATTTTTTAATTGATTCCCCAGAGCGTTTTGGCTCTCTTCCACACTTAATGAGTCTAATAGCAGAATTCTACTATGTAGATAATTATCAAATATTTTCTATTTGAGAGAAACATTTTAAGAGAGGTGATGAAATCCATTCTTGCATAATTTTATATGAATAAATATTATCTCTGTGAAGTTCAGACCGTGGATAGAGACCACGCTCCCACTTGGCGTGGACGGTGAGCTCTCTAAGGGAAAGGAGGCATGCCCATGACACCCACTGCCTCATCCCCAATCCCTAGCCTAGTGAGCTATCTGAGCTTAATAGGTACTTGAAATACTTGTCAAAAAGATAGATTTAGAAAGATGGCTAGCGTTGTAACTTAAGGCTTATTTTTCTCCTTAAGGAGATAATGTAAGTTTGTATACAAGAATATTGATCTTTGTTCCTAAGACCTACACTGTAGTTAAGACCTTAGGAGTGTGCTTGCTTTGGCAGCACATATACTAAAATTGGAACGATACAGAGATTAGCATGGCCCCTGCGCAAGGATGGCATGCAAATTCGTGAAGTGTTCCATATTTTTTTTAAACTGAGCACAGAGTCCCCAATGAATGAGATAGAGAAAGGACCAAAGGAGCTGAAGGGGTTTGCAGCGCCATAGGAGGAACAACAATATGAGTCACCAAGTACTCCCAGAGCTCCCAGGGACAAAACCATCAACTAAAGAGAACACTTGGAGTTCCCCATGGCCCCAGACACATCAGCAGCAGAGGATGATCTTGTTGGACACCAAATGGGGGAGAGGCTCTTGGTCCTGGAAAGACTTGATACCGCAGTGTAGAAGAATACCAGGGACAGGGAAGCGGGGGTGGGTTGATTGGGGAAGGGGAGATGGCTTACGAGATTTTCAGGGGAGGAGGAACCAGGAAAGGGGACAACATTTGAAGTGTAAATAAAGAATAGACCTAATAAAATAAATAAATAAATAAATGAACTGATGTATTGTGGGAAAAAAAGACATCAGGAGCAAGAATGATGTAGTGTCGAGCCCCCTCTGCCCATCTCTTTGTCTTCGGAGTGTGTACCTGGCCACAGAGTTCTATTGATGACATACTTAGCTGCACTTAGTCTCATAAGAATTTTAATATCTGCTGGAGGTATGGAGCATTTGGCAGGTGATAAATATGACTAAATTAAAATAGTCCTTATTTTCCAAAAATTGGATTTCTACAGCATACCGACTTGTCTGAGCGCTCCACTGGTGGCATCTCCATGGTGACTTCTGGTCACTAATTCCTGTGAGCATCAACAGAGAGAGTGAGCGGCTTCTCTCCATTCCTCATCAGCTGTCTCCATCAGAAGCAAAGAGCCTTAACGTAGAGTTGGATTTCCCCAACTTAATACTACAGTAGTTCTCTGTTCTTCATTAGACATTCACTCCAAGATGGCAGAGCATGCCAACCCCTTGTCCTATATCCTTAACAGAGATGACCACTGAGTGAGCAGCAGCAGGCAGGTGCGATCCATCCCTGAGTGTCTGTGACTGACTCACCTCAGTGTGAATACAGTCATCCCTTTCTTGGTCGGTGGCTCAGACCAAACAAGAAGAGGAAGCAGAGCAGCATTAACATGTCACTGCCTCCAGTCTTGGCAGTGTGGCCATCCATAAACCTCACACAGAGACTGGAGCCCCAGACTTGTGCTCCCCTCCCCATAAGTGGTTACCTAAAACAAGTCTTTCTCCCCCCAAGTCGATTTTTGCCCATATTTGGTTGTAATAACAAGAGACAAATGAATGCACCATGCCAATCCGTTCTTCAAAGCAATCTTTCCACTTTGTTTGTGCCCACTTTGCCTTTTTGTACTGTTAAAATGCTGGCTTAAGTGTCTGAGAGTCTCCAATGGAAACCTACATTTCTCATCTCTCCAGGTCACTATCCTAGCAACATACCCAGGATCCTGTTTAATCTTCCCAGCCACTGTATCAGAAACCAGAGTCTGAAATTTCCACCACGTGTCTGTGTCTTTCCTATCATCCAGGTGTAATACTCTTAGCATGGTCTTGGCAGTCCTAATTTAGCAATGGTGGCATCTGTCTTAGCTGCACCTTTTCTCAGGCTGTTTGGCGTTTTCTAGCCAAACCCTAAGTTTTCCAAATATTTCCACTCTTTTCATTTTGCTCCCAATTCTCACTGTAAATTTGACTAAAATCAGCCAGTGATATCTGAATGGGGGGAAAAAAAGAAAAAGAAAAGAGAAAAGGAAAATGGCTGCTTCTAAGTATGATGGGAAGAGAAAGCTTATTGCAGATGTGTGGGAAAGCATAGCCCGAGGCAGGGACATCTGTGAGAATCCAGAGTGGACCTGCTCCTGACCCATGTGAGGAAGAGAGGGAGGGAGAGGGAGAGGGGAGAAAAAGGGTGCAGCGTCCTGGAGAACCAAAGAGTAAAAAAAAAAAGAGGCAGGTAAACAAAAATGGTTAAATTATATAGGGAAGGGCAGCTGGGGGAAGGGCAACCCAGGCCCAGGGCTGGAGAAGTTTAGGGTAGGGGTGGGGTATGCCAGCTAGGAAGGCCTCAAGAAACAAGTAGGGACAAAGGGATGCAAGGAGAAGCTGGCATCCAGGTCTGCTTTGGCATGTTAAAGAGGCACCTCGGCCATTTATCCGACACTATCCAAACCACACTATTTATACTTGTCTGATAAACTTGTCTTTCCCCTTTGAGCCCAGGCTCCTATACAGTCCCAGGTACGGGCACAATTCATGCAAATTGCTTAACAAGCAGCAATGGTGGTTTGTACTCTAGTTCCCACAAAGTCTTCATACACATTTGAAAACTCATCCTCCAGGTTTCTAGAATTCCATTCACATTCTAATCTTTTGACCCCTCCCACCCCACCCCACCCCACCCTGCCCCTCCCAGTCAGAATCCCACACTAAACTCCGATTACAGCATTCTAGGCTTTTCCTAGCCTTCTAGAGCTAGTTCCTCTGACCAGCTAGTTCCAAAGGCTTGGCCACACTGTCAGAGAGCAGTCACAGGGACAGCTCCACTTTTCAGTGCCCCCTCTTGCCATATTAGCATTCTGTGACTGTGACTAATACCCAAGGCAATCAACTTACAGATAAAAAGGTTTGTCTGGGCTCATGGTTTTGAAGGCTTCAATATATGGTTGGCTGGCCGACAGCTTTTGGTCCTGGGCTAAGGCAATACATCCTAACAGGGACTGACTGGTACAGTAAGGTCTCTCTGGACTCTTGGTTAGAATTTCAAAAACAGAGAAAAAGCTCCCAGTGACTAGAAGACCCCCTGCTGGGTGCAACATATTAAAGTTTCTGTAATTTCCTAACAGGGCAAGCTTAGAGACTAAGCCTTTAAGACATAGTCCTTCAATATCCAAAGAGTGGTAAGAAGTCTAAAAGACTTCCAGTCCTGTGACACTAGCTAGCAAATAGAAGCACAAATTTACCCAACCCCCTAGTGGTTGAAATAGCCAGTAGACCTCTGATATTTTCTTTATTTACATTTCAAATGTTATCCCCTTTCCTAGTTTCCCCTCCGAAAACCCCCAACCCATCTCCCCTCCCCCTGCTCACCAACCCACCCACTCCCTCTTTCCTATCCTGGCATTCCCCTACACTGGGGCATCAAGCCTCCTCAGGACCAAGGGCCACTCCTCCTTTTGATGTCCCACAAGGCCATCCTCTGCTACATATGCAGCTGGAGCCGTGGGTCCCTCCATGTGTACTCTTTGATTGGTGGTTTAGTCCCTGGGAGCTCTGGGGGTACTGGTTGTCTCACATTGTTGTTCTTCCTACGGGGCTGCAAACCCCTTCAGCTCCTTGGGTCCGACCTCTGACTTTGTTAAAATGACATTTTGTCCTATCTCTCAAACATAATCGGTAACTACCTGCTCTTTCATGACTGTCTACTTGAAGCTGTGAAGTTCCGGCTTATACATAAAAGTCATGAGTGGGGTCCTAGACTCAATGACATTAGAGGAGGGACATTCTCATGTCACCAGACCATAGTCCATGTCACCTAATAGTCCCCATCATGGAATTTAACATCCATATCTTGAGGACTGACTCTGTGTCAGGTTCTCAGTAGATCCCTCATTACCAGCAAGGTTGGAACTTGAATTCTGATAAGGCAAATTATTAATACATGCATAAACATGAATAAAGAAGGTAATTACAGACTGTTTTTGGTGCTAGGAAAGAAATATAGTGGGAAGGATATGCTTACAAAATGGGAGCTTCTCTACCCAGGGTGGCCAGACAATCTGTCTCTGAAACACTGCACATATTGCATGCTCAAAAATCTGAGCTCCTTCAGCTCCTCTCTTTGAGGCTGGCTCTGTGGAAAGACTATGATGTTTTCTTCTCTGTAGTCTAAATACCAGTGGTGATTACATCCGTCAGCCACATGTTTGGTATCTTCAAATAACACATCTGTGATCCGGATGCTCTAGAAGTCAGAACCGGAAACCAAGGTGGTGGTACCTGCACTCCTGCTGGAGACTGCATTGTTAGTGTTTCTATCTTCTAGAAGCCACCTGCTTGCAGTGGTTCATGGTCCTGGCCTCTGTCTTCAAAACCAGCAGCAAAGCATTTTCCACTTCCTCTCTCTGATTCTGACTGCCATGGGATTTCATGTAATCCAGGAAAGATCTACTATCCTTAATGCACGCCATTAATGTCCCCCCATTTATGATCCTTAATGTAAACACACCTGGCATCCTTTATTGATGTAAAGGAACATATTCACAGGGTCGAGAAATGTGGTCAGCCTCGTAGGCAGATAATGACTGAGCCTATCTCAGTGAGCCATGAACGTTATCTTTATCCCTATTTCTTAGCCATTTTATTTTACAAGAAAAAGACTTGAAATAACAAATGAATTGCATAAAGCCACACACTTGGTTATAGTTTTAGAACCCGGACACCCCAGTTACATAGAATATCTCTTTCTCTCTGTGCCCGACTCTGTTCTTTCATTTATTAACTACTTGTTGTTTGCATTTATTTAATCTGTTTCCTTTTTCCATAAAGGCGAAGAGCCACATCACTCTTAGTCACCAGAATATGGCCAACACACCCAAACACTGGACACACAATGTGAGCATGTCTAAAACATTTATGAATGAAGGAATGTGTACTCAAATCCACTCTCCCATGAGTCATTTTATGCAGCGACTTCTGACAAGTTATAAACCACTTTAAAAGCATCAAAATAAGAAAATTAAAAAAAATCATTATATTGGGGCCATAAGTTGAGGTGGTGAAGAAGAGTCCTGGCTGTCCACTCCTCCAGAGGACTCAGTTTTTACTCGTGGTATGCTGCAAGGTGCGTCTGAGCGTCTTAGTCTCCCCCCAGAAAGCTGACACATAGTTCTTTTGTGTTCTGGAAAGGCCCAATGCAGCACTGCAGGGGAATACCAGAACAGGGAAGTGGGAAGGGGTGAATAGGGGAACAAGGGGAGGGAAAAAGACATATGGGACATCTGGGGGGCGGGGAAAACAGAAAAAGGGAAATGAAATGTAAATAAAGAATATAGCCAATAAAAAAAGAAAAAAATAGTCTATAGGGGAAGCCTCTGAATGGGTTATTCCTTTCAATTTATCACTAGAGGAAGAAGGAAGGCAGAAAAACCTAACTGCATGCTGCATTCTTAAATTTACTGGAGAGATTATAAAGGAAGAAATAAAGGTCACTAAGACAGGCAAGTGGCACTTTTATGTGTTGCCTTGTCAACCTGTATGGCACTTAAGTGAAAAATTATAGCACGAGAAAGCATAGCTCACCTTTCAACCTAGAGAATGAATCCTCAGTAGTTTTAAATGCAAGGGCCTGTCTCTAAACAGTTATTATATAAAGGCAATCTGCATAAATCCCCTTGTGTTATTCTGGAAGGCAAATTATGTTTATGACATGAAGGTGTTTTACCTTCACTCTGTTGCCTAATGCCACCTGTTTGGTCAGACAGGTTTTACATCTGACATTTTTTCTCTTAGGAGGGGATGCACCTGTCACTCGGGGGGACATTGAAGCAATGTGTGCATAGGAAGCCAGAGGGAGATGCCTCCTCTCCCTGTGCTGTTGTTCCATCCAGCTTCTCAGTCCCCTTTCACATATGTGCTTTGCTTCTAGTGGCCAAGGATGTCAATATTCTCTTTGATGAACTAGAGGCTGTCAACAGCCCTTGCAAAGATGACGACTCTCTCCTTCACCCTGGAAATCTGACCAGTACTTCGGAGGACACCAGCAGACTAGAAGCAGGGGGAGAGGTAAGAGCTCGCATGACTTCCTGGGCAGCGTCCTGGCAGACCATTCAGAATCAAATCCCAACAAACTTCGGGCTCCTGGGAAGCATAGGCAGGGTTACTTAGGTCTGTGCGGCCGGGTACTTCTAGCACTTTTTGAGGATCTGAGATAGGCATACACTCAACATAGAAAAGCTAATCAGCACTTGTGTCTCACGTCTAGAGATGTTTAATGTATGCAGAGCAAGATTTCCACGACTTCCCATCATTTTCCTAATGGCGTCTAAGTGTCCCTAACTAATAAAGTGATGCTTGACAAAGATGAACGTTCTAGTAAAAAAAAAAAAAAAAAAAAAAAAAACCTGAGCATACAAACATGCAATGTAAAACACATCGGCTTTTCAGACAGGGCCTATCTCTGAGTTTTTATTGGCCTCTGCCAACGGGAGGCTTCCTGTGGTTGTACATAGATTCATTTAATCATGTGCCATTCCAGGGGAGGAACAGTATTTTGTGGGATGTTCACCACTGCTTAGGCTGCATCTCAGTGAGGTTGACAGTTTCCTTTTGAACGTGTGCCACACAGAAATGACATGCACACAAAGGTAAAGTCAGTCATTGATGGCATCTTCCTAACGCTTTTGCTCTTCCAGACAGTTACCCGATGAAAGGGTGATTCCGTTTAACGGTGGAAATTAGTAACATCTACCAAGCTTTGCAGGCCCCTCCCACAAATGTCACAGTCTCTCTTTTCCCTCTCTATTTTTCTTTAAGAAAAAAGAGATCAGTTGCTTATCATCTCTACACACTTTGGATGCTATACAATAGTTTCATGTAGGGACATTGAAATGACCTCAAAAAGCAATTAATTTATTTCCCTTCCAGAGAAATAGCAGTTTCAGAAAGGCCATGGCTGAGCTGGAGGTAGGACTGCTCAGTCAGAGCCAGGTTTCTTCCTGGTACTCTTGATGAAAGCCTTGTTGTTGTGGTTGTTGCTGTGGTGGTGGGGGGGGGGAGGTGTTGGTTGTTGTTGTTCTATTGAGTACAGCATTCGGAATTGAACCCAGGGCCCCATGATCCTAAGTAACACCCTGTCACTGGCCTGTGTCCCCACCTCAACTCCTGCTCATGTTTTAACCAAATTTCATTCAGTTTTAGTTCTTTAGCCTTACTTACCCAAAGCTCAGGCTCCTGAATGGCTTGAACCGGTCTCTTTCTCTTCGTACACAGACAGTGCGAGAACGAAACAAATCCAATGGACTTTATTTTAGAGATGGAAAATGTCGAATTGACTACATTCTTGTATACAGGAAATCCAGCCCTCAGACGGAAAAAAGAGAAGTATTTGAAAGAAATATTAGAGCAGAAGGATTACAAATGGAGAAAGAGGTAAATAGTTTTCTTATATGGGAATGCACACACACACACACACACACACACACACATGTGCACAAACACATAAACATAATCAAAAATTTAAATGAGCCTTTGGCATGCTAACAGAACTACTTAATTACTTTCCCTATTTTCAGTGTTTAGGGGATGTTATGACTATTGGAATTTTGGAGCACAACTTGCCATTTAGAGTATTTGAGTATCAAGTGACTTCATGACAAAGTATTCTGTTCCGATCAACTGCTCTGTTTTAAGCTCTTATTACTTATCTGATGTCCCACTCCGCCGTCGTTCTGTGTATATAACAGAGTGTTCTGCTCACTCATGGTAAAGAAAACTTTAAATGGAATGCAATCAGCCCCCTCTGGAGGCCATGGCCACATTGCCGGAATCACAATGAACATGGTCATCCTAGCACACGAGAAGAGACTGGTTATTTGGGGGAGGGGGGAGAAACCGCTCAGGTAGAAATTCTTAAAATGTTTCCAGTTTTTAAAAAGCATTCAGATTATTTCTTACAGGACTCTCAGCTCAACTGTTAGCTTCCTTCAACACTCATTCCCACCCTGTTTTCTCTGCATGGAGAGTTTTGCAGAACTAAATAAACAGGAGGCTCTGCCAAGACTCTCGTAACAATCCCCGTAAGCTTAGTGTGCATTCAGCACTGTGTGTATATGTGTCCCTGTTAGCTGAGTTATGTAACTTTTAGATTCCCCTACACCTTATGTGAAGCTCCTGTGATCAATAAGAAAAACATCCTGACAAATTGGAATGTCTACTCTGCCGCTCAAGGCTGAGGGATAGATCATTGAAGTCAGCCAGCCAGGTTTTCATTGCTTTGAGGCATCAAATGGCTGAGGAATTTTACACCCACACTGGTTATGTTCATCTTGGGAGATGGCGGATAAGTGGGACTTTCCCAGGCCTGGCAGACTGACCTCATCCCTTGAACATTTTCCATAAGGAAGCAGCATTTGTTTTTTTCTGGAACTGACTTTCATCCCTGGAACATTTTCTGTAAGGAAGCAGCATTTTTTTTTCTGGAACGTCTCCAGCAAGAAATTGGGGAAATGGTGAGATGCCTAAGGAGAATCGGTTCCTATCCCAGGAGAGTGGAGCCCATTTGTGCAAAAGACCCTTCAGGTTGTGTTTTTCCCTGGCACAGCAAACTGAATTAAATGTCGTTTTTGTGGGGTTCCTGGAAAGCCTTCCTATGCTACCCAACTGAGCATAGCACCTTATATTCGTTCTTAAAAGGCACTGCTTTGTCCCAAAGCCTTATTTCCAGGTGGTAGGATTTTTATATGGACAAAAAAAAAAAAAAAAAAAAAGACTATAACATCCACATAGTCTGAAATAATGAAAGTCCCGTCTGACTTTGTTAAAAATTTTGATTCCTATCAAAAAAGAGAGAGGACTGTGCAATGCAATTAATGAAAGATTGGCAGTTTAAGCTTCAAGACTGTTCTTCCCATTCCCGGGGCTCCTTCTGCATAGCTCATTTCAAAATCGTTTCATGAGTTATTCATTCGAATGCAAAAAGGCCTAATCCTTTCCCAGATAAGTAGTACTAAAGTGCACACCAGACTTCCGTGCGTCTCCGGCATCTGCGCGGTGGTATTCAGCTGCTAGTGGTGGACCGGGCAGCTGAGGCTTGCTCAGCCTGCTCAGTCGTGGCATGCTGTGACATGTGTTCATGGCACGCCAGGTGCATCGCCTGTGTGATTTGGTTGTATACTAGTTAATGTTGTTTGTTATAATTTTTAAGTATGTTCACAGCTAGGTATTCATTTCAGCATTTGTCAGGAAAAAAATAGGTGGAAAAATTATTACCATCTAGCAAAACGTGAAAATAAAACATCCTAAGTGTTTGTCTCATTGCCTGTTTTCCTCCCCTGGATTGCAGCTTTCCGCACTGGTAATTTTCCTTGGGATCCTTTGTGTGCTGCCAGCAGACAGACAGGCCTCTTTGGGGAACCTTTACTTCCCTAGCGGAATCCAGCTCCAATCTTGCCCTAACTCCCACAGTCTGCACATGTGGTGCCTGTCTCTACTGCAGCATCACTGCTCTCTCTGCATCCCCGGGTCCTCAGCCAGTTCAGTGAGAAAAGAGGCGTTTGCAGGTTGCAGGTTGCCTTGCTTAGAGGGCACTGGGATGCCATAATTGAAGTCAAATGTCCCTCAGTGTCATGTGTATTTTTGTTGTGTTTTTAGACTTGGAAGCCATTAGAAGCGAAATTTTGGAAATCAAGTGTTTTATCAACAAATGTAGCAGAGAGACAACCCTTTTAGCAGTAATTTTGGCCTCCAGGAGTTACTTCAACACATTATAAGACACAAAGCAAAGAGTGAGAAAGTAAATCCATGAACATATGAAGTGATTGACACGTAGTGCATCTTATGAAATATTCAGGTCCTTGGGCGCTTTGTCCCATAATGCCTGGCATTATGGAAAGGCTATTTCAGAATGAGGTTTGTGTTTCCAGATGGATAAAGACAGCCTCTGTAGTTCAGTTTAACCTAAGAAACATTATCTCCTTTAAACATCAGACGTCTAGAAACACTGGAGAATCTTTGGGCTGGAGAAAGGACTTGCTGTGCAAACCTGAGTTCAGATCCCCAGCAGTCATGTCAAAAGCTGGCTGTGTCTGTGTGTCTGTTACCCCAATGCTGATGGGGAGGAACAGAGCCAGGCATATCCCCAGAACTTGCTGGCCAGGTAATCTAGCCAATCACTAAGTGGTGGGCTAGAAGATTGGTAAGAGACCCTGTCCCCCAAAAAATAGGTGGAGAGTGACAGAGGGGACACCAACATTGACCATGTCCACGTACATAAACATATACACACATCAAACAAGTGAAAACCTTTCGTTCTTGATAGATGTGAGGACATCAGATAAAAATTTAATCTTTAAACCTTTGTCAAGGTCTAACTAGCAAGTAAAGTGTTTAACACCCTGGGTCTTTAATGTTCAGTAACTAAAATCTCACATTAATCCAGAGAAAGTAATCTATGGTAACTTGTCAGAGAAAGAGTAAGCTCAAGTACATTTAGTTTTTGCATCTTAAAATTATGCTTATATTACTAATTTATATTTTTCATATCTAATTCTCTTTCTTATTGGTTCTTTGCTGTGTGTTTTTGAATTGTCACTTATAAGGACATACCTTTTCCTTTAAATTATTTTTTAAGATTTATTTATTTATTTATTTATTTATTTGTATGTATGGATATGAGTACATTGTAGCTGTACAGATGATTGTGAGCCATCATGTGGTTGCTGGGAATTGAATTCAGGACCTCTGATCTCTGTGGTCAGCCCCTCTCGCTCTGGCCCAAAGATTTATTTATTATTATATCTAAGTACACTGTAGCTGTCTTCAGACACACCAGAAGAGAGCGTCAGATCTCATTGTGGATGGTTGTGAGCCACCATGTGGTTGCTGGGATTTGAACTCAGGACCTTTGGAAGAGCAGTCAGTGCTCTTAACCGCTGAGCCATCTCTCCAGCCCTTCCTTTAAATTACTACTTAACTCATGGGTACCTTGAAACCCTTAGAATGTGTTAGGAACTGTTGTATCCATGGAAAAGTCTCCTATCCTGACCCTATCAGTCATGTGGGACATGAGAGAAGGCCCGTATTATTAAACTATGATACAATAATTCTAATTGGTGGAAATCAAAGCAACTGGATGGGATTCATGTACACTCACCCCTGACAGGCCCTGCTTTGAGCCCTAGTAATTCAGCAATGAATAAATACAAGAGTCTTTGCTTGCAGAAGAATCAAACCAAGTACAAATAAGCTAATATGTGAAATACCTGCAAGAGAAGGAAAGGATGCATTGAAAGGAGCTTGGAATTTTCTAGAAGTTGCCAAAGGCAGGCCTCTCTTCCAGACAAACAGAACAGCAACAGCAAAGGCCTTAAGACAGAAACTCGTCTGGGGCATTGAGGAAAATGTGAGGGGTTAATGAGTTAACAGAACAGTGTAAAAGATGGTTGACTATTTAACCAGCAAAAGGACCCAGAAGCTTGGTAATGCTGGAGCTTAGCAGCTGGGGGAGAGTCTAGCTTTTATCTGGGTGACCTGGGAAGCCATGAAAACAGTTCAGCAGGAGAATGCAGAGATCTGTTTTCTCTTCTTTGAACTCACCCTGGCTGCCTGCTTGGATGAGAACAGGTTGGAGGAAGGGTTGCATGATGGTGAATCTAGACTTGTTTTAAATATCTAAGAAGGAGATGGTGGCTTGGCAAGCGCTTACTTTACCAGAGAGTATAGTGATCAGGCTCAAAAGCAGAGTTGCGCAAAATGCAGACAGGTCGAATAAACAGTTTGGGGAAAAGTCCGCAGACCATGGTAGCACACACCTTTAATCCCAGCAATCAAGACGGAGAGGCAAGTGGATCTTTGTGAGTTCAAGGTCAGTCTGGCCTGGCCTGGCCTACATAATGAGTTCTACACTCTCTATCATCTATCTATCTATCTATCTATCTATCTATCTATCTATCTATCTATCTATCTATCTATCTATATCTACCTACCTACCTCTATCTATCTATCTATCTATCTATCTATCTATCTATCTATCTATCGACATCAGATGTCTAGAAACATATCTCTATATATGGAGAGAGATAGGTAAAGGGGAGGGAGAGAGAGAGAAAAAGAGAGAGAGAGAGAGAGAGAGAGAGAGAGAGAGAGAGAGAGAGAGTCTATTTTTTTTCTTTTCTTTTTTCAGTTTTTTGAGACAGGGTTTTTCTGTGTAGCCCTGGCTGTCCTGGAACTCACTCTGTAGACCAGGCTGACTTCAGACTCAGAAATCTGCCTGCCTCTGCCTCCCAAGTGCTGGGATTACAGGCATGCGCCACCACCGCCCTGCTGAGAGACTTCATTTTATGCTGCATCATTTATCTGAGAAACCAAAATAAGGGGGTTTCCATTTACATAGATGTGGGAAATAGTAGATGTCTTTGTACACTTGTTAAGTCTGACATTCCAGTAGAGACATCAGATAAAAGAGTCTAGAGTTTGAGAAGAGGTCCAGGCTAGAGGTATATACTTGGAAAAGATTGCCTCAAAAAATGACTACAGAAAGAAGAGACCCAAAGGTGGAGCACAGAACACACTCTTGTTTCCAATGTGGAGGATGAACGTGAGCCAAGAATAAGAACTCAGAAGGAAATAGAAAGAAAACTTAGGGACCGTGTTACATGGGCAAACCATTTCAGAAGGGAGGTAGCCATAGACCATGCTGCTCCTGTTGGTGTAAAGAAGATCAGATGAAATGTGAGTCACTGGATGGTCTAAGTGATCCAAGAAGGATGTTTCACTGGAGAAGTGGAGGTGAAGTTAGCATTGAAGGATTTTCAGGTCCTAGCACTTTGGCAGCTGTGGGTCACTACTTAGACATCACTAAATCTGAGAACCACAACACATTCAACTAGGCTGCAAAATGGCACAGAAATGACATCAAGAAACTCTGGTCACAAAGATAGGGATTCTTCAGAGCGTCAACCCCAAGTTTCTGAGGAATATGCAAACAATTCAGAGGCAGTGACCACATGGGCCAAGTCCATCATGGTCCCTGTAAAACTGTGGAGATTAAGCCCAAGATATAAAAGGGTCCCGACCACAACCACAGACCATTGAATTACTATCACTCCCACACCATGCTTGGTATGCAGACTCATGTTGTATGGGCTGGGGATACAGGCTGCCAATCAAAAGCCAAGGTATAAGACAAGGCCAAGAGGTTGCACCTGCAGCTCAGGCTGGAAGTAAGATATACAGAAACAACAAATAGAAGAAGCTGTTTCCAGTTCTTTTAGGCCAATGCAAAGCAGAGAAATCTAATCATGAAAGAGTTCTTTTTCATTTAAGATGGGGGAAAAAGCATTGCCTTAATGCTAGTCTGTGTGTCCATTTGCAAGTGGACATTGGTGTATGGGAAGGGGAAAGGGAGATGTGTGGAGGAGTGTGTTTGAAGAAGAGGAAAATGACAGAAATTCCTCCTACAGCCTTGTCTTTCCCTGATGTGCACACAGCTATGCTCTGGGCTCATAGCTAACCAAGCCTTCACTTCATGCATAATATTCTATCCCCACAGTCACACTTAAATACATTACCCTCCAAGGTGAGATGCATGGTAAGCTTTTTAACGGAAAATTCGGTGAGCTAGCCCAAAAGCTCAAAATAAACAAGTTACAATTCACCAAGCTCAAGAAGAAGGAGGACTTAAGTGAGGGTGCTTCAGTTTCTCTAAGAAAGGGAACAAAATAGTCACAGGAGCAATAAGGGAGACAATGTGTGGAGCAGAGACTGAAGTAAAGGCCACCCAGAGACTGCCCTACCTGGGGATTCATCCTATAAACAGACAACAAACCCCGACACTACTATGGAAGATAAGAAGTGTATACCAACCAATTCCATGGTTGTCTCCAGAGGGGCCCTGCCAGAGCCTTACAAATACAGAGGCAGATGCTAACAACCAACTATTGGACTGGGCATGGGATCCCCAATGGAGGAGCTGGAGGATGGTCCAGAGGAGCTGAAGGGGTTTACAGCCCCATGGGAARAACAATGATTTYGGCCACCCAGATGCCCCAAGACTCCCAGGGACTGAACCATCAACCAAGGGGCACACATGGTTCCAGCCAAAAATGTGGCAGAGGAAGGCCTTGTTGGGCATCAGTGGGAGGACTGGTCCTTGGTCAGATAAAGGCTCAACAGAGGCCCGAACAAAGAGAAACTGAGAGGGGGGGAGGGAGTGTGTTGGGTAGAGGCATATATGTGGAGGCAGGGGGAAGGAGGAAGGGGAGGGGTTGCGGATCTTAGGGGAGGGGGAATATCAGGAAAGGTTTTATCATTCGAAATGTAAATGAAGATGATATTCAATAAAAAAATAAAATAAAAAAATAAAATAAAGGCATCTGAGTTCAATCCCTAGAACCCACAAAATGGTAGGAGAGAACCAACCCCCACAAATTATCTTCTGACTTCTGTGTACAAGCCAGGGCATACACACTCATATATAACRACAACAACAACAATAATAATAGTTAATATTAATTCTAATACCATTAATATTATTTTTAAACTAAGATGCACAAAATAAAGAAACTGGTCACACAGTTTCCGAGTTCACCAATCTCTAAGGATAAAAATACCTGACTTTAATAAATACAGGAAAACATGTACATTCAGGACTGAGTTTTATTATATATTTCTCCTTGAAATGATAATAGAGATGTGATTATCGAGATTTATTTTTGTCACATGTCTTTAAGCACTGACTTTGTTAGGCAAAATAATATAGACCAAATGGCAACTTTGCCCAGGCTAGGAAGGTTAGGTGTGAGATCAAGGTGAAGGAGGAGAGGAGGCTGACCGGAAAGGGAGCTAAGGTTACAGGTAGAAAGGAAATCAAGAAAGTTAGAGTCGATAGCAAAGTGGGGAGCCCTCCACAAATGCAGTTCATTTGTGGTTTTGGCCTCTAGTAATTGTGGATGTGACTCTCAGTGCAGTCAAGGCAGAGCTAAGTGGTCCTGGACCTCTCAGCTATGCAGGCTTCTGAATCACAGTTTCATACATTTGATAATGAAGGCAAGAGAATGCTCCATGAATTGATAAGGGGATTAAGTGACCCCACATATAAATCTTCAATTTCTTTATACTTATTTTTTTCTCTAGGTTTTATTCAAAGTCAGTGGGATTTTTCCCCAGGATGCTTCATCAATTATCTTCTGCTGATGGAGAATGATACTGATTTTTCATTGATGACTACCACAAAGCAATAAGTGAAATTATAATTTTATAAATGATATGCACATTTGTAGGACTTAGAGCCGACATACCTAAAGATCTGTGATTCTTGCTTCATTTTCCCAACTGTACATAATTCCTGCCCCTTGAGTGTGGGGATAGAGCCTGCAGTATATTCTTAACCAATAAAAAATGACACTGCCATTACAGGCTATAAGTCATGGGATGCCAATATTACAGTTACATTATGACATGTAAGATTCTATCTCAGAAGGCTGGTGGCTTTGAAGGAATGTCTTAGTCACTATTCTATTGCTATGAAGAAACACCATGACCAAGGCAGCTCTTATAAAAAAAAAAAAAAAAGAAAGAAAGCATTTAATTGGAGGCTTCGTTAGAGTTTCAGAAGTTTAGTCCATTATCATCGTGGTGGGAAGCATGGAAATCCCTAGGCAGAACCTGGAGCAGTTAGCTGAGAGCTTCAACAATATACAGGCTGCTACCTGATCCAACAAGGAAGCTGTGGAGCAGAAACTGCACAACAGAACTGGTCCACTATTAAAAATGTTTTATTGATTCTATATTAATTTCATATCATGCACTTCAATCTCCCCATCTTTCTGCTCCTTCATATCTACTCTCTCCCTAAAAGAAATGAAAAGAACAGAAAAGAAAAGATCTTGTCTCTTGTTGGAATCTGTCATATGTCACAGTGTGTCCCACAGTACACCCATTTGTCCACACTTCGTTACTTGCAAATGTTCATTGCAATGAGTCATTGGTCTGGTTTGATGCCTCTGTCCTCTGCTACAGTATCAGTATTGATCCTGTGACTCCTCTCAGATGCCCTGTTGTTGCCCTGTGTCATGGAGTTCCTGCAATCCCTAGATCTGTAGGAACAGACCCTTCAGGTACTCAAGGAGTTCACAGATGGGGTAGATGTTGGGGTGGGCCAACTCAAAGCCCTGGATCTGGGTCTATGTGGGAGCTGAACTGGTCAGCCTGCCAGCCCTCCTGCACCCACACCACCAGGGGGAGCTCACAGTATTGCCCCAGCTAGCTTACTCAACACTACAGCCAGCACAGAGCAGGGCTGGTTCTGCTCTCGTGCCCTGTTGCAGGTGGCAAGATGCAAGGGGGAAGGGCATCTCTAATGTGCTGCCCAGTTGAGACCTGGGTTACTTTTAAGGCAAGAGCCCCCACAGTAGTCACTGGGTGAAGACTGTGGAGATGGTGAGTGCTGCTTCTGTTTTTCCAACCCTTCAGGGCAGAGCATCATTAGCACCTGTTACTGCTAATATTAACATGAAAATTCCAGATCCATAGTACCCAGACAGCCACAGGTCTTAACAATCCTTAACTCTGGATGGTGTTTCCCTCAGACCCTGCTCCACACTTTGTCTCTGTATCTCCTCCTGTGGGTATTTTGTTCCCCCATCTAAGAAGGGCCAGAGTGTCCATACTTTGTTCTTCCTTCTTCTTGAGCTTCATTTGATATGTGAGTTGTATCTTGGGTATTCCAAGCTTCTGGGCTAATGTCCACTTATCAGTGAGTACATACCATGTGTGTTCTTTTGTGATTGGGTTACCTCACTCAGGGTGATATTTTCCAGTTCTACCCATTTGCCTAAGAATTTCATGAATTCATTGTTTTTAATAGCTGAGAAGTATTTTATTGCATAAATATACCACATTTTCTGTATCCATTCCTCTGTTGAGGGACATCTGGGTTCTTTCCAGCTTCTGGATATTATAAATAGGGCTGCTAGGATCCATCCCATATACAGCTTCAAAACCCAGACACTATTGTAGATGCCCACAAGTGCTTGCTGACCAGAGCCAGATATAGCTGTCACCTGGGAGGTCCTGACAGTGTGTGACAAATACAGAGGGGGACACTCTCAGCCAGCCACTGAACTGAGCGCCAGTTCCCCAATGGAGGAGCTAGAGAAAGGATCCAAGAAGCTGAAGGGGTTTGCAGCACCTTAGGAGGAACAACAATATGAGTACCCACCCAGTACTCCCAGAGTTCCCAGGGACAAAACCATCAACCAAAGAGTACACATGGAGTTACCCATGGCTCCAGACACATAGGCAGCAGAGGATGGCTTTGTTGGACATCAAAGGGAGGAGAGGCCCTTGGTCTGGGGAAGGCTCAATGCCACAGTGTAGGGGAATACCAGGACAGGGAAGTGGGAGAGGGTTGATTGGGGAACAGGGCGAGGGAAGATGGGTTATGAGACTTGGGGGGGAGGATAGGAAAGGGGACATTTGAAATGTAAATAAAGAATATGTCTAATAAAAAATTATTTAAAAAAAGAAACAAAGAATAAGAAAGAAACTAAAGAAAACTCAAGACAATGGCATTGTGCTGGAGGTATCTTTTTTGTTCAAAATAATGTCCAATTAAAATAAACTACAGCGGTTAATTAATGAGAAAAAAAAACAAAAACAAAATAACCCTTAACTCAGAGGACCTTTGCTACATATAAAGAGAGCAGGAGCATTAGAGATGGGCATTGATTCTGTTTTAATCTGCTATTTTTTTTCTTCTAAATTTAGGCTACTACACTTTAGAGTAAAGGACTCCATGTGGCTTGCATAATTTCTTTCAGAGCAGAGATTGTCTCACTAGGTTTTTATATCTTAGAGACTTACTCCAGTGCTTAGCTATGGAAGTTTGAATTTGGTACAAAAGATTGTGAGTAGCTAACTTCTATTTTTTTTTTAGACTTGCTTATTTTATTCGATGTGTGTGTCTGTCTTGTTTGCATGCCTTTATGTGCACCACATTGTTTTACCTGGTACTAGCAAAGGTCAGAAAAGAGTAACAGATCCCTTGCACCTGGTGTTACAGTAGGTACTGGGAATTGAACCCTGGTMCTCTATAAGAGCAACATATACCCTAAACAACTGAACCATCTTTCCAACCCAGAGAACAGCTAAATTCTATGGCTGTGTTGAATTAACAATGGTTATTTAGTCCTAGGGTTTCTAAATATTAGAATCGTTTGGGGCTGTATAGTTCTTTGTTGTGGGTCTTACACACTGTAGGATGTTTAGCAACAAATGTTGTCTCTCCRTTGCTGGTGTTAGTAACACCTTTTCTAAATCTCTAAGCATTTTTACTTGTCCCAGCAAGAATGGACAGAGGCAGCAAAGGTTGAACTTGGCTAAGAATCGCAAAGTTAAACACCTGATCCAATATTTTGTGGTTTGTTGCTGTGTCTATGAGGTATTTAGAGAAACTGTGGTTTCATCCAGGGGACCAACTGATTTAAGCAGTGGAGAAGACTACTGAATCCGAAGAAAAGTCTGTTTATTTGAAGAAAAGCATAGGATAGAAGTTAGGAATGGCCTCTCAAGCCAAACAACTGAGATTTAGATCTTACCTCTCTGTACCACTTACTAAGTAAACAATTGGGTAAGGTTTTTAACCTCTCTATGCCTCAATTTCTTTCTTTATTAACTGACATATGATTCCTGCTCCATGAAACTCTTACGAAAATAAAGTGAATTTTGAGTTCTATACTCTTGTTAGGAGAGTTTGACACACATTAAGTGCTTAATGATAGCCAGTGATGTCATTATATAATAAGGAAATGGCTTATTAACTGGTCAAACATGTTGCAGCAATTTTCAGGTATTCATCATTGTCCCTGTCTCTTCTTGGACTGAGGTCCCTAACCTGTGTCTAGGGAAAGTAGACGTAGTGTCTAAGAAGATAAGAGATTTGTTAAGTGGCAGCTCTCTACCAGGGCTCAGTCTCCTTACTGCTTGCTGTTCACTCTTATCCTAAGAGACCTCATTGCTCACACTACCAGCGTCTTCTGGCTCTTTCATCAAAGCAGTCATGGGAGGAGAGGTGGTTTTTTTCTTCCCCCTCTCCTCTAACTCTGATTTCCAATTTAACTTCTAAATTCAGTCTGAAGCTCTAAGGGCCTTAACTGCTTTTGTTTATCTCAGAAGAAAAAGCTGAATCAAAACATTCCTGTTGCCAGGTCAAGACGACCAGTATAGAGTTACCTTGAGCTGATTTGATCAAAACATTATCTTAAATCAATACATAATTTCAGATGACTCATTCGAATTCTTCCAACACACACACACAAAAAATCACAACTCATTGGAAAATAATATTCATTCTCCAAGTCACAGCAGAGGGTCCAAAAATGTATTGTAGACTATTGTCACTCTCCAAAAGAAGAAACATGATCTGAAAAATTCCCTCAGAGCTAGAAACTGGAATGTTTTGGGATAAAGCACACTTTTTGTTGTTGTCATTGTGCACCACAAAAGCATCACATTTCTGCAGCCAAAAGGCAGTGAAGCCCGTCCTTCATGGTATCATTGTGTTCCTCATTTTAATTACATTTTTACTAACCCAGCTGCCAAGAATTATATAGAATGTATGTATTGAATTGACACCAGCTATTTATGAATAAGTAGAGAGACAGAAGAACTCTGAAGCCATCTGGACCACTGTCAATCCATGGTCTCCTGCTTACTGTTCTTACAAAAGTAGGAAATTTTAAATATGAACATCATTAGTTAAGCCTGATGAGACTTATTTGTGAATGTGGTAACAGTGGGGCAGGGGCCAAGGCTTAACTCGAGTAATCTGATGGCATCTGATGATGTTGGTTTTGAGTGGAATCATTCACTCGCTCATTCATTCATTCATTCACTCATTCAAATACCTCTCATATGCTCACTACAGTTGAGGAGAGTGAAACATGAAATAGGTCCATGTGTCCAGGTGTGGTGGAGCTATAAGGAAACATTCAGAATTATGAGGAACTAATGTTCCATATGTGAGTTCAAAGCTGGTCTTTATGGTAATGGGGAAACTGAGCACAGAGAGGATGAAATTTGCATTCAAAATCCTGGCTCTCAAAGGTGGCTGTTGAGATTGCCCCGTTATTGTGTTTCCCTGACTTAGGAATGTAGCAAGAATAAGTAAATCTGAAGTAACTCTGAACAGAGCAAGAGGACTGAGACTAAGGAGCTGGATTTGGCTGGAATCCAGGAGACTAGGAGAACGCTTACAGGACACAGAGCAAGAAATAAATTAAGCTCATGAGTAGTACTGGAACCTTCGGAGAGGCCGCACCTGGGTGCAGTTCCTCACTGTCTTAGTTAGGGTTTCACTGCTGTGAACAGACACCATGACCAATGCAAGTTTTAAAAAAAGACAACATTTAATTGGGGCTGGCTTACAGGCTCAGAGGTTCAGTCCATTGTCATCAAGGCAGAAACATGGCAGCATCCAGGCAGAYATGGTGCAGGAGGAGCTGAGAGTTCTACCTCTTCATCTAAAGGCTGCTAGTGGAAGACTGACTTCCAGGCAGCCAGGGTGAGGGTCTTAAGCCCACACCCACAGTGGCACACCTACTCCAACAAGGCCACACCTTCTAATAGGGTCACTTCCTGGGCCAATCATATACAAACCATCACACTCACTAACCTGCCCTTTGCTGTAATACAGCTTAATTTCCAGTATGTAACTACTGGAATCACCTGTCTAGGTCCCCCAAGTTTTCTTCCTGAAATTCTCCCCCTGGTGCCTCTCACAGTTGAAATTGTCTGGGAACATCACCCACTCTGTCTTCCAGTAATGAAGTGTTTGGTGTAGGTTCTGTGACACTGGTGCTAGGGCGACCACATCTAGTTCTTTCAGCCTGAAACATGGCCACAAGGAGTCTAATGCCACTTCAGAACTGAGGATCTGACACACACAGGCCAGAATGTTCTTAGACACCTACTGGAGCTGCATTGAGCCTCACAGTTGCCTGTACAACTGAATCCCTCGGGTTGTGTAGGAATAGCTTTCCTTTTCTAGCTTGCGCATCCCACTGTAGACTCTAACTCTTAACCAAAAGCCCATGGAGAAGGAACTCCTTTGAAATAGGACCTCAACCTCTCATTAACCAAGCTGAGGAGGATCAGCTGGGAGTGGCAGGAGGCATGCCAGGATGGAAGTAAACCACATAAGCCACGAGCTCTCTGTCTACCAGAACAGAGGGGGGTGTCCCTTCACTTAATGCTGTACAGCCCCCTTCTCTGTAACACTCAAAAGATTTCACATTGTATCACTCTAGCACCTGCCTTTGATGACTATAGCGGATCTCTTTCTGAGTCTCTGCCTGAGCACACTGGGTAAGTCGACCCGCAGAGTTCTTGCTGACACTCACACTTTTGTTCTGATGCTGACATGAGTGAATTGTCTCTGTTTACAGCAGAGCTGAATGCCCTCAGCCCCATCCTTTAACTTGGGAATCATAAGTCTGTATAAAGAAACACCCCTAGTTGCCGTGCACCAGGAAGGGAACAGGCAGACAAGGTGAAAGTTCTTTGCCCCAGGGAATGAAAGAAAGTTCCCCGCCCTCTGCTCCCTATGGTGTAAGAGTATCAGTCCTTTATGAATTCATGTTTCAAACCTGTTGGATCCCAGGCCCTCTGCCAAGCATTGGAGACTCAAAAAATGAATAAATGGCCCAGTTATCGATTGCTGCACAATAAACAACTCCAGGGGTTGTGAACTGAAACACAGGCAAAGGCTCTCAGATCTGCAGTTGGGCAGGGACGCTTAGGGACAGTTTCTCTTGCTTCTACCAGACATCACTCTGGATCAGCCCCACTACATCCTCACGTGGTCCCTGTCCAGGCACTAATGTCAGTGGAGGTCTCAGATAGGGCTGTGGGCTGCATACTGTTTTCTTTCCACGTGTGCTCCTTACTGCCTTCCTTGTCACGTGGCCACCGGATCTCAAGGTTGATGTTCATTTCTGTAGCATATCACTAGAGCAGTCTCTTTAACTGCATCGTGTTGGCAGCAGCAGAATCCAAAGTTAAAGACATTAATTCCACCTCTTGATGGAGCACACAGGAAGATTCTAGACAAGTGGTCTGACAACGCAGACCCTTCTTGGAAAGTGCAGCCTGCACGGTGTGATCTAAGAGCTTTAGTGGCAACAAAGAAACAAAACATAGCCTAGTCTGGAAAGGGTTTTGTTTAGTTAGGTTTTTTTTTTTTTCCTGAAATCACTAAGGCTTTATCAGAAGCTGAAAAGAATATGCCCTGGGTCTTAAATGAAGAATAGATACCACTAGGCTTGGCATTCCAGAGGGGAAACACACGAGGCTTTGTACAATTAGCTTGAGATTTAGGCACCCTGGCTCTCTGCTTGCATCTCTCTTCCTAGTGGGGCTGAGAATCCCAGAAAACCCACACGGGTTTCCCACAGTGCCTGTATTATCCCTTCGTCTGGACTTACACATCATTTATGGGCCCTGAGCATTTCCCTGTCAATATATGCATGTCAGATATAGCTGCTCAGGGCTGGCCAGGTATGTGATTTTAGTCCCTTGTTTCCTCTAAGTGTTCTTATGTAGTGAGTGTCCCTTGGATTCTTCATCAATGAAGCAAGCCCATTCCATTTTCTACAGTTTAGACAAAAAGTCATCTTAAAGCTTTCTTTCAGGTTAAGAGTTTCACTAAACCACTCATACAGGCAGGAATTCTGACCCTGATGGTCTCCGGGGACTCTGATGTTTATCGCTCAGTGGAGTCCTGGGCTTTCCAATTCCGTTTTCCATCCTCATTTTTTCCCAGACATGTTGAAATTAAAAAGAGTTTCACAGATGGCCAGCACTCCAGCAGATGAAAGAAGGAAACCATACTGCCTGTGATTTCCCTGACCTTAGCAGGCCAGCGGGCAGAAAAGAAAATTATACGTGTGGAGACCCTGTGCCCATTAGTGTTTCAGAAACGCATTAGGGTTGCCCCCAAGGGCCCGTCCCCCTCAGTCTGAAGGCTCCTGGGTGCAGCTAGGATATTATTTCAGATTGTACAGCAGTAAATCATTTCAGCATTCATTCTGGGCTGCCTACATTCAGTTTCTCAGCCTCTAATCAGTGCCCGTGGGTCTTCTGGAATCTACTTCTTCATTCAGTGACTCACAGCCAACACTGTCGTTCTAAAAGGATATAAATTGTTGGTGGCATCCCTCCTTGTTTCTGATTGCCCAAAGGTTTTGCCTATCCAAAAGTCCCTGTCCAAACTCCACTTGAATGAATAGCTTTTGGTCTTGTCTTGCTTTCACCAGGCGGTGGTGGCGCACACCTTTAATCCCAGCACTTGGGAGGCAGAGGCAGGCGGATTTCTGAGTTCGAGGCTAGCCTGGTCTACAAAGTGAGGTCCAGGCCAGCCAGGGCTACACAGAGAAACCCTGTCTCGAAAAGCAAAAAAAACAAACAAACAAACAAAAAGAATTGTCTTGCTTTCATTGTGATGCTGTGTTCACCTGACAAAACAAAGCAAAGCGATCAACAGGTAGGTGCAGAATGCCAGTTTGTGTTGTTTTTCTTCTTCTTCTTCTTCTTCTTCTTCTTCTTCTTCTTCTTCTTCTTCTTCTTCTTCTTCTTCTTCTTCTTCTTCTTCTTCTTTTTCTTCCCACCCGGTGCCTCTATACAACAATGCAATAAATCTTGTTTAGGAAACCAAGAGTCCTAGACCTACTGCTAGACCCTGCCGTACTGGGAGTTAGTACTTGGAACTGAAATGAGCTTGGAGTGAGCTTAACTGTTTCAGGTGTAATTGGGAAGCAAACTGAACATGACAACGAGCCTGTGAATTAATCACTGCAGACGTTTTTAAACCATCATTTCATTTCCCTCTTTACCTAGCTGCAGCTCCATTGCCACCGTTAAGCCTTCCCACAAATAAGCTCCCGAAATCTCGCTTCCCTTCGGTACTTCAACTTAGTTGCCTGGGAAAACCTTGACTGACGTTAAGTTTCTACTTCTTTGCCTGTCTCTGGATGCAGAATGCAGCTGCAGAACCATGTCAGCTGTAAAACCATGTCAGCTTCAGAACCATGTCAGCTGCAGAACCATGTCGGCTGCAGAACCATGTCGGCTGCTTCCCTTTAAGTCACGACCTTAGCCTTGGATGGCTCCAAGGATGCTCAGAGACCCTCAGAATTGTCCCTTTCCTCCCACACAGCTGAGTAACTGAATAGCTTACTCCTTCCCTCTTTCCCTGCCCCTCTTCATCTGGCTCTTTCTTCTTCTTTTTCTCCTCCTCTGCTTCTCTAGCTCGTCTGCTTGTTAATTTTGATTATCCAATAAATACAAAGCGCTTGATTAGACTGTAGACACTTAGGAGAGGCATCAGTCAACAAAACCCAAAGCTCCAGGCTTGCTCACGTTCAAGTGACCGCGACAGTGGTCAGTGGGTGTGCTAAGTCGGTGGTATGCTGTGTGAGAGGGCGATCAATAATTTGGCAAAAACAAATTAAAATGGAGTATGGGTTGGAGTACTGAAGAAGAGAGAACCATTTTAAAGAGAATGTTTGATAGTAGATTTTTTTTTTAGGTGGCATGTGACTAAAGACTTGGTATGCTGGGGTTGTGACATAGAGACCTGCTGTTATATCATATTGCCCTCTGGCCTCTTTAATCTTACCTTACGTTCTTCATTCTTAACTGAAAATCTGCTCATAGGCTTGCCTATGGACACAATCAGACACAGCCTTCTGTCCCTCCCTCACACTCTTCCCTTTTTCTTACCCTGCTGTGTATGATTGTCTGCCACTCACTCCAGAGCCCCGCCATGACTCCCAGATCCCTTCTCATATCACCTTCCCAAGAACTTTTCTCCTGTAATTGTCTCTTCTCCCTCCTTGTGTTCATGTTGGCTTCTCTATTCAGTCACTAAGACCATGCTCCTCACACTGCATGTGAGTGTGATGCTTTGTATTTGCTTGGCCCGGGGAGTGGTGCTGTTGGGAGGTAGGGCTTTGAGGGAGTAGGTGTGGTCTTGTAGGTGTGGCCTTGTAGGTGCGTGCTTTAATACTCTTGTCCTAGCTGCCTGGGAGCAAATATTCTACTAGCAGCCTTCAGATGAAGACGTAGAAGTCTCAGCTCCTCCAGTGTCATGCCTGTCTGGATGGTAATGGACTGAACCTTGATGATAATGGATTGAACCTCTGAACTTGTAAGCCAGCCCCGGTTAAATGTTGTCCTTTATAAGACTTGCCTTGGTCATGGTATCTGTTCACAGCAGTAAAACCCTAACTAAAACAATTAGGACTAAAAGTCTCACATTACCACATAATCTAATGATGACTCCATTTCTCTTTTACAGTGTACAGAAAAATGCCTTGAAATATTTATCTAGGTTCCTGTACCCATTTCATTGCCCTTTCAATATACCAAAGTTGTCTCTGTATAGACCATGTAGGGCGGGTCTCCACAGATCAACCCTGATGTTTTAAACTCATCCCTTCCTTGAAAAGCCTTCCGTCTGGGTCATGGAGACAGTGCGAGCTCTTCCATGTGTCTCCTGGCTTCACTGCATCGTTCTTAACTTTCTTGGTCACCTTCCTCTCCTATTTAATATCTAAATATTAGGATATATTTGAGCTTGATCTTGCATTCATTCCCTTTCCTTATCTCTGACTCTCTATAATGTCACCCAGTGCCACAGATTTATATAAAGTCTGTGGATATCACTCAAGGCTTTGTCGGGTAATTTTTTTTAGGGAGATTGATCGGACCTTAGGTACTGTTCTTTGTTGTTAACAAAGACCTGAGAAGATGGAAACTTCACTCAGGCTCCTTTGTCAGGAGCAGGGAAATATAAATTACTCAGGACTCTTCCAGGTCCTCTCAGAGCTCATGACTTGGAACTCATCTCTGGCCCATGTAGCTAGCTGGAAGGTTACATTTCCATGTGCACCAAGAAAAAAGAGAATCAGATTCCAGGTACACTAGTATACCCCATGATTTCAAATATATTACATATTAAAGATTAATGTGACATTACATATATTTATAAATTCTGTATGAACCGAATAAGCATAGCTATCTATATTCATTATACCAATGAAAATCTAATATGAATTGAGTTATAATTATTAGTTAGATGCCTCTATAATCAAAAAATCACAGGAGTTCCATTTCTTTTTTTTAATTAATCATTTTATTCATTTACATTTCAAATGATATCCCCTTCTCAGATTCCCCTACACAACCCCCATCCCATCCCCCTTCTTCCCCCTCCCCTTTGCCTCTACAAGTGTGCTCCTCCACCCACTCCTACCTTACATGCCCCTAAGCTGGGGCATCAAGCCTCCACAGGACCAAGGGCCTCCCCTCCCATTGATGCCAGATAATGCCATCCTCTGCTACATATGTATCTGGAGTCATGGACCCATCCATGTATTCTCTTTGGTTTGTAGTTTAGTCCCTGGGATCTCTGAGTGGTCCGGTTAGTTGATCTTGTTCTTCCTTCGGGGTCGCAATCCCCTAGCTCTTCCATTGGGGTCCCCAGGCTCAGTCCGATAGTGAAGCCCCATTTCTTAACAGTTTCCTCATAACTTTTAGGCAAAAAACCCCCACTTGTTAAAATATACCTCGTGTTCTGCAGCATCCTGTGGGTTAGAACAATAAAAGGTATATGTACAAGAGCATTGACAGCCTGTTTCCACCACCTTAGAACATATCCTCAGACCTAAGGCTTCCTCAGTAGCCGCAGATGCCAGTTTCCCTGCCCTTACTGGGTCTCACTTGTTTCATAACTGTTCATAACTCACATTCACTAAGAATATAACAGCACATGGGTTATTGGCTGGATCCTAAGTGTGAGTGCTTCTCAGTGGATAGATTATTTGTGATAACAGAAACCATAAACATGATAATGTAGTTTTCCCCAAATATGTGTGCATGCACACACTATTTTCAAGATCGGAGTGCACTTTTCACTGAAACCATAACTAAATATGGATTTTTCCATCTTTCTAGTTTGTGGTTAATGGTGTCTTATTGACAGTTCCGTAACTTCTAGTCAGTGATAGCTGGGGTTGTTTGTGACTATGGCACAACTCAGGTAGTCAAACATTGATTGTCTCAGACTCCTGATGCTCTGTTTCCTAGTTGGATATAAGATGCTCATCAGGGTTGATATAAGACTATATTGTCTCATATCAACTAATTACAACACAGTTTTGATGAAAGATAAAGTATTATCCTTACCCCCACCCCCAGCACTGGAAATTTCCTGGTTGTTACCTGGAGGAAAGTTTATCTTAATTCCCCACAAATTTAACCACACTGAAACCTTTGTGATATCAAGAAGATTAATATTTTTCCAATAATAATGTTTTAACAAGACAATCAAAAATGTGGAAAAACTGTCAGACATCTAGATTTCAAGTTGTTAATAAACTGATTTAGCAGTTGTTCTCACCAAGCACTTTCTTAGAAAGATTCTAGGTCCTGGCAATATCACTTGGGCAAAGCTGTATACTGTATATTGTTGATATAATGGCAAAGCATATTATTATAGCATTCATTTGCTAAAAAAAAAAATGTGTTGGTTTTATATCACCAGAGATGAGATTACCTCAGCCTTAGAGTGTTGAGACAGCTTGTTTATGCTTCCGTAGTTTGCAAAGGTCAAAAGTCTGGGTACAACTCAAGTGCATCCTGTAATTAGGGTCCTTACACTGCTATCCTGAGGATGTCAGTTAGATTACATTCCTTTCTGGACTTCAACATTCTCTTACATGATCATTTAGTTCCTTTTGGTCATTGGACGAATGCATCATTTTCTTGTAAGCTGTCAGCTGGCACTTTACTCAGCTCTCAGACTCTGTTCATAACCTCTTGTCCTCACGGTCATCTCACAACATAGAGGCATATTGTTTCAAGGCCTATAGGGACTCATTATTACTTCTGAACTCTCTTGTGAGGATTTATCTGACCAGTTCAGGGTAATTTGGAAGGATCTCCCTTTTGATGAACCCATAGTCAAGTGATAGGTATCCTGCCCATAGGAGTTGATTCCTTCTATTCACAGTATCCATCCACACTCAAGAAGCTGCTTGCCATTGTTCAGGGTTTTCTATACGGGCTGAAAATGACTTGGGGACCCAACCTCAGGAGCTGTCTTAGATGCCTACCTGCCCCACAACGTGAGACCTATTTACCAGACAAAGAATCTCTATAAGAGACTGTTCAGAGCTTAGCAGTTTAGATATAGGAAGAAAGAAATACAGTGTGGCTGAGCCCAGAGACAGAGGAAAGTGATACAAGATAGAGAGTGGCCATAGCACGTACTAGCCACATTCCTGATTTTCCAGAGAGACCCAGGAAGCCATGATTGCATTGCATTTTTAAAGACATCTTTGATGTCTGTGAGAATTTAGGCAAGGGTAGAATGAGAGAACCCATCTATTAGGCTATTGAAGGATTCAAGAAGAAAGCAAGCAGGTGGTTGGTGACTTGGAGGCTGGCAGCAAAACGATCAAGTCAATAAGTCTTGGTGATTAACTGACTCTGTCATTAATTAAAAATGGGGAAAAGAAGATTATGAATTTGAGCCACTAAGTGGATAAATGTGACACCAGTGAGAAAGAGAGCTTCTCTTAAGAAGTGGATCTAGTTAAGCATTTTGAGCTGGGCATGCCCATGAGACAACCAAGAGCAATCATTATAGTAGCCTTTGCTACAGTGATCTGGGACTTGGACAGGTAATCTGGTCCAAAGATATGAGTCTTGGAGATATCAGATGACACTGAAAGACATTGGGAAGAAGTGACATCCATGGAGGATGGGGAAAATAAGGCCAGAAACCTAAATGGAGTCTTGGGGCATCCAGGTTAAACAGTCTGTTAAAGGCTGTTTACTATGACAGATGCTAATGTCATCTTCAGGGAATGAATAGTTTGGTCGTTTAGGACCATAAGGAACCACCAAAGCTTCTTTCCCTTAGCACACAGTCTCAATCAGTCTCTCTCTCTCTCTCTCTCTCTCTCTCTCTCTCTCTCTCTCTCTCTCTCTCTGTGTGTGTGTGTGTGTGTGTGTGTGTGTGTGTGTGTGTATGTGCATGCATGCACATGTGTATACTCAGTAGAATGGCATCAGTTACTTCCATCAGAATCTGCCAAGAAGCTTCTTCTTCGTACTACACTCACTAGCTTGGATATATCTCTAAGAGAATCAAGAATAACAGGCAAAAAGCATTCTCTTTAGAGACATATGCCCTCATTTTTCTAGAGAAAACTGAAACTCAGAAAAGCACAAGTCATTTGCCCAGTGGCACACAGCTGGTTAGATGGCAGCCTCCTGGGAGGAGCTGAAATTACTTAGTGATTTCCCCTGGATCTTTAACCCTCCAGGAATGTATATTCGTCTATCAGCTTCACAGAACAGTCCACCGGCACCTGGAAAAACTCTAGCACCCATTATTAGCATCAAAATACCAACCAAGCATTTAGTACATGTGGGAGGAAGAAGGGTATACTTTCTTGTTGAACTTATTTCTATCCAATCACGTCAGCCTTTAAAGAGCCCTGCCAGGTGTATACCCAAGTTAATTAATGTATCATGGGATATTTAGAGCAATCACTAGGTACTATACTCTGGATTTTAAAATATAGCTAATCAGTCTATGAAATGTCAATGGGAACCAATAAATAATTAAGGCCTGTGGAAGCCATAGCTGTCCTCTTTTGGAGAAGCAACTTGGAAGCCCACTGAGTGGCCTGCACTGGGCTGCATGCTTTCTTTGGCAGGCTTATTCTCTTGTGTCTTTGTTCCTCCTGTGCACTCGATGGGGGAGGGACGAACAGATACTAGGGGCAGCCCCCTAAGGTTGGCATGAAGATGGAATGATCTGACTTATTCAAATGTCCTAAATTCTATCAAACGTGTGGTGACCTTGTGCATCTTCTCCTTCCTCCATCTACTGTCCCATTAGATTCACTAAGATGTTCTCCATCCAAGAAGATTATCAGAACCTCACGGAGAAAGAAATGGGTATCTGCCATTTTGCTCCAAAATCTGATGGTTTTGCTTTGTTCTCATAATAGTGTAGTCACCTATGGGGACACAGAGTGGATGCCCATGGCCACAAGGTCACAGTCTGACCCTTCATACTCAATAAACTGAAACACCAAGCATGTTTATGTCCCCCAAGCCACCCTAGGGCTTCTACCCTTTTTATTTTATGCTCTTATTCCTGGAATGTTTTCTCTCTGTATAATCAAACAGACTTCTTTAACTTTTTCTTTAGGTCTCTGTTCAAATACCACTCTATCCAAAAGCTGATCCACTCTATTCTATGTAAAATAGCATATCCTTCTCATCATTAGTATCATTAGCTAAGAAAGGATTACATATCCTACCAGAAACTCACCTATATTAATATCATTTAATATAATGAAGTCAAATAGGCATTTCTATAAATTCCTCTTTAGCTGTTGAACAAGACAAGAGACACAGAGACACAGCTTATGAGGATCACAGAACTGGCAGGAACTAGTGTGTATTGCAGAGCTAGTAGGGGGTAATGCAGATTACAGAACTGGTAGAGGGTAGTGTGGCTCACATATCTAGTAGGCAGTAGTGTGGCTCACATATCTAGTAGGCAGTAGTGTGGAACACAGAGCTAGTAGGCAGTACTGTGGATCACAGAGCTGGTAGGCAGTATTGTGGGTCATGGATCTAGTAGGGGGTAGTGTGGATCTCTGCTGTCTAACATCAGGATCTACATTGCCATGTACCTTCTGTAGGGCAGCCTCACACACATCTCAGTACCTAAGCTCTCTTGTGCAGTAGCCTTAAGAAAGCTTTAAATCCCATCTTATCCCAGCTGCACTTTGTCTCTGGTTCAGTCTTCTGGAAGCTCCAGACTCATTTATCAATGTCCTATAAGATACTTTTCCATGAGCATTTTGAGACAAGCATTTTCAGAAGGTCCAAGTCCACAATCTATTCATGCACCTCCATTCCCTACATCTGTACCTCTGTCTTCACACCTGATCCCCCCTAATTTCTTTGAAATGATATCAGGAGTTATAGAAGTAACTCTCTTTGAGAGTCAGATCACATGTGTTAGATCGCGCTATATGGATTCATTTATTTACTTTCTTCCCATCTTGCTCTATTTAGCCTTTATTTATGAAATTCTTACATCCTGAGGCTAGTAGTGTGATTTGCATAATTTTTATTGCTAGAATCTACTATTGAGAAGATATTAAATATTTTCCTGTTTGATGAAAGAAAGGAACGGGTATTTTATCTATTTCCATTACAGGTAGGTCCTATGCCACCTGGTATTTCTCCAGTTGTTTGTCTAAACATCTGCTTCCCATTGTCACTAAAACACGATTTTTGTTTTCACCAGGCTTCTACACTAAGGAACGTTTATTGCAGTCTTTTAATGACATGACTCATTTTCACTTCTATTCACTCTGACACTTGCATGTTTAGATTTATGTGGCAAGGGACACTTAATAACAAGGAGGGACCTATTTGAAATGGCAGCCTAATCATTCAGCAGGAAAGAAAAGAGTGATGTATGAGTTGTATAATTACCAGTTAACAATTCTGCATATATTATTCAGGGATGGAGCTCAGAAAGTATGCCGTTCAGGTCAGCCTTATTAGTTACTGCTTGACTAGTTGAACACAAATTATAAACCCCATGCACTAAATTTTCCCTGTGATCATGTAAAGGGGTTAGTTACATTTACACACATGCACAATTACACAAAACCCACAAACAGGCATTTATCATCATTCTTGGGAACTGATCAACATTTTTCTCAAGATAATCAAAATAAACATGAGAGCCCCAGTCCAACTTTGGTTCATTGGTAGCTTAAGTTTTCATTACACCTATCACGAGTGTCCTTTGACTCTTTTTTGTCTTGATTTCTAAAGTAGGATGTTCTTCTGCGATTATCTTATATAAGCTAATAGCAGAGTGAGTCCAAGAATGTGTGCCTTAAGAAGCCACTAGGTGAAGTTGAGAAAGGCACCTAGGGCTGTGGGCATGAGTCAGCTGTATCTGCAGACAGCTGTGTGTTCATGAGTCAGCTGACCTGCTTCTCCCATGAGCTTGTGTGGGGATAAACCAAGGTAACATATGAATGCATTTTGACAGCACAAAGCACTATGAATAAAAGTTCTTCTAATATCAAGGAAGATACATAGAGATAAGCTACAGTTCCACGAAAAATATCATGAGCATTCCACATTGGAATTCTAGTAAACAAAGCAAATGTTTCAGTAAAGACCTTGGCTTTTTCACTCCCCAAAGTGTGGAATTAATGATGATATTTGAGTGGGATATTTTAATGCATGTATTTATATAGGTTCCAATGTAGTTATTTTCTTACTGGTTTGTTTATTTTGTGCAAAACTGACCATGGAGAGCCATGGAGAAACTATGCTCTAAACATATATTGTTCTTTAAATAAGGGTTTGTCAAATTGTGAGTTTATCATATTGTGTAAATCAATCACATTCCCATGTGATGCATTCCCGTATTTCAAATTTTCACTTTTTTATAGGAAGGTGAAAAATAATCTTACAGGAAACCTAGCTTTGARCTAGTGTGCTCAATACCTGAGAGAAACTTATAAAGGAGGAAAGGTGATTTTTAGCTCACCACTTCAAAGGGTTTAGTCCAGGCTACACTGGCTCTTTTGCTTTTGGGTTTGCCACAAGAATATGGTAGATCAAAGATGTTTGCCACACAGTGACCAGGAAGAGAAAACAAAACAGAAAGAGGCAGGTCTCTAACAAATAGTTTAATGCCTCTCCAGTGATATAACTTGTTTCCACTGGGGTCTACCTTCTAAAAGTTCCAACACTTTCCAGTATCCCTGTAAACTGGTGAAAAGCCTTCAACACACGGAGCCTGCTATACATGGGAGCCTTCGATACATAGGAGATTCCTCTACATGGGTATATTCGACACATGAGATCCTTCAACACATGGGAGTATACTACACATGGCAGTCTTCAAAACATTAGGAGCTTCTACACACGGGAGCCTTTGACACATGGTGTCTTCAACAAATGGGAACCTTCAACATAGGGAGCATACCACACATGGGAGCCTTCTACACATGGGAGCCTCCTACACATGGGAGCCTCCTACACATGGGAGCCTTCTACACATGGGAGCCTTCTACACATGGGAGCCTCCTACACATGGGAACCTCCTACACGTGGGAGCCTCCTACACATGGGAGCCTCCTACACATGGGAGCCTTCTACACATGGGAGCCTCCTACACATGGGAGCCTCCTACACATGGGAGCCTTCTACACATGGGAGCCTTCTACACATGGGAGCCTTCTACACTTGGATACCCTCAACACATGGATATTTTTAATAATGAATGGGAGCCTTCAACATATGAGCATCTTCAACATATGAGAGCCTTCAATGGATGGAGATTTCATCACATCGGCGCCTTTAACACATGGGAACCTTCTACACATCTGAGCCTTCACTACACGGGAGCCAACAACATATGGGAACCTTCAACATATGAAGCCTTCAACACATTGGAGGCTTCAGCACATGGGAACCTTCTATACATGGGAGCCTTCTACACATGAGCACTGAGGAGGCTTTTAAGCTGCAACTAAACACACAATGAACTCTACTATGCCAATTAAAATCTCTAAGGGGTATAAGCATGATGATGCTTACCTATAAGTCAAGTCCTTGGGAAACTGAGGCAGGAAAATCTCAAGTTCGAGGCTAGCCTAGGCTATATAGAAAGTTTGGGACCACCTATATAGCAACACACATGCACATGTGCATACACATGCTCATACACATACACACACACACACACACACACACACACACAAAATCCAAGTGATGATAGCACAAAATCATCCCAGAATCGGAACTGTGTATTTAATATAAACAAAAGAATGTTTTCCCCAAGCCCAATCATTCAGATATGATCTTTCATGTATTGTTATAACTTTGGAAATACACTGTAAATTGGAAAACAAAAACAATCTTTTCAAAGGTTCAGAAAACTCTTCAGTTTGCAGATTTGCACAAGGAGAATGGAGTGTAAAGGATCACTGTCTTGCCTCACTTTGATCAGGCTCCTTCTATATGATGACTAGCTATGTCAGTTCCTAAAGTCATGCTCCTGAGAATCATAAGTGCACCACAACCATGCATGGATAGGACTGGAGTGAGGGGAAAGGGGAGACAGACACAGAGACACAGAGACACTAAGACAGACAAAGACAGACAGAAAGACACAGAGACAGACACAGAGACACAGAGACACTAAAACAGACAAATACAGAGACAGAAAGACACAGAGACAGACAAGAGACACAAAAAGACAGAGACAGAAAGAGAGGGAAAGAGGGAGGGAGGGAGGAAAGGAAGGATGGAAGTAGGGAAGGATGGAGGGAAGGAAGAAGGGCATGAGCATTCTGTACATACTTTTGTCTGTCCCATATGGACAACACAATTCATGAGCTCAGTCACATTCCTCAGACTATTCAGTTTGCATAGCTGCACAAGGAGAATGGCGGGTAAAGATTCACTGGTTTGCCACACTTTGGTAGGCTCCCTTATGACGACTAGCTGTGTCAGCTCCTAAAGTCACGTCATCAATAGTGACTTCCAGCTTCCCAAGGCTCACAGCACTCTTCTACACTGGTCTAACTGTTCACATTATACAGGGAATATTTGTGCCTCATAAAAATGGAGGCAGGTGATCCCATTACATCAAGCAGTGCCACAGGCAGAGTAACAGAGACACTCCCTGTCCTCAGAAGCTCCAGACTCAGGAGCTTTCTTGACCCAAGGTAGAAAATAAAACCTCTCTTCAGTCTGAATGTCCAAAAAGTTGGATTTTTCAGATGTCCTCTCCCTGCTACTATGAACATGGGTCCTGGCCCTTCTCTCTTGTAAATTTCAGCATTGCACTGGAGGACCTCAGGACATTGTCATTCATATGGTGCGCAACCATTTGTATTTCCAATTCCAGGACATCCAGTGCCCTGCCGTGTTTTCACTCATATACATGATAAAATATTTATGTCCCAGGAGTAAAGATTTATCCCAGAGAGAACATAAAGTTGAGCTTCTATTTTTATCTACTGCCAAAACATTGACATTCTTTTTAAAACTTTTCCTTATTTTTGAGAATTTTATATACGTATGAAATATGATCATTCCACATACCATTTCCCCTTCTAATTTCCCCCATGTGCCCCCAACATGCCCCTACCAACTTCTTGTCATTTTTTATAACTTGCTAGGTCCAGTTAGTGCTGTCTATGTGTGAACAGGTGTAGGGCCGTCCATTGGGGCAATGGTTCTCCCTCCCTAGCTACTTTCCACTGCCAACACCTCCTTAGAATGTGTTGAGGCCTAAAACTCATCTGCGCCATTTATGCCATGATTGTGGTCAGTTTACTCTGATATAGGTCCTGTATAGGCAACCACAGCTGCAATGCGTGCTTGATGGTGATATCTGTGTTGTGTCCAGAAGACAGTATGTCATAGCACACCTCCCCATCCTTTGGCTCTTAATGTTCTTTCTGGCTCCTTTCCCAGAGTTCCCTCGGTAGTGGTGATGCATTAATACAGATGTCCCATTCAGGGCTGAGCATCCAGTCTCTAATTCACAGCTCTTTGACCAATCATCTCTACTGACTGCTATCCACTGCAGAAAGAATCTTCTCTGACCACAGTGGAGGGCTGCACAGGTCAATGCACATAAATACCTGAAGGCAAACTGACAGCACAGCCATTTAACAAAGTAACAGTAACAGGTTCTACTCTAGGACCTGTGACCTGCCCAGTCATGAGTTTTGGACCAGGGTTATAGTACCAAACATGAAATTATCTCCTGTGGAATGACTCACGTCCAATCAGAAAGCAATTAGTTATCCCATAAGTAACATGCCCATTGCATCAGCAGGTGCATCTTATGCAAGAGAGGATTGGAGCATGGTCCAGAGCTGGGTGAGACCACTGATCTCTTTTCTACCCTAGCAGCTTGCATGGCCCCTTTCAACACTATGAGAGTTTACAATAAGGAGGAGGTTTTCGGATCACTTTGAGACTGAGGTTTCTGTGTCCTATAGCCAAGATGTGAAGTGTCTCCAGTACAGAGTCTTGTGTTATGCAATGGCAATAGCCTGTGTTGTCCTGGAGACCTTTGGGGACTCTCTAGCCAATAGCTACTAGAGAGGCATCCCTATGTCTGTGCTGTGACTTTCATTCAATAACTCTTGTCTTCCAAAAGTGACATAGTCCACCCGTGAAGGTCATTTCTGTTTAAACTCTTCCTTTTTAATTTGTATTTTGAAATTAGCTCATTAACTAGAGGGTTTCAATAAGCCTTTTCTCTTATATATCCTTGGTTTTGGTTAAACCATACAATCTCTCCAATCTCTCCCTCTCCCTCCCTCTCCCTCCTTCCCTCCCTCCCCCCTCTCTCTCTCCTTACTCTCTTGAATCTCAGTATTCCCTCTCCCTGACCCCATTTTGTCAGATATTAGGATAGATATGCCTGCTGGTTTCCTAGTTCCATTTGCTTGGAATACCTTTTCCCACCCTCTTTCCCTAAGGTTAAATGATGAGGGTGTGTCTCTTCGAGGCAGGAAAAAGGTAGGTCCTGTTTTCTGATCCAATCTGTTAGTCTGGGTCATTTTATTTGGGGAAATGGGATCATTGATAGGCATCATTACTGATTCATTTATCAGTATTTAATTTAATGATATCATTAATCATTAATGATATCTGATATCATTAATGATACCAATTGATAATGATATCAGTATTATTTAATGATATCAATTACATTATTGATAGGTGTTATTATTAAAAGTTGTGTGTGTTAACAACTCCTGTCACTTGGTTGATTTTGTATTGTTTGCTTGGCTCTCCTTTGGTTAACTGTCCTGGCATTTATTTGTTTATTATTACCTCTGTGTTCATCTTTTTCCTCAGACTGAAGTATTCCAGTGTCCAGTGTAGAGTTGCGTTAGTGGTCATAAATTCCTTTAATCTGTTTTTATCTCTCCTTCATTTTCAATAGATGGGTTTGCTGGGTATAATACCTGAGTTGACAGCTGTAATCTTTTAGGACATGAAATATGACTTGCCAGGACTTTCTAGCTTTAAAAGTTTCTGTTTCTTAATCAGATGTTATTTGTGGGGCCTAAAAGGCTTGATCTTTCCCTCTTGCTGCTTACAATATTAGTCCTTTGTCCTGCACTCTTAGCCCTTTAATTATGGCACGTAAATAGAAGATCCTTTTCTGGTTCTGTGGACAGAACCTAGGCACACCCAGGTGGGTTGGGCTTCTCTAAGTGTGGCAAGTTTCCTCCTTGATTGTACTGAAAGTCTATCATGTGCTTTTGGTATGACATTCTACCTCTTTGCATATCACCCAAAGGTTACATCTTCTCATGGCTTCCCAACGCTTTGCCTCTAGATTTTTATAAATTTATCCCTGGTTCAAATGACTCTACCTTGTCTTGCATCCCACATACTCTGCATTCTACATGACCCATTCTACTGCTGAGGCTTTCTTCTCACTGAGGGTTTTATTTGGCTTCTTTGTTTTTTGTTTGTTTGTTTGTTTGTTTGTTTGTTTGTTTCCAACATCATTGCAGGTTGACTTTTCTTCAGCAATTGTCTTCATTGGTTTCTGGTCTCATGTCCCTTGTGGACTTCCTTAGTTCATTCATGCCTTAGATTTTGTCCTCTTTGAGTAGTTTGAATGTAGTTACTATCATACTTTTGAACTCTTGTCTGGAAGTCCTTTCCGGTCATTCTCACTAGGGCCTATTATTATGAGATTGATACTTTTTTGGAGAGGACGCCTTGCCTTGGATTTTCAAACTGTTTCTGGCTTTCCCCTGGAATTTGCGCATTTTGAGTTGGTTGAATGGGAGTGTGGACCTGAGGCTGGTGGTCTGGAGACTGCTGACCTATTAGCACTTGGAGTTAGGGAAGCTAAAAGCATGGAAAAGCCATCTTACTAGAATCAAGGGATGGGCAGATGAGGGAAGTCTAAGTAGTGTTCAATGCCTGAGTGGAATATTGGAGGCTTAGCTGTCTGCAGAGAGAGTTAGGAGGACCTGTTAAAGTTAACATTCTTTTGTTTCTTTGTTTGTTTGTTTGTTTTCTAAAGTTAACACTCCTGAATTATTTTTAAAATTGTGAATGATATGAAGCATGCATAGGGAAGATGTGGGTGAATAGATGATGATCTTAGACATTTAGACGGTTTTGATCACTGTATTTCTTACACATCTTTCTACTACTTTCCTTTCCCTCATAGTGGGGCAGGGGTAGGGCAAAGTCCAAGGAAAGATTTTACTATTGGTCATTCACATCCTTCTCACCACAGGTAAAGACCAAAACTTGTGGGATGCTTTTGAGGGTATGAAGTTCTAGTTTATTTCCCCATCTAAATAATTAAATGATTTAAAGCCTATCATGTACTTTGGTATGACATTCCCAAGACACAGAACAAGGGTTGCCTGATCCAGCTCAGCTTTATGTCTCATGTCTCCTGCTGCCTCCATCTCCAGAGTCCCTCACCAATTTTTGATTTTATCTTGTCAGCTGTGAGTACTTCTTCTTTTCTTTACCCTTTGGGGAGAGAGTATGCATGGTGTAAGTGCATGTTTGGATGAGTGTTTGCATGTGTGTGGGTTCACATGTGTAGGGGCATGTGCAGAGACTGAAGGTTGCTATCAGGTATGTTCCTTGATAGATTTCTACTTCTAGGTCTCTCCCTGAGTCTAGACCTCACAGACTCATCTCTGCCCCCACTGTACTGGGATTACAACTGGCTCACACCAATCTGTCTTTTATGTGTGTTCTGGAGCCACAAACTCCAGTTCTTATGCTTGTGTGGCAAGAGCTTTATCCACTGAGCCATCTCCTGACTCCTTTCCTTCCCTTTCCTTTCCTTTCCTTTCCTNCTTTCCTTTCCTTTCCTTTCCTTTCCTTTCCTTTCCTTTCCTTTCCTTTCCTTTCCTTTCCTTTCCTTTCCAAGAAAATCTCTCCCTTATAATTTATACTATACAAAGAAGCCACAGTGATCTTTGAACTCTAAAAATCAAGATGGCTTCCCTGGGTTCTAAGCATGAGATCCACCAGCTTAGGAAGAGCTCTTCGCTTTCTTCTGCTTGCTTTTCCAGCCGATAATCCCACTCCTCAAATTTCCCACACCTCAGGCCTTTCCCTTGAACGTGCCAAGTAATCTCTGAGCTCCTGACCTTGTCATTCATCGCAAGCTCTCTTCCCAGATAGTTCCTGTGCCTCCTTCAGGTCTCTGCTCAGGCCCCCTCTGAAGAGAGGCCTTTTCTTGACCCCTTATCTAAAGTAGTGTGTACAGGTCTTTATCCCACTACTTTATCTTCAGAATATTCCCCACTCCCTGAATATAAACCTGTGTCAGCATGTTTCTTTTAAATATTTATGAAGAGTGTGAGCGTTGATCTTTCTTCTTTTATTCACAACTGGTTCCCCAGCACTTGATACAGGGGGATGATTGTTGAATGAATATGTACACACTTTAAGACACTGGCTTATTGCCAAAGAATGCCCCAAATTGCAAACTCCAAGTTCATATACTCCAAGAACCTGCTGCACTTCAACTGTGAGAGGCTTGGATATACTTTTCAATTTAGTTTCTTTTTTCTGTTTCAGTCCTCTCTAATAAATAGTGACATTATCTTTGTGAAGTTGCATGCCCCATGGGAAGTCCTGGGAAGATATGCAGAGCAAATGAATGTACGGATGCCTTTCAGGTAGGTGTAAATGGATTTCCCCTCACTGTTTCTCTCTCTCTCTCTCTCTCTCTCTCTCTCTCTCTCTCTCTCTCTCTCTCTCTCTCTCTCTCTGCTTTACTGTAAACCTAATGACATTCTCTCCTGGAACAAATAAAATCAAAGTACAGACTGAAAAAGCTATTATGGCAGAAAAATGTTCCTAATGTTTAGAAAATGCAAATAAATCTTCATGCCCACAGTGACTCCTTCCTACTACCAAGGAGCATTTCCAAGTACCGCTTGAATTTTGAACAAATCATTTCTAGAATTTCTGTGTATTATGGCTTTGAACAGCTAGACACTATGCACCATGGTGATTTTTGAGCAGTCCCTTCCAAGAAAAAAAATTAAAAATCTGTTTTTCAAGGAACTCCATGAAATACAATCTTTAAAAAAAATTCCATTTTTAAAATTAAGAAGTCATAAGTGCTAGACAAGCACAAATAATGGAGTGAATACTTTGTGTTAATTGTTAGGTTGTTTAAAAGGATAAATTTGCCTTCATCTGACAGTGGTTATTCTTATTTTATTATTGGTTAAGGAAATGTGATCTTTATTTGCTAGATTAAAAATGAAGAATATATCCAATAAAAAAGAAAATAAATAAATATAAAGATAACTAAAATTAAAATTTGAAAAAAATGAAATGAGATAATAAGCCTGAAATTACAAATGCAAGGATGGACTTGAGAGAGCAGGGTGCAGGGGAGAGGGGACTCACCAATGAAATCTGCTCAAAGGCAGAAGGATTTAGTGCCAGGGATAGCTCAAGAGTGACTTGTGTTAAGTACTTTGGATTTTCAGCCTGCCAGTAAGACCAACATAGATGACAAGAATTAAGCAAGATGGTATCAATTTCCAGTTCCCATCGATAAGTCATAATATATGTTTCAGAACATTTTAATTTTTTGTATTTGGTCTTTATGTTCTAATATCAAGTCAAAATATAGGCTGGGATTTCCAGCATCTGTTTTCCTGTAAACAAAAGATTCAATATAGATTAAGTGTAATTCTGGTCTTATGATTTATTTCTCTACTTAATATTGAAAAGGATATCTGGGAACTCAAGGACACCCATGCATATGCATACACACATATACATGCACGTATATAGGTACATGCACACATACATACACCACATACTGATAAACATATATACATACACATATACAGATACACATGCATGCATACATACACACAAACATACATATACACGCATACACACATATGCACATAAACACATATACACATATATACATATGCACATGCAAATACACAATAAGGAGAAAAGAAAAAAATTTTGTTCCAAAGGCTGCTATGCTAAAATAATTAAATCCTGCTATTTGACAATGATTTAACTATCATATATATCATATGTATTATATATGTAATGGAAAATATATATGTAATATAAACTGATACCACATTATGCTTAAAAAGAAAAAAGGGTAAAAGCACTTCAATTACATTTTGATAGAAATTGATATCCCTTCCCCAGTCTAAAACTTACAATCACTTTATCAAGAACACACACACCTCCATGATAAAGAACCTAAAGAGATAGAAACTTAAATGATGTTAATACAAAGTCAAACCTCCCAGTACTTGAAAAGACTTCGCATCTAAAGGGCCTGGCCTCACTATCACGGAAACATATTACATGTACATTTCGTAACAGAGAAGAGCAGCCTCAAGTAGCAGGAAGAGTTTTCTTATGCAGCATGAAGAGTATGATGCAAGCAGAAGGATGAAAATGGATTTGAATAATAATCTACCCTCAGATGTAGAAGTTCCTACAGGAAACAATTCAAGAACATACTGTTCTTATGAGTAACAGTAACTGGCCTCATTAACATTGATATGATTTTACTGAAGCCTAATACCACCCATTACAACCCAATGCACCCAAACCTTCATGGGCATGTCTTGTCTTCCATTTCACATGTGGCTCTAGCCTGAGATAGTTGTAGGAACATATACAGATATCAGTTCCACAGAACTCAAACATTCTAAGAACCTTCTGTTATTTGTTACTTTCAGTCAACAGTACTTCTAAAGCTCAGGTTAGGATTCACTCTACAATCACTAAAATGAAATGGAAAATTGGGTTCTTTGAGAGAAATTTCAAATAACTCTGCTTCTTCAGTATCTATGTGTCCATAAATTTGCTGTTTGAACATAATTAAGGTGTTTTTTTGAGAAGTTTAAAGAAGGTGGGGTAGAGCACAGTGCCTCCCACATACCCATCTTCTACAGGCTTCTTACCAACGTCTCATACTCATGTGTGTATCGCAGTGAACAGACCAATACTAGCATACTGTTAGCGAAAGTCTAAAGCTTATGTCTCACTCATATACAGGTTTATAAATATCATGTGTAATCATTTAAAATCAGAGAGGTAGGTAGATAGGTAGACAGACAGACAGACAGACAGACAGACAGACAGACAGACAGACAGACAGACAGATAGATAGATAGATAGATAGATAGATAGATATGTAAGATAGATAGATAACCATACAGAACACGGGTTACTAAAACCCTGTGTTTTACCTGGCCCAAACATCTGGCATCTGGCTTTCTATTCTCTGCAATTATTGACCCAAATGTGGCAGATAGTTTTTGCTATAAAATCCACTCTTTGCAAAAAAGGGAAGAAGCAGAGTGACCATACACATGAACTGCCTCGGTTTCATGATTGATCACGTAGTAGACACCTGATCTATGGAAAGGAGACTGGGTTTAATCACTCACGATTGTCATTTATTTAAATATCTTTACATTAGTTAAAGTGAAGTAATATGACATCTTTATCGTGTCTTGTTCTCGTCCCCCCTCCCCCAGGCTCTGTGGTTTTTACTGTTTAGTTTACTTATAAGCAGCAAGGTGGACTGGCCCATGTGGGTATTTACAGTTAGCCACTGATGCAATCTTTTCTTGTACTAGATATGAAATATCTGTGTTTTTAAATATCTCTTTCAAAACCATGAAACCCAAACTGATATATAAATATTACCTAAATATAATAGCATGTCTGTTAAATTGTGTGTGTTGCCCCTACTCCATCTCTGAATTTCACTGGATGAAAGTGGACGTCCACTGAATCAGCACATGTACTGTAGGCAGAAGTACCCTGCAAATTTATAGTAATGAGAGGGTTTCATGACTCAGAGTGCATGCCCTGTGTCCCTGCCACATTTCTCACTGTTAATCTCTCTTTAGTTTTTTTTCTTCTTCAGCTCTTACAGGCTTCTATCTTCAATCTCCTTTCCTTCCTTGCTAGTTCAAACTGTAACTGACGATGGGTTTTCTTCTCGACTGGCTTCATTTTTGCTGTTCTTCCAGGAGAAAAATCTATTACCTGCCCCGCCGGTACAAGTTCATGAGCAGGTTAGTAGCATGCTCCGTGCTGATAGTGTTGTCTGCTGACTACTGTACCCAACAATGACAAGGAGCACCAAGCCGGGGAAGATGTCACACGAGAGAATGACTACCATGCACATTCCAAAAAGAACCTTTTTCATATTAGCCTGAAAAACAAAACAAAACAAAAAAAGAAATGTCCTTCCCAGAGTCTGCCCTTCATCTACATACTGGGAGAAATGCATGCCATCCACAGGCATGTTTAGGTTGTTGTTCGTTTAGCCTAGCCTGTAAAACCAGTTGCCCCAAATCTCAGGCTATCAGAGAAATTCTAGCCTCCAAGTTATTGTTTTGCACATAAATGTCTCCCTGAAGTCTATGTAATTTGAGAGTTTGAAGTGAAAATGGTCTCCCTGCCAAAAAGTTGGTGACTACACCTCCATCCAGGGAGAGTCCTTGGTATCAGTGATGTTTGGTTAATACAATATTCAGATTGTACCTTACTAGGAGCACTCATGGCTCTTTGCATGTAAGAAGGAACCCATTGGATGACTGTTATCCTTACTGTCATTTGTATCCTTCCAAAGCTTGTTTTCCTTGTTGTTCTATAAGAAGAAGCCAAGGAAAAGGGGAATATGTCAATGATATTCTCAACTTGGCTTCAGCTTGGGATCAGTTTGTGACTCTAACTTCAAAATTTTAATTGATCTTATAAATCTTATAAATGAACTGATGTCTTAAATGGGGATCCCTTGGGTGTCTCTTAAAACCATTTAGGTAATTCAATTCAGTGAGATTCAATATTTAGATCCATTTTTATATATAACATAAAGAATATATGCAATATATAATATATTTTTTATATTCTATTTATATTTTTGTGGAATGGTAAGTAACATTTGTGAGTGTCATCGAGTGTCCATGTATCACAGAGCATAGCAAGAAAATCCACTTCCATAGAACCTAAGATGTTATGGTTTCTCAAAATTTCTCTGTGAAGCTCTTCCATTGGGCAATAGGTCTGGCACTTTCATTCACCATGATTTGGATTATGCTTTACCATACAATGATTTTTCCTAGAGGTTTCTACCTCTATGAAATGAAAGTGCATCATTTCTACCACATGGGTTTCCTGAGGGCTTCATATGTAGCCAGTGTTCATAAATGACATGTTAATGATTGTTATCTAGGATGTCTGTGGGAATATCCTTAGGTGTGTATATGTATATGTCTCCTATTTCTTCCCTCCTTCTGAAATTTTATCCACTTCATATCTCACTTCATTCTTGTTTCCACTAATGAGTAGACTTCTCATTCTGGCAAGCCCTGATTTTATTTGCCTAGCAATCTGCATAGTCTCCATATATGTACCACTATGTGTGTAACTGTGTGACTTACACCTCAGGGTCGTACTGGAGGCTGTACCTCTCTAATCAGCTTCTTGAATTATGCGTTGCTGCTCCAGGTAACCTCTAGAATCTTCTGGTGCTTTTCACTCCCACTGCCATTCTGGGCTTTAATTATCTCCTGTCTATCATAGATGATTTCCTATTCCTGCCTCTGTTGCAACTACTTTCAAATTGTCTTCCTTGGCCAAAATGATGTCAAAAGGCTTGACTTAAGCATAGACCTGGATACACCTTCTTCATTCATATCTTGCCTCTTTTTTTCTGTCTATATTAATGTATTATGCCATCTTGGATTTACATATTGTTACAGAGTGGTCCTTCTGGATAGTATTTTATTTACTCTCACCAAGATAATATATAACTAGTCTTCAAAAACCCAGCCCCCATGATTAGACTTTTTGAGGAGGTCAAAGATGCCTCTTACTCTTCTCCCATTGGTACCCTTTATCTCCATCACCTCCATAATCTATGGTAGGGATTCTCATCTCCTCGATGGTATAGTGTGGAAAGCCAAGTATGGCATGCTCTGTTCCTTATCTTCAGCATCTAGCACATACTTTGTGGGTTGTATAAATTCATAAGTTTTATACACGTAGAAGAGACATCAGGTTGGATAAAAGATGGCCACAAAAGGAGAGGAAGAGGGGGAAAATTAAGAGGAGGAGGAGGAAGAGGAAGAGGAGGAGGAGGAAGAGGGAGAGGGAGAGGGAGGAGAAGGAGAAGGAGAAGGAGAAGGAGAAGGAGAAGGAGAAGAAGAAGAAGAAGAAGAAGAAGAAGAAGAAGAAGAAGAAGAAGAAGAAGAAGAAGA